>JAYKKI010000020.1:8222500-8645000 GCA_039881145.1 Druceiella hillmani | reverse complement strand
ATCATGATTACAGAATAAAAAGTTAAAAAGGCTAAATCAGTTTAAAATTAAAACGAAAAAAAAACGAAAAGCGTGGTAGAATATAAAATTACAATTTGTAAAGAAGTAAAAGTTTGAGACTACAACGTTGCAGTTTGAAAACAAATGGTTTCTGGCTGCTTTAACTTTTGCGATTCAAATAGATATGACACGTAGTAGTGAGAATCCTCAGACCTACATAACAATATTGTCTAAGCTTTACCTATTATGAATGGTAGATAAAGAAATTTGGAATTTACTCATGTGGATATACCCACCACGACTTGAAAAGGTTCTAGCTTTGCATAATTTCAACAAGGAGTACCATTGGATAAAATCGTGTACGATGACTCCCAATTGCGAGGCAACACTATTTGGTTATTAATAATTTAAGCAGTAGAAAAGTCACTAACTACAGCGTTATGTTCTCAGATTTTTATTGTTTACAAAATGTTAGCTCGCTTTTTACCATGCAACCAGAATTTTTAATTTTTGTATCGTTTTAATCAATATTTCAATTTTGTTTTGACGGGAAGAATCCTTGATTTATTTGATATTTATAATAGACAATTTGGGAACATTTTTCGTGTTTAAAATTTTGTCCCGTTTTTAATTTGAAAAATAAAAATCATTAGAGTAAATTTGATAAATACAATTTATAGTTCTTTACTGGCGGCAATTATCGATTTTAAGCAGATTGGCTCTTCGACTACGGACTAGTGGAATTCCACATAATTTTCAAATATTTCTATTGAATTAATCTGACGTATGACTTACTTTGTATTAAAAGGTATTTTATTTATTTGAAATGTGAAATGCGTAAATATTATAAAAGTTTATTTCACCCTATTTTTTATATTTCTTTAGAAAACTACTGATTGAGGTGTTCAATTATTGGTTGCATAGGAATAATTTTAATCACTGGAACACGGGATACCACGAGCGGCCTTCGAAGGTATCTGCATACTTATATCGCGCAAGACCAGTCGTCGTGGATTTCATGTTGGTAGCAGTGTTATTTTATTTAATACAAACAGATCAACCTCGCCATATGATAAGGTTTATTGTTGAAGAGCATACGTGTTTTTTAACAAAAATTATTAAAAAAAAGCTCAAAATATAATTTCCTTTATTAGAATGGTTTATAAATATATGATGTATTTAGTTGAAAAAAAAGGTAATTAAAAATATGAGCATATGCAACAAGGAAGACAGTTTCAAGTGCAACCACATCGAAGTCCACCCGGTAGGAGTTTTACACTTGACTCCCGACACGAGATAACACAGGGGTCGTGTTTACGCGAGCCTCCCGTGCCATCTGCCAGTTAAGTATTATTGCACCCTGTCCCCTCCACCCACCTTGCCCCCTCACCCCCCTCGCTCTTGTTATTCTTGAGACGCCGTCGTAATTACAGAGCTTAGTACTGTAAGCGGCGCGGCGCGACGCGCACTTTACTTTTATGGCGAGGCGACGCGCGTCTGGTTTGGCTGGGCCCTTATTCGGCTAGTGTAGGGCAGTGGACACAATGCGTTGGCAAGAAATAATTAAATTATATTATTATTTGCATTTTTCCATCTATTAAAGTGTAACTATTTCAGCTTCAAATTAAGCATTTTCAGAACTGAAAAGAATTTATAAGGCTAATTTTGCACTTACGATTTATTTTTATACAATAAAGCTATTTGCCTTAATAAAAAAATGCTTAAAATAAGTATAATCGTCTAAGTAATTAATAATTAATTAAATGTGCAACCTGTTTTAGCTTTCGTTATAAAAAAAAATATTATATGTAACACAGAGTTTGAGGACTTACAATTGATTTCCTGAATTACCAAACATCGTTATGATGCTTAAATTTGTATTTTACAATGTGACCTCTTCGAAATATTTTTACTTTTAGGGTTCCCTATCTCAAAAAAAAGAGTTGAAACCGTATTACTGGTGCATCCGACCGTGCTTTTGTCACCCATAATTATTTTTCTCAAATACCAGTCAAAATAAAAATTTTAATTTTAGCACGGATATGAAGCTTAATTACCTATTTATTTTATAATAGTAAAAATAAAAAAAAAAGTATTTTTATATTTCAATTTTTAGGCTTCCGTACCTCAAAACGAAAAACAGAACCTTTATTAGATATATCTGTCCATTTTATAATCTCAAAAAATACTTGTTTTTCGTAATTTTAGATATTATATCTCCAAAGTAACACTGAAAAATATGCCCCCCCCCTATTTCTGAGACTACTGTAGGGAAAATGTTGTAGGAGAACTATAGAGATGATACTAGATGTCATAATTTACATTCTAACAAATTAATGACTGTAAATAGTAATTTACTATTATGTATACTTTAATGTTTATAAGTGCCTAATTGTGTACGGTACCCTCGTAGTACGATTGTACTCGAGCTTGACAGGTTTTTTTCTTTCAGTCGTGTGGTATGAATAGAAAGTGCAATTTACAAGAATCTGTTTGTTTAAATTTCATGCAGAACTGTTCTAGAAATGTTATTGAAAATATCCCTTAAAACATATCCCGTTCTCATCTAATCACCCGTCATAATAATGTCTTACTAAAGTTAAAAGTTATGAAAAAATAGAGTTACTAGAAGTTAATTTAAAGTTTATTTGAAAACTGTAGTGCCGATTGGAAATTTCATAAGTTTTGGGAAATTCATGATAACACTTCACCTGTGAAATTTATATTAAGCAAAATATTCACATGGTAAAAAATAATATTAATATTTGTATATAGTTTAATAAATATACTATATACCTTTAAATGCTCGTTTATGCTTAAATGTGTATGAAGCCCTCGTAGCGTGAGTAGTTTTCCTAATGAGAAGGTTCTATTTTATACTATTTTTTTCTAATTATATATTTTGTAATAACAGAAATACCTTTTTTGTGTTAAATTTATTTACCAATCTTCTTTTATCTTTGGGCGAAATTTTGATCAGGTGTATGATTCATTTGTTTCTACACTTATAGTTTTAACTTTTGGGGCAATTCAATAAAAATATGAGTGAGTTTATGTTGAATATTTTTTTTTTATTTTGTAGTTATATTCGAGATTAACTTTCGACATATTACAAAATAGGGAAATATTAAGTGATCGGAAAAAATACTTTTAGCTTAATATTAGTTAAATAACTCGCAATAATAATTATCGCTTCATTTCTCTTCGAACCATTCTCGTTCAGTTTATTAAGTATTATTTAGATGGCTATCGACCATATTACACTCGGCCTTATCTGCTTAGGCTCACTCGTACCTTGTCTTAAAGATGATATTGCCGCCTGAGCGGTTAGGTGCGTTGAAATATTTGAACGTAAATTTTAGATGGAATTACATCCTCAAGGTCCTGGGGCGTATCTTCATTAATGTGGTGGTTTAGTTTAGCGCGTCTAATTTGAACGTGCCCCAGGCTGCGGCTTTAGCCTGGTGGTTTGATGGGTTTTAATGCACCATATGTCAGAGGTCCGATGATCCGAAGGGGCTTTTAGGGAAAATTTCGTTTTCAATGTTTTTAAAAAAACTGTTTCTCTTCAAAGTGATGTTTTTTAGAAGTATGATTGAAGTCTGGATAATTATGTTAGCTTTCGAGATGATGTTAGATCTCAAGAAAACGCTGACACCGTAGAAATGATATATTTCATGTCCGATAGTAATATATTTAACAGTAACGTAATTTTTATACGGATATTGTGTTGGTTTAGAGTAATTAATTTGAAAAGTAAATAATACAAAAGTTTTTTTCCACAAAATATATATCCAACAAATTCATAATAGAGTTAAAAAAGATAACAATTTTTGGTCATGAGATTAATCAGAAATAATTATGTTAAATATAATAATAGAGTTTTTATCTATAATTTGGCGCAAATTTTCTATGCTAAGAAAATAAAGAAATATAGCAATAACTTGAAGTATTGAGTATGTTGTATTTATGTATTAAATAAATAACTTCAAGTATTGAGTTAATAATTAGTCGCAACCCCTTTTATAGAACAGATTTAACATCCTTGGTATAAAGCCGTCTGTAAGTAAACGTTTTTATTCTATAAGTGAAATATAGTTTTTTATTCCAAATAAAATGTACGAATATTTTATTAGGAATAATTTATTCTTCCAAATAAAATATTCGTAGTTCGTATTCGGAGGATTTGTAAACCGGAAAATATTTGTTAAACATTAAAATTTTTGTGAATTACAGAATATTTGAAAATTGTTATCAGAATCTTTCTGCTTCTCAAAAAATATTTAAATGTGTCCGTAATGTAAACTGAGATTTGGAATTATTTTCTTTTTATATTGTATAACAATTTATGCCTAAATTAATTTTTTTATATTGTATAACAATTTATGCCTAAATTAATTTATCCTTAAATTAATTTTTTTATATTGTATAACAATTTATGCCTAAATTAATTTATGCCTAAATTATTTTTTTTATATTGTATAACAATTTATGCCTAAATTAATTTATGCCTAAATTAATTTTTTTTATCTGAATCTTTCTGCTTCTCAAAAAATATTTAAATGTGTCCGTAATGTAAACTGAGATTTGGAATTATTTTCTTTTTATATTGTATAACAATTTATGCCTAAATTAATTTTTTTATATTGTATAACAATTTATGCTTAAATTAATTTTTTTATATTGTATAACAATTTATGCCTAAATTATTTTTTTTATATTGTATAACAATTTATGCCTAAATTAATTTTTTTTATCTGAATCTTTCTGCTTCTCAAAGAATATTTAAATGTGTCCGTAATGTAAACTGAGATTTGGAATTATTTTCTTTTTATATTGTATAACAATTTATGCCTAAATTAATTTTTTTATATTGTATAACAATTTATGCCTAAATTTATTTTTTTAGCGTTATTATTCGTACTTTATTGAATGTAGACTAAAATTCAAAGTGATGTGTAGAATAATTATTAGTATAAATTATTATAATAACTTATAAGTTTAACCTATATTAATAAAATAAAAAAATGTGTTAAAACTTTTAAAAATATTTCATGGTTGTAAATAAATTTTGGCTAGAAAAATGCTGAAAACACGAGTAAAATAAATTTTCCTGTTAATAAACATATACAATTGACAGAAATGATTGTTTCCTTTAAAATATTTATTTTCTCTCTGCTAATATAGTATAGGAAGCTATTTTGAACGATATTACATTATAGTTAAATACATCCACTCACTTGGCTCGGAAAATTTAATACTTCCCATAAATTACCAAGATAACTGCACGGAATTTACTCTAAACAATCTCAAGGTACGGTGCTTGCAGTGGCTATAAATAACGTCACGAGAACGTCATCTCAGAGAAGGTTTAGTCGGCACCCTCGCCTCTGACTCTAAGCTTCTTTCATCCCCACGCGTCTTCAAGAAGGGCGGCTTCTCATATAAATAGTTTTACTACCGTCATGTCCGGTGATCAATTTTGCCCTGAAACAGATAAGCATTATAGGTTATCTTAGTTGGATTGGAAGAGGATGGCGTTGATATTGTTCTTATGAATGGTAAACGTGCTTAGATTAAAGATGTGAAGAAAGAAATTGAGATAGATAAGTGGGCCCAGTTGTGATAAATATGTATGACAATATAATAAGGGAATAGAAGATTGAAGATAGTGTAATGTGACATCAAATGAAGCGATTTTTTTTTGTAAGAATATTAGGTTTAGGAAAATTGTACATATTTTTTGATAATAAATTTTGACAATGATATACAAGGGTACACACATGAATTTACTTATTTTAATTTAGCAATGCATTCAATGTAATTAATACATTAACTGAGGAAACACATTCATGAACATAACGAACGTCGGGTCACGTATAAAACAGGTTTTACAATATTTCATTTATTATTAATTATATATCTCCCGAAATTGTCATAGAAAATTAAACAATATAGATATTTTTTCTAGACTCTTCAAAATGAAAAATTATAAATTAGGTGACACGTCATTTTGAAGCTTAATATTTCGCAAAAAAGTTTATGAAAAAGTAATGGTAAATAGTATCTCACTTTAATTTCAAAAGACCTATGCAATGACGTCACACTCGGTGGAATTCAACAAAAAAATATTTCACTCACACTTCACACGTATGGGGAAGCACCTAGAAATTTTCATCTAGAAACACAAAGTATCGTTTTCCAAAATTTCTGGCACAAAGCTTTAAAACTATAGATACTCTAAGACTGTGACAAACATATAATGAAATTATAAGGGTGCCTGGTTTCATCACGAAACCTTAAAAAAATCTGGTACAATGAGACTTAAAACATTATAATTTACCACGTATATTTTATAATAACACCTTCAGGAGAAAGTAGATTACGGAAAATTTATACACACACACACAATGCTTTTAAATTTTCATATTTATCTGGGCTAAAAATAAATATTTATTGGAGCGGTGTGTAAAGTAATACTTTTGTCTAGATTAAAAATTAAAATTAAGATGATTGAGAACGTATGTGAAAAAATTTAAATACTAAATATAGAATTATTACAAACGGAATAGCTGGCTACTCCCATATTTGTTGTTGCGTAATGTTATGCAAACGCAGCCTAAATTAAAATAAACATTGAAAAATTTATAAAAATTGATTATGAAGTAAGCTATAAGGTTCTAACTTTAATTATGGGGATAGAGGGGGGATGTGTATTTTTTACATATATTTTGAATTTTTCTGATAACAAATTTTATGGTATGTTTTGTTACATGCAAAGGCAAAAAATATGGCAGGAAAAATATTAAAGTACGATTGAATAAAAATACTGATGAATATCTGTATAGGAAAACAAAGAGTGCTTATAAGATATGTAAGGGCCTATCAACCTTAAGATTAAGTAAAGAAGGTTGATCGATCAAGAAAAATCGGTACTATTAAATATGTTTTCATTTAACCTATTAAGTACGAGTAGAACTTGAGCCATGATGGTTTCATATAAGTATTACATACTAATATTAAATGCTTACATTAATGTATATCGTATTTCTATTAAACTGTTTACACATGTTAACATAATTTTTTATCATGTAAATATTCATTTATACTTATAAAATCATCACGCGTAAAATTGGGACGAAATAGTTTCTAAATCTTTATAACTCGTCTATTCAATAGACATAAAACTACAAAAGAAAATTGAAAACTTAACTTAATCTCTTGCAATATATTCATATTAATATTTTTGAGTGCATACTTTTGAGATGGCGGGTGGTGTATATTACAATTATATAAAATTTTAAATTTCCAACTCGAACGACAAAAACGGAAGTGACAGACAGATGGATATATTGTTAATAAAGTGATTAGATAGCCAAAGAAAGAAACGTTCACATGGTTTTACTATATTAAATGTATGGATAAAGAAAAGTTGAATAAATAGATACATCGTGTATAGTTATTAATCGAGAATTAGTGGAAAAAGAAAACATAGAAATCGGTAGTAGTTTATTCACTTTGAGAATGTTCTGACTGAAGCCTATCGAGCCGTAAAAAGAAATAAATAATGCATTAATGAATACACAAACGAGAAAAACGAAACTGAAAAAATTAAGTTGCAGTAGAGGATTATTGCGTTTTATACTTATTACATTGCATAGACGGGAGATAGAGTTGAGGAATAAAAATATAAATACACTGTATACAGGTATATACGCTTATTGACACAACTGCTTGGTTACAGCGATTGTAGACCAATTTAAACTGTTTCCCACAAAGCTGGGCAAGTTTTGTTTGCTTCAACAAGTGTTACTGCAAAACCTGTTGATTTAGCATTTGTATTCAAGCGAGAATTTCACTGCAATAGTATATTATTGGATAACAAAATCGCTTTGAAACTATTTTTAAATATTTGAAAAATATTGGATTTTATAATTCTAAATTTTATATTCTTATTTAAATAACGTTTTATTTTTAATTCATTTGAAAAGTATGAAACATGCCTAATAATTGGATAAAAGTAGAAATCTCGTTAAATAGTGAAAGCTTAAGCAAATTTTTTTTGCGAAATTTCAGGATTATTAAAATTCCATTAACTTCAATGAGGTTTGTAATTTTACCGGATATAACAGAACCTAAATGTGTTTATTTGTTTTTCTTTGTATCAAAATGGCTGGACACAAATCGGAAATATAGCACATTTATTCTAATATAAACAACAAATTGGCTTAAATTGTTAGATAAATGACGATAAATAATTTGATGTTGGAGGAAAAATACAAAGAACGGTTGACTTGAAATTAAGATTTGTTCTTCGTTTCAGAATATAACCCAATATATATATATATATATATATATATATATATATATATATATATATATATATATATATATATATATATATATATATATATATATAGGCACAGGTATTCTTTTAGTCTCTGAATTATGGTATTATTTTATCATCTGTATCAATAAATAAAATGAATAGTCACTCTCATGTTTTAATACTTTAGGACATAACAATGATAATATTTATATTAAAATATATAAGGGTATTGTCAATAATTTATAATGGCTTACGAATATAAGTTGAAAAGTACACTGCAAATTGAATGTCGAAAAATATATTTTCACTCGCCCTGAATTATATTTTAAAATGCAATTATGTAAACTACGAGCTTCATGTCGTAATATGGAGTAATACTAGATGTCGATCATTCATATATTTTTAACAAAGAAGAATTTAATGGTATCAGTCGAGTACGTACATAGGAATAAGGTTAATAATGCGTGACACAATTTCGTACAATGGTTCAGAAGTGAAAATTACTAATATTAAATTCAAATCCTTCAAAATTTCCAGATTCCAATATGACAGACGAGTAAAATTGTGTAAAATTACAATAAGTAATTTATATCTCGGAATAGCAATCAAGGATAATGGTTGACGGATGTAACGTCTGACATTGATTGACATTGACTTTCTTCGTTTTTCCTTTCTTAAAGATATGAATTTAATCACAAAACTTTCTAACTGTAGCATGTCGAGGAAAACATAATATCTTAATTGTTGCAGGATATATATTTTCTTGCTTTGATTACTGGCTGCACAGATTAAGTGAAAACCTTAAGTAAACTCTAAAAAGTACAGAATAATTATTAAAATAAAAGCTTCATAAGGTGTCTAGAGTGCCATAATTGAAGTGAATGAAATTAACTTTAAAAAGAAACACAGTTTGCAACTTTTAAACCAGCACTCGGTCCAGAATCTAAAAAACCTTAAGTAAACTGTAAAAAATAAATAATAATTATTAAAATGAAGGCTTCATAAGGTGTCTAGAGTACCATGATTGAAGTGAATAAAATAAAATTTTAAAAAAACACAGTTTGCAACTTTTAAACCAGCACTCGGTCCAAAATCTTCAAAAACCTTAAGTAAACTGTAAAAAATACAGAATAATTATTAAAATAAAAGCTTCATAAGGTATCTAGAGTACCATAATTGAAGTGAATAAAATTAACGTTCAAAAAAAGAAACACAGTTTGCAACATTTAAACCAGCATTCGGTCCAGAATCTAAAAAGAAGGGAATTAAATCTAGGTACTTATTTCAAATTAATATCATACATTACAAATATAGTATCGTCTCTAACTGAAATTTTGAGGTTATTCTATTATGATTATTTTTATTTTTCTTTTTCTTTGTATATTTTTACATAATTTCCATAGCTTCAAACATAACCGATAATTTCGTCTTTGCAATGGCAAACGAAAAATTTCACGTTTTAAAAAGTGCTAGTCAACACTAATCGCCAAATTCAGGCCTTAGCTCAGAGAGGCCAAGTCCAGTCATAAGAAAAATCTCACATTTGCAGTATGAGGAATTGTAATAAAGGTGATATATAATAACTAAGGACTTCAGTTTACTTAGATATAATATAAGGTTTAAGAAGAAATCAGAAATACAGATTCGACTTTCTCGCATCTTTTAAAGTTACTTCATGTGTTTATAGTAGGTAACCACGAAAATATATTTTTTTCCTCACTGATATAATTACGTGATTCACACTTATGACAAAGATAATCTATAATTTTGTAAAAAATGTTTCAGTTACGTCACCTTTTATAGGAAATCTATTAACTCCTTTTATAGTCCTTAAGACATTTTTACAGAGTGACAACTTCATTTGGACTAAAATACTTTTTTAGGGTTCGATACCTCAAAAAGAAAAGGGGAACCTTGATAGCAAGGACTACTTCTTTTTCCGTCTATCGGTCTCAAAACCCTTTTTCTCGGGAACGAGTGGAGTTATCAAGTTTAAATTAATTTAAAATATTTAGGCTTACGGTTTCTTGGAGCTGTAAAAATCAAGCTTCTAAGTTAACGCAATCGAGAAGAACCTTAAAAACACGGCAATTTATGCCGCATTTTTTGATACTCGCTGACCTAGAATCAAGAAATTTGACAAGAAGACTTGAATTTGACAAGTCTCAGCATAGTTAAAGAAAAAATTTGAAAATCGTTAATTTGTAATTATATAAACAGATTTAAATAGCCGCCTGTGAATATATAGTAGGCAATTAATTTTCCTTCTACAAAATTAAAATGTTTTAAATAGTTTAATAGGAATATTATTTACCATTAAATATTTTTAAAAACCTAAGTGTGTACGGAATCTTCGTATTGCAAGTTCCACTCGTGCTTGACCGTTTTTTTATTTCGTTTCCTTTTTTTCTTATAATCTGAAATCGCACTTTCAAGAATAAAAACTAGCAGTAGTAAGCATCATTAATCCCATGTTCTTCGGTCGATGCTTTTTCTTTGTAGAGATATATTGTGAAATAGTTCTCATGGTCGTGGCTTACAACCCTCGTAATTTTAGGAAGATAATTTAAATGGAAATGTCGCACCCCCATTTAATATATGCTTGTGACATTTTCTTAATCAGTCAGTGTATTGATATCTGGCTACTCAATATTTCTTGATATCTGGCTATTCTCTGTCTGAGATCTGCTGTTTGCAAAAATGTTGTCTATGACTTGGATAAATGTTACTTAGGCTTCCTTTCCTATATCATTTATAATTGAAATATACGATTAGTATTTTATTAACTTCTTAACATGTGAACTAAAAATATGGTTCATAATTTTGAAAAATAATTAATAGGCTTTACTTTGATGTGCGCAGGTAACAATATTATTTTTATCAGGTCGATATCGGACTGATGGCTCATACCTGTAATTTTTTCCGAAAAAAGCAACAACTTTCAAGTTTGTCTAAAATGAATAGTATGGCTTTTACTAAACTATTGAAGTGTATAGCTCCCGGATTTTTAGGTCAGTCTTAATTTCTTACGAGACCATTAAATTCCAATTAAATAACCAAAACTATAATTTTAGAGGTACAAGAGGCTTGAAAGTCCTCATATACTTCATCGTTTAACGAGAAATGAGACCGATTAGGCATTGGGAAATCGTCCGAATGTGAAATTGTTTTCAAAATATCAACATAAAACGGAAGATAAAAGCTACAAATTGCATTATTTGGAGCCAAGTACAGCTTCATGACTGAAATTATGCAAAAGACGTTCTTCTAATTTCTGTATGGTCACTTCCTCTTTCTATTTCCTACTGATTTTCTCACGAGTATGCTACGTCTTCATTCCTTGTTACTCAGTAATAATGTTGCGAATATGAAGTTTATCTTTCAACTATTAAAAGGAACACAATTATGCCCTGTTTCATTGAGTTAATTTTTATTCTTCGAACCTGACAATTTCCTGCGCAATCATCACTTTTTTTTGTTACACCACCATTTAGAACAGAATTACATTGGAAATCTAATTTCCGATAATATTCAATTGCTCAACTACTTGATTGCGGTTACACCAGAGTGTAATTTGTTTATAATGAGTGAAAGTAAATTTGTCAAAATGTGTCGTCGTTATCTTTTGTAGTTCTTGTGTACTTTTATTTCATGTTTAAACTAAAAGTTTTAAACTTTGTTAAACCATTAATAAACGAATAGCTAGCTACCTTTAATGCACTGATAAATGTGTGCATATGTGTATTGTAAATAAATTATATATTTTGTTCGAGGAATTTTGAGTATCAAACAGTAATTAATTATTTAAAATTTATTATAAATTAGAATATATATTGAATACAGAACATTTTATTAAAAGTTTATGAAAACTTTTATTAACGTACCGATGTATATTTCACACAAAAGGATATGTGTAGCCTAATCTGATACGTGGCACCCCATATGCTGTTTCACATTAAATCTCTGCTTTTTAATAATTAATGATGCTTTTTACACGGGTACGTAATGCGATTATCGACAGCTTTATCGGAGTGGTTTTCTCCGTATTTGCTACATAACATACGTATATCAAGTAAATGTGCATGTGTTATATAGTACCTATCGTTTTTACCTATGCTTACTTGGAAGTGCCATTGTTCTTGTTCGCAATTGTTTAGCTTCTTTGCGGAGTACTGGGACCATATTTTAAGGATAATATGATCATTAATATTATATGTAAGAGTAGTTTGAGAGAAATAATCATAACTATGAAAAAGATAATAATAATTAGGCAGTAGCCCGATATATTGGTGCGTGTGAATAATTCTAATCTTATACGAAGCATATTTTTCTAATACAACATAATTTCAGGGTTTTAATAAAAGCATAATATTGGAATTATTTATTCAAAAACATCGGCTTTTGAAATATAATATACTTAATGCAATTATGTTTTCCAATGCTTAAGTAATGGTATATTAATATGTTGTGGTTTTTCATTGTCTACTTCTGGAGCATATTGTAAAGTATATAAGAATAGATTAAACGAGACAATAATATTTGACTTACCTATCGAAAACAGAACGTAGTATATGAAATACGCTTCAAAAATTTAAATATTAGTAAAAATTGGTATCATTTTTAAAAGATGGTAAAATTTTTAAATATAAGTAAATGTTATAAGTTTAAAACGAAATCGTTGGAAAATGGAAGCACATAACTACTATAAAATAAGTTTAAAAATAACTCATATATAAGATTTGTAATAACTTGTGTTAATAATAATATTTGCCACATATATTAAATTAACATTTTTCGTAATAAGATTTTCTAGAAAACTATATCATATATAACAAAATATTTCCTATCTGAATAAATATTATTCCTACATTCCTTAGAGTGCCATCTTTCTTAGTAGTAAGCCTGTCTGTTTACTTATAACTTGGGAACCATTAGAAAGATTTGTACTTTTGCGTAGAGTATCCTGGAAAAAAATTTTGATGTATTGACACAATTTACCAGTTTACTATATCTATTAACATTTTCAACATTTTTCAAATAGAAATGTCGTATCGTATCTGAAAATAATAATTTTCATATTGAAATTAACGAGGTTTTAATCAATATCGATCGCTAAGAAGAGTCTATACTGTATTCAAAGCTTTAAACTAATGACGAGAATAGCATCAATATATCTATGTAGAAAAGCCACGAATTAATAAAAAAGTTAAGTTAATGTCATTCTTAAAAATGTAAATTAATCTGTGATTAAATCTCTACAGCAATGGATTTAGTTAATGAATAAAAGTGAGTGACCATTTAATGGTTATGACTTACATTAAAATGTAAGTTTTGTCTGGATATCAAATAAATATTATATACATTTTCCTAAAACAAAATTAGTTATATACGTATACACATATACGGCATGATTTCTAAACACTGAAAACTATTGAAAAAATCTTCTTTTTTAAATATTTGCTGGGTGCTTTACATAGTCGACAAAATATACTAAGTAGGACATGGGCCTTCTGTTTAACACGCTTTTATTAGCTTCACTTTTATGTATGTATGTGTGTATGAATATAATCAATTAATTAAATTAAATTCAATTAAATTTACATTCACTTCCAGACGTTAGAATTTTGCACCCGTATCAAAAACCGATGACTATGCAATAATTAAAAAAATAAAATTATAGTAAAAAAACCTAGGGAAACCCTTTTTTAAATCTTAAAATCAAAATTTTTAACATAAAGGTTTTGTTTTAAGATCAAAAAAATAAAATTATAGTTTGATAGAATGAAAAAAGACACTTTTATAGCAATATGAATTAAAAATTAATAAACGTAAAATAGTATTCGATGATTATTTTTTTATATATATTTTAGGTTTTTAAAACTATATTTTTTTATATATATTTAGCTACATTTTAACGAAAACGGTTGAAAAAATAATAGAGATGGTCTAAGTTTTAAGTTCACCTCAATGTCTAATAACCAATCGAACTTTGAATTAAAAAATAATATATTACTTACAAGTATTTTTAAACCGGAGCATTATCAAAAATAGAGTCATCAGTATTTTTTTGGAAATTCGTATTGGTTGACACTTTGACGAAGCCAGAAAATTACGTACAATCTATATTTTACTGTTTTTTAAATAGAAAGTTCAGTTTTATTTCAAATAATCTCTGAAAAAACAAAATTTTGTCTATTAATGTAAAACAATAAGACGTACCTGCAAAGAAAACAGATATTAAATAATATTCACTTTATTTGAGTTAATATGTGATCAGAATTTTCACTTAAGCTATAAAGTGGAATATACACAAATTTTATAGCATGCAACGAGAAAACAAAATCCTTACAACGTATTATAGAGTTTACAATACTAGTAAATAAAAAAAAAATTTTAGTTCAGTTCACCATTAAAATTTTTTCTCATTGCGTTTTCCGGAAAAGTCAAAAATTTCGTGTTCATATTCATAATTCAAGTACTCACTTGAATTTTTCAGTCCAGACGCAATTAACGCTTGCCCATTTGCAAATCGCCGTAGTCCATCGACTCGAGCGAAGGAGAACTTATAAAATAATCATATCACGTTCCAATTTAACGAAGCCAGACGCAATTACGTAGACTGGGGAGGTTATCAAGGTCTCGTTAAGAGGCGAAACTCTTTCGCAGCATCCCACCGGCCTGAATGGCTGCACTGAATTTGCATTCCAAAACGGCAGTCATTTGTTTGAGAGGACAGCGTACTTAACAAATTGCTGGTGAAACCTTTGACTATTTATTCTGCACTCAAAAGCGCGCAATCAAGTTAAATTGACTCCATCTGTTTCGTTTGCTTTGAAATCGTATTTGGTGCAGGCTGTCGGGTGACTCAAGCTATCCTTTGTGAAGAATGTTTTGCGGTAACCGAGCGTCATTTGATTTCTTAGTATTGATAAATACTTCTCATGAGTATAAAAGTGTCATTAAGTTCATAATTTCAGTTTTAAAACAGATAAAATTATATATTCAATCGACTATACGTACGATATTGAAATTCATACGTAGGTTTTGTAAATCTTTTTTATAATCCTTTAGTTACAGTCAAAATTATTCATAATTAGTTGAACTACAAAAAGATAGATTCTAAAATAAAATGTGTTCTATATTTAAAAAAAAATATATATATATATGTATATATATATATATACATACATATATATATATATATATATATATATATATGTGTGTATATATATATATATATATATATATATATATATAAAATGCAAATAATATTTTATTTTTTTATTCAAAGTTCAATTGGTTATTAGACATTGAAGTGAATTTAGAACTTAGACCATCTCTATTCTTTTTTCAGTCGTTTTCGTGAAAATGTAGCTAAATATATAAAAAAAATTAATTTTTAAAAAGCTAAAAAATATGCTTCTGGGACAATATGAAATAAAAAATAATCTTCAAATACTATTTTACATTTATTAATGTTTAGTTCTTATTGCTATAAAAGTGTCTTTTTTCATTCTTTTAAACTATAATTTTATTTTTTTGATTTTAAAACAAAACCTTTATGTTAACAATTTTGGTTTTAAGATTTAAAAAAATGTTTCACTAGATTTTTTTACTATGATTTTATTTTTTTAATTATTGTATTGTCATCGGATGATACGTATGCAAAATTCTAACGTCTGGAAGTGAGTGTAAATTTGATTGAATTTAACTGAATTCGAGCGTGCGTGCGAGTGTGCGTGTGCGCGTGCGTGCGTGTGTGCGTGGCGCTGTTTATCGTTGGCTTAAGACAAAAGAATAGCATCATTTTATTTTACGAGCAGAAAGAAAAGGGCAGGTCTATTTCGTCGACGATGACTATTCGGTTCTTTATCTATAGATGACAGGAGATGCGTTTTTATAGCCTACTTTATATTGTTTCGTGTCAAGTAGTGTTTATTCATCGTGTCACTTTCAACATTTGTTTCAAATTATAAATTATACATTTTTGTTATTTGTTTTGATAGTCGAAAGTATTGTTTGTACCATATTTGAACTAATTCCCAAGTATGGACTTTATTGACCTTTCTGCAAATAAAATATAGTTATTATGATATTTACTGGTATATAATTTAATTCATAATATATTTTTTATAAAAGTAACTATAAACATTAGTCGTTTTATTTTTCAGTTCACTCAATTAATTCTACTAAGAACTCAAAAACTAAATTATCGAAAGAAATATTTAACTAACCTATAAATTTAGACGTGACATCCATTATTTTAGCTACCTTTACGTAAAGTGAAATAAGGCTCCGTTTTAATACAGGTAACTGTCAAAAAGTTTCCATTATGTTATAATATGCCGACGACTGCATAAAGTCCAATAATTCCGTAACGGTTACCTTCATTAAGTAACTAGATAGAACATAGACAATTATGCCGAATTATAGAAGTATAATAGGAATAGAAACTGGTTGGCTGTTTAAAAACTTATATATTTTGTAAATCCTCTTTAAAGAAAAGTAATGACCATAATTTTTTTTGCATTTTAAAATAATGCATATATTTTCTAAAAAAACTTATATTGCTAACAAAATATTATTTTGGTTTGCTTTTTTAATGTTCCGTACCTGAAAAGAAAAAATGGAGCCCTTATAAGATCACATACGTGTCTGTCCGCCTGTCTGTCATAGCCCCTTTTCTTAGAAACCGCCTGACGTAGAAACTTTAAATCTGTCATAATAATTAAATATATTAACCTTCACATATCTCAATAACTAATATTGAGACGTATTCGTATTGGAATCCATGAATGAAAATGCAAACGAAACATTGGATTTTTTTTATTTAATGGATTTTTTTATTGAAAGGGCTAGTAGTTATAAGGTCTCGGACATACTTTAAAATAATTTTTAGTAATATATTTCCAGAGTCATACTTTATACAGATCCAATGTGAAAAACTTCCCAAGTAGTTTAGAAAATACGTAACTTGATCAGTTTATGTCCTGATACTCAATTGTAGAAAAGCACATTATCACGCTAGGTACCTCCTTTATTCATTTTCGTGATGCTGATTGAATAGATTTAATTACAAAATTTATTCGGAAATTTAATTATAAGAATAATTATAAAAAATAGTTATAGTACTTAATAATTCAAGTATATTCCTTTGCTGGTGATAACTACGTTGGTATAATACAGTGATACAAATTATCTTTTTATTTCTATTATGTTATAAAATTAAAAATATTTCCCTCAGCGTAAATCTTTCCAAAAAAAAACGTTTATTTCATTAACATAAATTATTAACAAAAAGCGTTGTGACAAATCTATCATAAAAGCTCTATTTCTCTTCTTAGAATGGCTGTTAAGTATATAAAACATGATAACCGCTTTTAATAATATTCATTCACTCTTCGCGCTAAAAAACAGAACGAAAGGACGTAGTTACTCTTAATTTTAACAATATCTGCCTTATCATTCATTTATTTCCCTTTTGTAACTTAAATGTTTATTTTGTTATAAATTTAATATATTACAGTCTTCCACGGGATTAATTTCGTTTACATAGCTTTTTATTTGATGGGGAAATACTATATATACTTTTTCCTTTACAAGAAGACATAGATATATTATAACTGCAATACAATTTTATGTAAATACAATATTTATATAGCTTAATGGGCTTAAAATTATCACAAAAACAAATAGAATCGAGCTTAATATACTGTAGAACCAGCTCGTTATCATAAGCGTTAATAAATGTTAAAATTTAAAAATAAATGTAGGGATAATATAATTCCATTGCGGCGCATCGATTTTGTACAGCAAGGTGGTTTTCAAACAATATGTGAACTCGCTTAGCGTAAGGTTGTGGAGGCCCGGTCGAAGGAAACAGGGCAAACGTAAACACGACCCTCCCCTACAATTAAGAACAACGAGAATTTACCTCGGCCATTACCATTCGCGTCGAATATAATTTATCGTTTACGTTAAAACTTGCTCAGTCCTTTTAGGGGTTAATGCTCAAAAAGATAATTTTGTTACATCGCCGGTCTCTCATTTTTACGGACATACAGGACGCGATTTGGGTCAGACATTCCGATGATGGTTTAAAATAATATACACGATTGTTTTGAAAGGACATGGGATGAGCTGGTGGTGGATTTTAAAATTTATATTTTGGGTTTATTTGGAGTTCACTCTTTGGGGAATGATCAGAAAGCAAAAGCGAGGGTTTTCGCTGCCATTAAAATTATACTCTCATAATATTTATGAAAATTATATTTTGAGTTACGCGAAAATTAGAATTTTAAAATGAAGAAAAATATTTTACACGTAAGAACCCATACCCAACGATAACAAAGATTATGAATATAAAATAGGGGATCCTATGTGGCCTTTGTTATGTACTTTTTAAGTATGAATTCTTTTTCCAGCGTAACAGTCACGAAAACAAAGAGGGAGACTAGGTCTAAAATGGATACATTTTACTTGTTTACTATAATACTTATAAAAATAAATATAAATCGCTATTTAATGAAATGATACGATGACAATCCCCTTTTTAGGGTTCCATGAAAGAATGGCAAAAAATTAAACCCTTATAATTTCATCGTGTTTGTATTTTCGTCTGTCTGTGCGTTGATCACAGCATCAGAACTCATGCAATTTAGGTCGCATTGTAAATAAATTTAAAAGGAACATACCGACTGATTAGCTCAATACTTAAAAATAGAATTGTAATTTGTATTTTTGATGAACTTCGCCTTAAATACGATTCGTGGATGAAAATGATGTTTTAAGAGACCCCATCTGGTGTGGTACCAGAGAAGCCTGTGAAAAATTTGACAAAAATTGGAACGTTTGGCAAAAGTTATATGGCGATTTTGATTAACTTGTATTATAAATTAAATAGATATATTCATAAGTTTCTTACATCTTTGTAATATATTCTAGGAAATTTATTGACTTAGTGAAAAATTATAATAATATGTGTAATATTTTAATAAAACTGCTAACTTTTAATAAAAATGTACCTTTAATTGTCTCAATTTTTAATTATTGTAATGGGTATGGAATAGTGTGAGTTCTACTCAAACGTCATGTTTATTATTCAGTCGAAGGCGGTTGGATAAAAAAGGAATAGCAGCTATACAACACATCTTGAAGTATCGAAATTAAAGTTGGTGTTTTTATTATGGGGTGTCGTTATTTTCCATTAGATATTTTTATTCCTGTAAATTATCTTTTTTACATCAGTCGTGATATGTCAAGTTAACTAAAATTTTCTGAGAAGTATTTAATGATGTAATGAAGTTTTCTCTCTCATTCATTATAAGAATAATAGTTATTGGTGTCATTATAATTTTTTAGTCTCAACTTTGTTTTTTTTTTATTAATTTAGAGAATGTAAAAAATTTTTTAATAAATAACGTTTTTCTAAATGTTTGTAATTCAAGGTATGTTACAATATATTGAAAGATATTACCTCGTTTTGTTACAATTTACAAACGTTATCTACGTTGTTTTCAACATGGATTATGATTAGAATTTATTCAAAACATGATAGGAAATAAATGACCAACATATTGTTTATACATATGCATTTCTTAAATGACTGAATGTCAGTTCGTAATGCCAATAAATTAAGTTTTTAAATGGTGTAATATAGTAATAATTTCCACAGTAAAATTGTTTATACTTTATGTTTTCTCTCTGGTCTCAGTAAGCATGGCCATATTTCTATATTTAGGATGCGACAAAGCTGAGGGAAAATTTGTGATCAATGCAGAATGCATTTGCTCTCATTATTTTTGGCATCTTAAATAATTAACATTACTCCTTATATATTTCCTCTGGATATTGTTGTAGCTTAAATCTACTCTACACGCGCTCCTTAGTCTCAGAAACTACCCAGTTTTACTAACTCTATTTTATGGTCTCAGCTATTCTTTTAATCCCAATAAAACTCATCTTCCTAATCACAATTAAATGAAACTAAGCGATGTAGTATTACTTTTAATTTATTTAAATTTTTTACCACGACCTAGGGTTCGTTTTACACATCACGTAGTTTCATTTAATTGTGAATAATGAATTTCTACAAAATTAACGCCAAATATATTCAATATCACCTTTCTATCTTATCATATTAACCTTATTTCCGATTCTTTATTTCTATATATTTATATACTTGTTCTCATATCAATTATATGGTTGATTGGAAGAGGTTACTTTTGCAGCAATAAGTTCGCCCTATGTACATTTTATTATGTACTTTCTAGTAAAAAAATGAAAATTTTTATAAACATTTTTAACCTCCATATGAGAATTAAGGCATAAGGTATGTTACAGCAAAATCAATCCGCGTATATTCCCTAAAGAAACTTAAATTGTTCCTTATGTACTTACTTGCCGGTATTGACCCGTAGCTCCGACCACATGAAAAAGGGAAAAAATGATGGTGTAATTTAAAAAGGAAAATTGTTATTAAAATATTGGATCTTAACATTGGAAATCAATAAACAATATGAAGTATACAAAATTTAAGAAAAAGGCTGGAAAATCCCGTTTCCTTTTGTAGGTACCCATAAACCAAGCTATTGCCATGATTTATTTAGTACATACTTTACGTTCTTATCCTCAACAAGATAATTTGGCATAAAATATCATATGTTTCTGTACATGACACAGGCTATATGTAAGTAAAATTTCATTTATATCGGTTGGGTGTGAAAGCGAGACCAATAAGCGAACGAACCCATTTTTGCATTTATAATATTAGATATGATTGTGATGTATGCAAAAACCAATGCGTCTTGGTTTTTGCATACATCACAAACATATCTCATAATTTTCCTACCCTCATAATTTTTGTATATTATAATCATCCAAATCGAACATTTTTATTATCAATTACTGAAGATATACTCTGAAGGTGTAATTAAATATCCAATTTTCAATCGAGTAGATTAAAACGTTAGGACAATTCTCAATCAGTCTGTCATGGACTTTCAGGCTATTAAATTTCAGCTTCTAATATCAAAAGTATCTTTATAATAGTTCCTATGGTACCGCTAACATTTTGCAGAAAAGTTCAAAACAATCGTTTTTATGGATTGTTTTGATAAATCTTTTATAATATTGGCAGCGAATTTTACGTTAATGCAAGTTACTAATTTATCCCTGTGTAATAAATTATAAAATGTTAATAAACTTAATGTAGCAGTTGCTAAAATGAGGGCTGTTATAGCCGTCTCCAAATCCAAACATCATACTGCATCTTTATGGTAGCTCGCGCACCTTTACTCCCCGGACCTTTATCAAATCGGGGCAGTTTTGTTAAATTGGCCATCTCGCGAGCAGGGCCACATTCCCACCCGGCCATCTGCAACTCCCTGTTTGTTATTCAGAAGACATTTTGGCAATTACGAAGCTTATTGCCTCCGGGACGCGACACAATGCCCATTAAAGTTCGCAACTTGCACGGTACCGCTTCTTATTCTCTAATATTTTTCTTTTTCTTTTGGCGAAGCCTCAGTTTCTTTTAACAAAGGATAAACTCGAGTTTATCGTTCAATTTATACTCCTAGTATCAGGGCGGGGGATCGTATCGAGATTAAGCTGGATCGGGTGTATCTGCACTGTTTTATATTCCTGTTTAATTCCATTGTGCCGGCGCGTCGCGGCGGCGCGTTTGACGTTATGGGGAAAGTTTTGCAATTTATTCGTTATGGATTTTCGTGTATCAGTTTTGGAGATTTTCAAGTATTTTAAGTGCGTTTATCGGATTCTAAAGTGCCGGAAGGATAGCTTGGCACGCAGTTATCGCTTATCTAGTCTTGGGTATCTGAGGATCGGTTCATTATCAGTTCACTTTGGCGCAGATCTGTTTAATAGTCGCATCTGTTTATAAACAGAGAAAGGGTACATTTTGCATATATTATTGAAGTACTGGGACGATATTTTAATTATGTTCTCTTGAGTAATTTAGGGTATACCCTATATATAAAATCTACAGAGTAATCTTCAAATGAAAATTTAATGAAGAGACTCTGGGCTTCAGTACATAAATTATCATAAATTTAAGTAATTTTTTCATATTGTTTACCACACTTGTTTTGAAAGATCAAAGTTATTACTTTGATATTTCAAAACAAGTGTCGTAAACAATATGAAAAAATTACTTAAATTTATGATAATTTATATACTGAAGCCCAACGTCTCGTATAGTATATTGGTGAGGGATATTTCCCTTTCATGTCAGAGCCTCTCTTAACTGTTAGACCTATGTCGTTAAAATTTTAATTATTTTTGTTTTTCATTTAAGCGGCTCTTTCAATTGATACTCCGCACTATACACAAAATGAAAAAAAAACCGGTACTTTAGTTGCTCCTCAAACATTGTTTGAAGATTTTTGGGTGTCAACTCTTGAGATATCTGTAGGTTTAATGCTTTATCACTATGCCTAATTTTATATTTCTATATCAAGCGATTTCTGAGAAGGAAGGCTGTGACAATTGAACACAAAAACGAACACGTAGTTGATGTTATAAAAAAGTTTTGCTTTTTATTTTTGAAGTACGGAATTCTAAAAAAATATTTTGGGAATATTGCATTAATAAATAAAGGAGATAAATTGATAAAGCTTATTGGGCTATGATGGTGAAAGATGTGCTAGTCAATATTTTACGCGGTGAAAAATAATATCATTATATATAAATAGTTTAATAGAAATACTCTTTACTCTCACATATGACTAAGTGGTAGAAAATCCTCAAAGTAGTCAAGTCTTTTTAATACTTAGCAGGTTTATTCATGATTTAATTTTTTTAAGGAAATTTATCCGTTTTACTCCATTGATGTTTCTGTTTCAAATTATTTCTCTCCATTGTTATCTCTCCTTTCCCTACCTAGAACAGGGAGTAGTATACGGAAACAAATTATAGGGGTGTCCCTTTAAGCGTGTTTTACGACACTATTCAGTTTAAGACGAATGTAAGTTTGTCTATCGGGGGTGTACCTCTACGCAGACAGTTTAAGTTATAATCTTGATAGTAACTAAGTGGTGTGGGGATTTTTAACAGATTTTTTTAATGTTTTTGTACCTTGATATCATTTTACAGCAACTTGGAAATTTAGATTTTTAAATAAAAGTCATTATCAGATATGATGTATTGTCGTGGCTAAGTCTAACTAATATGTTTTTGTATCCGCGGTACATTTGAATAATACAATGAACTAGGGTTGGGTAGTATTATTTATAGGGAAATTTTCGAATATTTGTAATTTTATACTTTTGAAAGTCACTCTAAATTCAAAGTAGACACCTGCGTATTTAGTAATCTTTTATTGATATCAAAATTATAACTCTTGTATTCGGTTGATGATTTAAAAATACAGATAAATAGACGACTTGAAAAACCTTTATAATTTTTTACGATTTTAAATTGATTGCATATGTACAAAGTAATGAACTTGAAATCTATCCGCTCTCAATGTGGGCTTCAATGGAAGCTGCATAATATAGGATAGATCTATTATACGTATGCTTAAATGTATATATGTATATGTAAAGTTAATCCCCTATTTGTACATTTCCGTTTCCGAGGAGGCGTCCTGTTTTGCCCGCCCACGTAGCGGTACGTCGACGCATACCGCCCTCCTCTATACCTCCATGAAGATAAACCAAACCTGCCCGCTGAGGTAACTTTCGAGGGACAGAGGTTTTAGGGACGCGCTTCTCAATGTTTCTTTGTAGATGATTTTACTATTGTAAATTTATATGTAGATATAAAAAAATACAAATATACAAAAGTAAAAAGTACTTAATGTAAAACGAATTTAAAGCTACATTAATTTAAAAATGTAAAGGTATTGAAACATTTTTGCAATGAACGTCAGCACTTAATTATTTTAAATTACGTATGTTTTCATTAGAGAAGTTGAAAAGCTAAAGTATTCTACATTTTAGTAACATCCAATTTTATTTCAATGAAGACATTAATTTTGTGTATTGGATTATTTTAAAAAGTATATTAGTTTAAAAAGTACGTAATATTCCCAATAGATGGAAAGCCTGTATATAGGGAAGCCTAGTGTCTTGGGTTTGCAATTTGAATAAAACATACGATTCTTCAAGAAAAAGTTTATTTCACAAAATTGGCAAGTTTATAATCGCAGACTGTCACTACAGAGAAAATCGTGATTTAAATCGAAATGTTTTTTAAATTCTTTTTGCTGATACGGTCAAGCCAGATAAAGTTAGAAGTGATTTTTTTATTAGGTAATATTTTCATTCGTAAAATTCTCTTCTATATATATATATATATATATATATATATATATATATATATATATACACACACACATATATATATACACACACACACACATATATATATATATATATATATATATATATATATATTCAAAACGTAATAATAAGTTTATTTAAACTAATTATATAAATGTTAAAATGTGTGTGTTTTCCCTCCTTTCACCTCCTTTTCCTTTCACCGTAATACATCAAATGATATAGGTTATTTTTATTCCAGGAAATTTCATCCTAATTAATATTATAAAAGTAAAAACGTATTTGTTTGTTCTTTTTTGATATCGCAATTGAACAAAAAAATCGATGTTATTTGTTGCAGAGTTATAGTTGATGAGGCGGAGTATAATATGGGCAACCTTTATCTGAAAAAATCTAATTGTTTTTCTAATTGTGTTCTCATTTTAAACTGACAAAGAATGCAAACAGAATAATGAGACAACATTGCAAGGGATCGAACCGTGATTTTATTGAAACAATACACACGTATATAGAAAAGTCCTCCAGCCACTTATCTCACTTTCTTATTTAGAGAGAAATATTATTTGTTTTCATTTTCCTTTGTATTTTTCATTTTCGTTTTCATTTTTCTTTGTATGAAAATAACAACTTAGTACTTAATTTTCGTTAATCATTTCTTCCTATAAGTGTGTAGGTATAAAGACGTAAGCGAAGTCGCGTGTAAAAGCGAGTGTTTTATATTATTGAATTTAATAACATGTATTTTTTTCTATAGTAGTAATAGAGTACAGTAAACTTATAAATACTGCAGTACTAGCTTCAAATACAAACTTAAATACCGTATTATTGAATAATACTATTACGTTTAGGAAGACGCGAAACACGCTAAAGTATGGTTCGGTGTTCATAATATTAACTCAGAACTAACTTATTAATGCTCGAAATAATTTGAAATGAACACTATGTGACCAATAATTAAATTGTGTTAAGATAATTTTTTTTGAAAAGTTAATCCCACTTGAAAAATTCAGCTGCGTATTGGAATGATTTTTGAGATATGAGTAATGCGTGAAAGTGGTCGAGAGTAATTTACCCATTATAAAATTCATATACAAGGTGAAGGGCAAAAGTGGAACAAAAAACAGAAGGAAAATGGGCAGATATTTTTTTTTTGTATTTTACGCTTATTTCAATAATTTTGACTTTAATTCTTATCATAGGCTAATTAAAATTTACAATAAATTTTACTTTGGCATGAGAAAAAAGTAATAGGCCATGTTACGTCAATTTCGGACAGTTATATTAGATCTACCACATATAATTCTCAAAATTGATTAACCATTTTGAAACTTGGGAGATTAAGGATAAGTATCCAATACTAAGAATAGTTGAAGGTATCAGGAATATTTGTACGTAATGCTTTATTTTTCCACAAACGTTTTATGTGCATGAGTTATCTGCAATAATTTGACGGTTTCGCCTTCGAAACCGTTTCTACGGTCAATTAATTGTTTTTTTTTAAGTTTAAATTCTCATCATCAAGTAGCATTTGAACATCATAAAGTGTCAAAATGAAGTAACAAGTCTAGTTGCTTGTACCCAAACGGGTGACTATTAATGTTGTTTTTCGAGAAATTAGTAATTATGTAAATGTATACTTGCTCAACGGTTATCTGCCAAAATTCTATCACAAAAGTAGCCTAAAATCATTCAACCAAAGACTTTTGTGAAATCTAATATCTTACTAACAATAAAAAGAAGGAAAAAAGTGACAGGTGAAGAACGGAATAAATAAATTTACGCCTGCAAACTTTGGAAACCGTTGTTGGGGCGCGAGGGAGACAGATTGATGTTTTCATCGCAGGTCATCTGGGAAATGAAAAATAAATATCCCCTCCTCACTTCCGGCGGACGGCGGATGTGCGTTTAGGAAGCGTTACGCCATTTGAATATGGCGGCCAGCGCGGGTTCAGTTCCCGGGTGGGTATAGTCGGATCGGAGATCGGTCTGAGATCTTTTGTAAGTTACGAGAAGATTGGGAGATAGAGAAATGATATTACAGCGACAAATATTTATAATAGGTGAAGTGAGAATAGTGTTCGGGTAGTAAAAGGTAACATATTAAAGATTAATAAAAAAATATTGAAATTGTTTAAACGAATCGATTAACAAACAATTTGCTCATTTTTATATCAAAGTTTTATAATCCTTCGCGAAACTCAATCGGAGGCAGGTGAGCACGTAAGCAGGTTCATACATCTTTGAAAAATGAAAGTAATGCATATTTATTAGTAAAGTAGGATACGACGTATTATTCATTTATATTTATAATTTTGCTATTTTTATATGTCAAAAAAACTATTCTAACCAATAAAAAGAAGTCTTTTCAGAGATCCCCGTATGAAGGAATATTTGTAAATGGAATTTTTGTTTATATTTTATAGAGTTATATATCTTAGGAGTTAATTTGGTAAATTTGTAAGCGCTTACGCTTTTGTTATAAAATATGATTTGACAGGGCCATCGAAAGCTCATATCATGATTTTATGGATGATTAGTGGAAATTCTAATTAATATATTTCATTACTTCAAAGTATGTATAGAAAAATTATAAATGGGACCAAATATTATAATAGTTGGAAGAATGTATATAAGAAGACCCATTTCAATAACCAACCTAACAATTGTCCATTGTAGCATATACCGGATGAATTTAAAATATTTCCCTATTGTTTATGTTTTGACTAGTTAGATAAATATTACACTGAACTGTGGTAGTTCCTTTAGTTTCTTTATCTCATTTATTTATTATTTTATTTTACTTTGCCGGTGTATTACAGATTATGGACGTGTGATGATAAAGAATGATAAGATGAGAATATATTAAATATTCTCATCACTTAGAATAGGTATATTATGATACCTAGCTCTTGTAAGCTTGGATAGTTTAAATATTACAATAACAATAAAATTTCATAGCGAATCAGAACCTTTCACAGTAGTGGGTCAAGTAGTACTGGGGAATTCATCTTGCTTCCTTAAATGGCATGTGTTAATATTGATTGGAACTCTCAAAGGATCACGCTAAGGACTTCTTGTATCGTATACACACAGGTATTGAAAGAATCTAAGATAACCTTTTAGATTTTTTCAACCTGAAAAGGATACCTGAATATTTTTTAAGATGGACTCTTCGTTTTTACAAATTGGAAAAAAAAAATACGTTATTGGTAATATTTTTAGTACTTCTTGAATTTTTCTAAAAATGTTTTGCATCATGGTTTATTATACCGAATTCATCAAAACCTTTTCATCATATATCATTTAGATATTTCGTTTCAATATTTTTTGACCAGAGACCCAGATCAAAAATATGTGGATTATTTGCAAGGGACCATTGTAGCTCCCAAAAATGTGTAACACTGTCTCCATATTTGCTAATCCATGCATGTCTATACACGTAAAATAATATCAGTTGATCTACATAATCCTTTTCGGAAAAGATAATTGATTTTGAAATTTTAGCCGTCTTTTTAAAATTTCTCGTTTTGTTTTTGCAGTTTATATGACGTTTATTGTAAAATGCAAGGGATTTTTATTTTTTAAGCTCTGTTAGACCTAATATGTTAATATTGCAAATCATTTCATATTCCAATAAATATAATTACGTATAAAAATAATAAAACTCGATAACGAATCGATAAAAAATAAGCAAGTTCCATTGATAACTGTACCTAATCCAGTTCAACCAAACTTTGTTGGAAAAGTAAGCGAAGTGAAACATTGAGATAAATTTCCACGTTAAGGATGAGAGAGCACTCCTGGCCAAAAGGTCAAATTAAGGTTTTACTTCGCCTTTTTTCCACCGAGACTTGAGCTTTAGAATCGCTGTCTGTTTGGATATAAATCTTTGTACGGGTCTATCGTCAAGTTATTTTCTTGCTTTCGAATAACTTGCGAGAGCTTTTATGCAAAGTTGGAATAGATTTGCACCTTTTTTCCCATTTATTAAAGCTTCAAGTTTATTCATTGTGAATATAAAATCTTGAGAATTCCTCGTCTGTTAGATTTATGAAAAGCAAAAGTGAATTTAATTATGTAATACCGTTTGTAAGCAAGCGTCTGAGTATATATTTAAATAAATATTTTTGTCGTTTCGTCTTAATTATTAATACTGAACATTTGCTCGTTTAATTGATAACATGAGCATTCCGGATTGTTTAGGATTATCAACACATTACAACGGATTATCAACACAGTTTATTACATTTGTTCATCATAGACTTATATTTTTTTTTACTTTTCAGCGTTTTTGTATGTGAATAATGTAATAAGTTTTATTAATACTGTCAAAATTTCTTAAAACATTAATTTACAAAGGGGATCTCATTGCGAGCAATAAATCGATATAAATCCATTTCGTTCGGTTGCATCGGATCAGACCTGTATATAATTGTTAAGAGAAATTTTGGTAGGGTCAGTAAGATTTCTTTTTTTCGTTCCAGTTTTTTCCATAGCCGGTTTTTTTTCTAATAATATTGTTTTGATTCAAATTTTACTTGAGATTTCTTTGTTATTTTAGCAGCAAGTGCGTAACATACATTTTTGCAATTACTTTTTATTGCTTTAATTTGATACACCGTATTATATACCTGGTTAAAAGCTTTTTTATTATATTTCACAATTTTGAATTTGATAACAACCATAAAGTTTTTTCGGTGACATCATATATCTTATGACAGTTTACACAGCCTAAGGTTTACTTATTCACCAAAATATTTACTTTTTCTCTGTTTCTACAGTAGAATAATAAAGTCATTAATAAACATACATATATTGATGTTATCGTGGGTGCTAATGCTATTTTACGTTAATTTTAATTCTGCTAACGTATTTGCATTTAGCATGCTATTGCTAAATGCTAAATTAGCAGACTATTTCTGTAACAGTGCTATTTGCGGCGTATATTTTTGTTACGCGTATTAACACTAGCATGTTTATAACATTGGGGAGCGTATCTTATTACGGCTGTTTGGAGTGTTAGTCGTTAGGAGTGTTCGACGTTTTGTAAATATCTTTACTATTTGTGGTACAGTAATATAAACACCAAATGACATTTTGTGACAACGACGAATGACACTGTGTGAACTGTGAGATTAAAATAACAATAGCAGATAAAAATGAAATATATACGTCAAAATACGTCATAAATGTAAAAAGTGCACAAAGGAATCATATGAAAACTATGACAGTTTTATTTTTAATTTGTATTTTCATTAAATCATTAACGTAAAAAGGACCAGAAACTGACTGCTATAGCGAGTGGTTGATAAAAAAAAATAAATAGGTGTAATGATTTTTCACTGATTTTTTGCTATTTTCTAAGAGGAACTTGCAAGTCTGTAGCTGCCCTGGATAAGTTGATGCTAATAGCTGCACTCATTGATGTCTCTTCTGAAGGGTTACTAGATAAAAACACTATATCTGTGATTGTTGCTGCCTCAGAGTTTTAAATATTGACGAACGATGACGCCTGCTCGGAATGCCTATCACTTTGCACGCCCTCTTATACATGGGTTAAAGTGTTGTATATGTTGATAGATGATTACACCTTAAATACGTTTTTAAATTAGTTCCAGATGGTTTATAAGAAAATATTTTTTTACACAGGTTATGTATGGCATGCTTATTAGAAATATCTTCGTAAAGGTTCCGTAAGTTAAATGTATACCTTTGACGACTCATATCCAAGTTTCAAAAACATCACCAAATATAATTAATAGAGAACTATGAGTACTTTATGAGAACTATGAGTACTTTTACGATTAATCAAGAGATATTTAAAACAAGTTGCACTAAGAAAAAATTAAAACACAGACCAAAAATATAAACACAATAATTAAAGTTTCCAATATTTATCTAAAACACTATATCTTATTAAAAACCTTTTTTTTAATCTAGGTGTATGTAATCACAATTCATATACAACGTTAACCATATAAAGCAAATACGTCCCTCATAACATACCATGATATTTTTTTACAAGAGTGTTATGCCGTTTATGAATCAATAAATTAATGTATAAACAGTATTTAGCAATAATAGCAGCCTAAAATAATACGCTGCATGCGGCCGTCTACGTGTTGTAAATACTGTAAAGGCCGCTAAAAATAAATCGGCTAACGTATCGGTCAACTACAGTTAATATTTAAATAGCATTAGCAAATTATTGCAAAATGTTGATAGCATGCTAATACGTATTTTGTAATTAAGCACGCTAATGCTAAATGCTATTTTCGTCATCTATAATTTATGTACATGTAAGAATTCCGAATACAACTATAATTCCTTTGTGCAGTACATTTTGGAATCTCATTAACTCTGCGCCATAAAAATGAAATAAAACTGGGATGAGGCTGTAATAAATTGAAAACAATGTATTTTGTCTTTAATTTATGTTGTGCAACTTCATTTTGTGAAGTTAAGACGATTGGTGAAATCGTTTAATTGATAAAGTAATGCGATGTAAGTCTAGAGCAAAGAAGCAATCTCACGATTAGGATTTTGCTTAAATATTTTTGATAATGGGATTTAAAAAAATGCAACAATAAAGTTATGAGTCGACTGACAACGTTGTTCACATGAGGGTAGTGTATATGATACATTTGGCATGAATTATACGTGTAATAGTCGTGGCGTGATATACCCTCCGTGCCTCACCTTACGAAATTGCACCATCGTGCGATGACAGGGTTTCATACCTTCACGTATTTCGGGTAATTGCAATTTGGAGTTGTGTCTTTCGTGCCTTCCCTACTTTGATATAATATTATGTGATGGTGTAGAAGTAAACCATTCGGAATTAGATTATGGCGCTTCGTAATTAGTGTGATAAATTTAATCCCAAATAAATAAAATTGATATAAAAAACCTCTTATTAAACTAGTAAATAATGGTATAAAATATATATTTAAATTAAGCAGTAATATGGAAAATAAAAAAGAAAACTCGAAATGTTTTCGCGATGTGAGCCGAGGCTATTTTTATCGACTATTTTCCACATTGTGACGGTGGCAATGGCATGCTGGGTATGTATAAAGTGCATCCGTTTGAATTAATAAAATGAAATATGCATCAAAGGTAGTTTAATGTGTTTGTTTGTAGATTTAAAATACGCCTTTTTTAATTTTTATGTATCTTATCTCGAAAACTAAAGTTTGACTTTTAAAAAGCATAGCTCAAGCATAAAACTGGGTAGAAAAATAGTTTTTTTTTAAACCAAAAACTTCGTTTCAATTATTTGCAAAACAAGGTTCAATCTTTTGCCCACATAATTGAAATATTCAACATACTATAAATTTAGATGCAAAGCTCACTCATCTACACTTCTCTAGGAAAGCTCTCAAAAAGTTTCTTTTCCTTTTTATATTTAACTGTTTAAAAGAATTGATTTGACTGAAAAAATGTTTTTTGTATTAGAGACAAGGTTTACGCAAATTTAAAAACGGCAAGAAAAAAGGAACCAGTTTAATTGTTTTCGGGAAATCGCGGACTTTAAAAACATGATTCTGAGAAAAACGGAATGAAAAATAAAAAAAACGGAACGCGAAGGAAATTTATGCATACAAACAAAAATAATTTATTATACATATTGTATTTATTATACTTTTGTACTTGTTTACCTTTCTCGAGTCGTATATATTTATTATTTTACTAGCAATTAATTGAGAATTGTGGAATGAATTTATGAAATATTATTTTCATGTTTACAACTAAACATAACGTCTTAACGAAAAGAAAAATAAACATAATAAAAATAAGTGGCGTATTTTATTTGATATTAATTAAGCCACTATTTTCATTTTTTGAAACTTTTTGATAAAATACATTCGGGGATGGATAAAAGAAATAAAAATAAAGCGTGAATTTTTTAAAAAAAATTGGAAAATAAACAGTTTTTAAATTACATGAAATTCGAAAAATTCCAATTTATGTTTATTATTGTTTGTCTATCGTGGAAACAATTTCAATTCAAAATATTTTTGAGTAATTTTTTCTTATGGAATTCCAAGCACTCATTTTTTACATTTCATGCAGCCAATTTAACAAAAATAAAAAATTAATATTTTTACAACAAATCGCCTCGCGTAAACCTGAATGTTAAGAGATGAAGTTTACTTCTATTTAAAGTTCCGTAATTTATAATATAAAAAAAAATGGAACACTTATATCACTCACCTGTCCTTCTATCTGTCCTCTTGTCCGTCTCTATGTCTATCACAATTGTTTTATTTTTCAGAAACCGTTTGAAGTAGAACCTTATATTTTGCGCAGTGATAAAGCATACTAATCCGTATTTATTTCAAGCTAATAACGCTCAAATATATGCATGTGGAAATTTTAGGGCTGGCAAATAAACTACCTATTTTTTCATTTAACGATTAATCTGAAAAATAAAAAAAACAAGTTATTAAGTTCCTTGGCATATATTTGTAGAATTTCATCTAAGATAGTTTAATGTATCTCTACATAAAAATTAATAATTGAAAATGTCTACAAAAAATAGGTGTCTCCTCTATATCCGAAATGGGTAACGTAAAATTTATGAAAAAAGAGGGCGTTACTAGAAGTTTATATAGTTTATCGGAAATGTAATTTTTCGGTTTTGATTTTAAATTTCATAGTTTCTGAGATATTTACGATACTTCTACTCCCATGGAAGATGTAGTGAAAAATAATATTTATATTTGAAATTAGTTTCATTGAAATACCATATACCCATAATTGTTTATATGTCTCAGAGCGCACAACCCTCGTACGAATGCTATGGGTACTTAACTGTTTGCTGGTGACTTAGTTAAATCAGAAAATATTTTGATCACTTTACTCTCGTATAAAGTATTCCATAAACAGCTTTTAACTATCTGCCACTGAAATTATAAATTTCACACAAAATTAAGTAAGTCATTTATATTTTATATCATATGGTTTAAAATAGTGTTCAAATAAGAAGCTAAACTATTGCATCATAATTATAATTTAATTATGATGCAATAGTTTAGCTTCTTCTTATTTGAACACTATTTTAAACCATATGATATAAAATGTAAATGACTTCTTAAATGAAGGTCTATTATTCCCATTATGATACAATAAATAACTTTGAAAATAGCCACATTATCTAAAGTTAAAATATCAAATTTATATAATTTCAGATATGGGTTTTCCGTCTGTTTGTCAATAAAATTATATCTCCTCTTTGGCTCTATATACTATCCGTTTATTAGAGTATAACATTGGAAGAGCAACTTAAAACTATATTAAAATTGAAATATTAATAATGAATATATTTGGCGTTAATTTTGTAGAAATTCATTATTCACAATTAAATGAAACTACGTGATGTAGTATTATTTCTAGTTTCTTTAAGTTCTTTACCACGACCTAGGTTTCGTTGTATTACATCTTTAGGTGGGTTATTAGCAAAGATCGATCTTCACGTAGTTTCATTTAATTGTGAAATATTAATTACAAAGAAATCATACAAGCACATATTACTACTAGTTGCCGTTGGAAGAATAAAATATAATAAGCCCTTTAGCGGTGATAATTGTTCCTTAGATAAAAGTTTATTTAATTTTTTAATATGGATGTGCCCATGAAAATTTATATATTATGGAATGTGCTATTTATGTCAAATATTGAAAACAGATATTATAATTTTGTTTTTAATTTCTTTAAAATGTCAAATTCCAATATGGGCGAAGTAGCTTTAATATACAATTGACCGTAAAATATAGTGTTTATAAAATCAAATTTTTGAAATTGTTTGTTGACTTTCAATTTGCCAAGCTTACTTGTTTCTTTAATTTTTACAAGCGTATTGAATAAATTCCAAAATAGGATGGCAGTAATAATTTTTTTCATATCATATTCACCTATTAAAAATCGATGATTAGGATATGAAAATTACCTATACCACAAAATCAATGCCATAAGCTTATTGTGAAATAAAATATTGATAAAACAAATGCAAATATATCTGAATGCATGCAAATGCACACACATACGTGAAACATTCATCTCCATATGTATAACAAAACAACTTATAACAACGTTTGCATGTTGCCAGTATTTTACGTTTCATTTTGTTACATGAATTCATTAATTAGGAGGGTCCTGAAAATTGCAGCACGTAAAACGAATATTAAACAAACCAATATTTAGATTTACAATACCCGAAATAGGCATCCACATTCAGGAATTATCTTATACCTGCACGCTACTCAAACCGGGCATAATGTCCTAACCACTTCCGGTCCGAATCCACCTAAAAGACGCGTCAGGGCAGCTCAGACGATACAAAAACAGGCCTAAAACATTTTCCGAAGCGTTTACTGCATCATAAAAGCACCCATTGATTTCGTCGGCCACGTTTTCACACATTCTGGCAATAAAGTTAAGCATTTAATAAGGATAATTCAGGAGGCGGAACGTGCTCGGGGCCTTTCGAATAGCCTGTTAGACCCGCTGCTCGCCTCTTCCGCCTGGTCCGCGCCTAAGTATGTGCGAATGTCGGAGGCTCTAATATTTATTTATTCGGAGAACGTTTGTAATCCTGAAAATTAGGTGAAAACCGTTCGTGTGTAATAATTCATGGGGTGGAGGGATGGACTGAAAGGCTTTGTTAATTTAGATGGAGATCTCTGTAGGGTTATAGTGAAACATTCGCATTCGAGTGGATCGTTGTTTTAAAAGTTAATATAACTTTCAATTACTTCGATGCTCGAGTGTAAGTATTTATGATTCATTAGTCAAAAATGATAGCAAGATTGATGGCAAATGAATGACTAGTATAAAAATATAACTACAGCATAATGGCGGATAACGAGTCGTTTGTGAAGTTATGAAATAGGTCTGACATCGATTTGTCAATCGAGATTTTGGTAATTCAAGCATTTTGATTTAAAATTTATAAAAATGTTGTAACTTTCAGTTGCTCATCAATAGACTTAATCGAATAATTTTTTTAATGTATGCTTTCATGAAAAACTCTGTGTATACACGTAAAGAAGAAAATTGGCATTCTCGGGCAACAATGAAATAGAAGACAAATAACAGAAGGAATGGAATAAAACAGAATTTACTAAGTTATGTAAGTATGTAAGCGTGCAAGTGCTATTGATTTTGAAAAATTATAATTTATTCGTGTAGGTTAACGACTCTATCTGTATAGAAAAGACAAAACTTAGCACCCCTGTTTAAACATATTGGGCGCACGAAGGAGTATGAGATTTGGCACAGTTAAAGCGATAGAGTATATGTTACAAATACATTCAATTATATATTATAAACATATTAAAAGATTCGTTGTTTACGTTCATACTGTCAATGTCAAACATATAACAGTCTGCGGACCAACAGTCGCACAAAGTAGAGGCATCATTTGAAAATATCAGATTGGCTGAATGAATTTCACGTAAACAAATAACCACAATTAAATGAAACTACGTGATGTAGTATTATTTCTTCTTTCTTTAAGTTCTTTACCACGACGTAGATTTTGTTGTATTACAACATCTTCAGGTGGGCTATTTGCTAATAGAATATCACGTTTATCTTTGCTAATAGCACATCAATTAAATAAAACTACATCACGTAGTTTCATTTAATTGTGAATAATGAATTTCTACAAAATTAACGCCAAATATATTCATAAACAAATAACGTTCAAACTAAAGAATTTAATGGATTACGGTCAAATTTCGACCACTGAGTGACCATTAGTCCAAATTTACATTATAAATAAAAGTGATATTGTTATAAACGAAAATGATATTTTTTGTTAAATATTAAACTCATCGAGCTAAAATTTTATACTGTTGAGATTCCGTATTACTGAATTAAATTATTAGTACGTATTCACACCAAACTACATTTTTTCATATTTTTTCTACCGAAGTAAAGCTAATATTGCATTGCATTTCATATAATATTGTATAATTTGTAACATCAATTTCGATACATCTAAATTAAGTTTCACGAATGTGGTACATGTGTGAGTTTAAACTCTTAAGACATCTTTGATAGTTGCAAAGGTGAACTTGTAGAAGCGTGTTAAGGATTAATGCATAATTGTATTGCTCAGGAATTTATCGTATGCCAACACAGAAAGGGAGCAACATCTTTATTAATCTCACAGGTTAGTAGTTGTAGTTGGTAGTAAGGTGTTAACGGAGTATAACAGTACCGACCTTCGATTTATAAAAAGATGGAAATGTTTGAAGGAAGGTAACAACTGCCATTTTAGGAAATAAGTATTTACATGAATTATTATAACATTTAATTGTTCCATTTATAACCAAGCATCAACGTAGAACAACTCTCTCATTTTATTTATATTACTATCCGAATAGTATCAAACCCTGACATTTTCAGCGTTTCAAGCTTTCGCTTAATATATGTTAAAATTATCTAGGACATAAAGTTAGTAGCTTCAGAGCTTTATATTATAAAAGGCTGTAACTTGAAATATTATGGAGTTGAATGTTGTTTTTTATGTAAATAAAAGAGAAAACTTTGCATACATTTTTGCCAAACATTTCGTGATTGATGAATAAATATAAATGAAAAATATATTCTTGTTTAGATATTTTTTAAAACTGATATCGAAATAAAATATTGTTTATATATGCTTAGAAAAACATTGCAAAATAGACAATATTACGATTTCATTAGCAAACCATTTTATTTATTTAAATAAACACTAAATTTATTCTCACTAATTCTATAATTCCATTATCACTAATTTCGATATAAAATACTTGATACAGAAAACGCACAAAACAAAAACAAACCAATTTATCTAAGTATATACTATAATTAGACACATTTCTGATTAGGAAATTGAAAATAAAGCACGGGAAAATATACTATAGAAATTAGATAAAGATCATTGTAAAAATTTGGTATTTAAATTTTTTTTGATTAATTTATTATCGGATACAAGACAAAAACAAATATTACACTTACATCAAATGGATAAAAAGATGCCACGGAATGTAATATTTGTTCTTCTGATTTCCCGGTTAAGATTGTAAATATATTTCCGTATAATTTAAGAACTGAAATAAATAATAACGCTGCAGGTTCTAAAACAAAAGGGAAAATATTTGTGGAAACATTATCTAACGAGATCTCCGAACTTTTGCTGTCTAGTCGCAGCAAATGCAAGATATATTATTTGTAACTGAATTTCCCCACTTCGTATAGTGATTGTTCTATGCAATAGAGTGTTTCCATTTATTTTAATGTCTAAAGTAAAATTCAAAATTGAAAAATAATTTCAAGAGTGAAAAATGTGTGTTCGAAGGAGAGAGAGTAAAACTTCTGTACCAAGTTCTCGTAAATACATGAAAGCGAACAGAATTAGTAACATATATTGAGAATCAGGCCCACTTGTAAATATCAATAGAAAACAACAAATGTGTAAATTTATAGACAATAATATACATTTTAAATCATGTACACATTAATGTCCTTCTGGGTTAACGGACAGAAATAACATTTGACAATATTTTAGTGTTACATATTATTTCACATAGGATGAATGCAAAGAGAACAATGGAAATAAGAATAGCACTAAGGGATATGGGACATAGCATAACTGATAATAGAAATAATATACATGGTATAATCGATAAAGGGACATGGTTGACTGATGGTTTATTAAATAATTGTACTAAATATTTTTTAGTCTTGTAACCCACATTTTTAGCCACATTTGTAATAAATTATGATTTTATTTAACAAAAATGAACACAATTGATTATAAAAATAACTTAAGTATTTTAAACTAAAGGTTTAAACTATATTTCAGTGACAAATGACTAACCGAAATAAAATAACTGTTACTTGTCGTAAGGCAATCTTGAAGTGGAATTATTTTTAATTCATTTACAAAGTAGTTATTGCAAAAAATGTCACTCTTTTGAGAATTATTTTTGTAAATATTACGGTATCCTAGGCGCTTTAAAAAGTCACAAATAATATTAATATGAAGAAAAAATAGGCGGCTTTTGGTATTTAAATTAATTTTATCCACTTTGCTGTAAAGGTGTTAGTCTATTTTTGCCAGTGTTCTTCTTGTATAAAATAAAATAAAGGGTATTGCACCTTATGCGAATATGTTTTATTTTTGCATCTAAGTTTATAAAAAGAAAATTAATTTCAATAAAGGTGCTGGAGATACGAGTTATAATGAAATATTAATAATATTGCCAAAATTTTTACTTTCCGCTTGTTGAAATAAATTATATAATTGTATTGGTTTAGGTTAAATACTGCACAAATGTAATAATATGGAACTAATTAATAATAGTTGTGACAAAATTAGTTCAATATATCTATTAACAAATACATGAAGAAGAAAAATACATGAAAAAGATTGCGTTCATTTAATACAAAATATTAAATGGACGCAATCTTTTAAAATATACTGGATTTAATATTACAATATGCTCCCTTATTTTGTGTTATTAATTATTACCAAAGTTTATTATTGTCCCATTAATTTCGATGAAAAAATAAACTTAATTGATTAAACATTTGTCTTTATTTATTACAACGTTTTTTATAATAAGTTATAAATTTTGAAAAATCACTTAAGTTTTGAGCTCACATACACTGTTTGATATTACCTCTTAATTTTGAGAATTATAATGTATTATTATATATTTCGTTAATATTCAAAAATATATACAGGGTTTTTACAAAAATGCGGCTTTTTTAAACCTTAACTTTAACTTTCATTATAACCTCCAGACAACTACACATTTAATTTCTGATTACATTTGTTTATAGTTAAATTGATAACTTGCAAATGCCGATTGTAACAAGTAAAATAAAACCTAATTAGATTCGCTACTCAAAAAAAAATAAATCATTAAAACACCATTAAACTTAAATTAGAAGTACTAAACATAACTGTTTTCTATTTAATATATAATTTCCCACAAACAAACACTTGGAAAATTTGCAAACTCTTAACAAAGACACGGGAAAATACATGTTAAAATGATAGACGCCATAAAAAGAGGTCTGGCGCGGTGGGAAGTGCGCATTGTGGGCAAACAGGCGGCCAGACCGTTTGGAAAAATCGACTCAACCCCCGAAATGGAAGTGACACTAACAGGTATTGACAATGGGGGAAATGTCTTTTGTTGCGGTTTGAAATTTGTCAGTCGGAAAATGGCTTTCAATATTTATCAAATTATAGATGACATTGTACAGACGAATTTTCGGTATCAGTGCACAATTGATGTTTTAAGTGAGTATTTTACATATATGGTATGTTCGGCCATTTTTATATTAATAAATAGAAGTTGGTATTGCATAAAATTACATCACTATATTTCGTGCTAAATTTAAATTATGAAGCAATTTCTGCTAAGGTTCAATGCAGCAATATACCAATTCTCCTTGTATTGAGATAGTGCCGCCCTGAACTTTTATAGTCATTGGCTTTATCACTTTAATGAAATTTCTTTCGATTTAGTAACTCAGAAATTATTTATTTACATTCTTTTCTATGAAATAGTTGCTCTGCTTGCAACTTGATGCAAATAATAATATACATAAATAATGGTCGAAACGAATATAATAAACACAAAACATAATAATTGTTAGCGACCTCTGAACTGTCTGCAATCTTAATTTTATAGTCGCAAATCGAACAACATAGTGCTGAATAAGTAACATCGTTTCAGTAAAATAATGATCACTTGAACTATCAGATATTGCATGCGAATGTGGATTCTTACGAATGTTCATATGAAATAGTGGATGTTTTTCTCGCCCATAACACTTTGAAATAAAAAGAACCAATTAAGTACTAGTAAAACTCACAATACGAAGCTATCGTATACATTTGGATATAATAGTATTTCCACTAAACTATTTACAAATATTAATTTTTACAACGGAAACATATTGCAACGTATTATGTATGCACTCTATTTTTCATAGGCAAATCATATTTAAAAAATAAGAAAATCTCGGATAATCGCTGTATTTTCCTGTAATCTTCTGGTCATACTTTATCGACTCTGTCTCTTTTATTATTTTTGTCTCAATGGTTTCAGAAATAAGTGGACGGAATGCTATACTTTTGTACATTTTTTTAGAATATAATCAAATATAATCAAATATGCAATTTGAAATTATGAACAAAATATTTTTGTATTCATCATAACAAACTTTTCAAGTGGTACACCACATGAAATGAAAGATGAGAAAAAAAAACTAGAGACCTTTGTTTACCTATTCTTTAATTATTGTTAAAAGTTGGTGGTGTGAAATGTATGACAAATGTGGTTAATATATTAAATTTCAACTTTTTACGTTTCGTAGTTTATGAGAAAATCGGCTTCCAAAATGGAAAAGCATAAACGTGTATCTTTCGTAGGCGTAAAGTCATAGACAATATTTGAAAAAATTATGACATCAAGAATCATGACTATGGTTTTCCTACAACTTTGCGTGGGTTTATTAAAACTCATATTTTTTCATAATTTTAGTAGAAGTAGTTTTAGAAATAAGAGGGCGGGATATATTTTTTGTATATTATTATTTTCCACATAAAAAATTGAGACCCTTAAAAAAACGCACTGGAGGTTAATTTAAAATAATCTTTAGATACTTAATTTACCCTTTCTGAAATTTCCATTTTAGTTATTGCAATATGTGCAGGTTACCATGTATTATGCTATATTTCAAGTTTCTATATTAAGCGGTTTCAAAGAAAGATGGCTGTGATCGACATGTCCCTTACATGGTTCCATTTTTCCTTTGAAGGTAGGGAACCTTAGAAAATAACCAATTTCCACAGTAATGTATCCTCGATACAATCATGTGATATTTTTAATGAATAAAGGTAAGAAATCATGGGCATTGATAATTAGATATAGATTGAGGGAAAATTATCAGGGTAGAAAAATTCAAGCCCGATTATTTGTTATGAGCAAACTAATTGTTAATTTTCATCTAATTGCTGAACCATTCGTTTTAGAGAAAGAATTTTTCAATAAAAAATGTTTCTCGCGATGTAAGAAACCACTTTTATCGTTATATGTTTTTAAAATTGCTGAATTTGCGGCTTAGTTGAAACGCTACACACTCAGTTCTGCGCAAACGCGATATGATACGTCATTATCGTGGTCGGCTAGTAGCGCAACAGCCCCTTAAGCACAAAGTCGTTCTAAGTAATGAAAGTACCACATCCCTTTCTTATACAATTCACTGTCCTATTTTACATTTTAAACGAACATATTAATTTTTTCTTGTTGTATGTCATTTTATTCAGTTTAATTTCATTTTTCTTCTGGGGGCCTACAAACCATTTCTTGCATAATTATTGGTACAAATTTATTCTTATGAACGATCACTCTCGCTGTCTCAGAAATATTTTTATATTTAAGTGCTTTTTTTAGAACATCGTTTATTATATGACATACTTCAAACAATTATGTCAACAGGATACAACTATTTTAAAATTTTATTCAGCGTTCATTCATAGAATTTTCTTAGCACAAGATTATATCTTAAATTCTCACATCGCCAAATACCATTTATTATTCTTCTAGTACATAACTTTATGCGCCAAACACCTAAAACCGCCAAATAACTACAGCCACGTAAACCTCAACAAACGATTCCTGAGTACTACATGTACAGCACAAGTTAACTCCTTACACAGTATCGAACGCAATCAATATCGAGTGAGCTTAGAACGAGTCGTAAATGTAAAAGCTCAGTTTTGAACGAGACATAAATGTAAAAGCTCACACGATGTTCGTGACTACACGACTACAGGCTGTTCGGTCATTTCGTAGAGTAGCATTGTCATTTCCGGTAGGGGAGAAGCAGCGTAGGCGCCGGTGCCCTTGCATCGGACCCGTGTGACCTTTGAGGGGTGCATTATGTACTGGGGATACGTTAGGGATACCACCAGAGGTTAAAGTTTTGAACGAATGAATGTAAACCTGTACCATGATGTGAATCTATCTACATAGTATGTGATTTCTTGCATTGAGACTTTTGAAAAATTATGAAATTGTTATAAGTTAGTTTTTTATCAGTTAAAATATAAAAAGACACTAGGTTATTTTGACATTGTACCCATAGTAGCTTAGCCGTGTAAGCCATAATATCGTGAGAGCGTGGTCGGTCAGTCACAGCAAAAATTTGTCAGTTAGAACAAACCAATTCATGTCTGAAAAATATTTTTATTATAAATCCTAATTAATTAAACTATAATTTATGTTGTGCACTTGAATTTTCTATTAATCCCTTTTACGACTTCGTTCGAAATTCATTTTCAAATATAGCCCCAAAATTATTATATTATTATATTTTATTTATATTATTTTTTTTAAATTGAATCAAAATATCAATATATTTTACGCTGAGTTTAATGTCGCATGTGACGGAGTAAATAGTACGAAAGTAGTGTTATTTTTGTTAGTGAATTAACTTAAGATATGAATGCCATGCAATTTTGGTTACAAATCACTCAATATTTATAGTTAAAATTGATTGTGCCATATGTAAAAAAAACAAAGAAAAATACTGGCCGCATTTTTCAATTCGGTAGCTGTCGGTGGTTTATATAAAATACTTGATTAAACAATATAATACATCTTTGACATTCTTATACTATGATGTTTTTTCATCTACATCATGTGCCAATGACTGGAAATAAAAATAGACCTATTCGGTTGCTAAATGTATTAATTTACATGTTTTCATTCTCGTGTATACATACGTTACGTATCTGAAAATAAAAGCGAATAATTTAAAATTTGGTTGGATATGTACGCGTTAAACCATTATATATTGATATACTATAAATAAAAGCGCCACATAAAAACTTTTTCAGGGAGCTGTACATGAAAAGAAGAAACGACATCCCTATAAGATCATTCACGTTTCTGATCGTCCCTCACGTCGTCCTTTTTTTCAGAAACTGTTTCACGTGGAATTTTAGAATTGCGCATAGTAATGAAGCATAATAACCTGCACATATATCCATAGGTAAAGCTCATTAACATTCGTAGGGAAATGTTAGAGGGAATAGATTGAGCAATGAAAAAAAATTAAAATTCTATATACAGTGGAGGTATCGTATGAAAGGTCTTATTACAAGGGTGTATTTTTGGTATTAATCTTCAGAGGTATATTGAAAAATATAAACTGAAATATCCCCTATTTCCGAGACTCTGAACGTGAAATAATAACAGATTTTTTAGAAGTCTACACAAAAGTTTTAGGAAAATTATAGTTATAATTCGAGATTTTATAGTTATTTAAATATGTACCGTGACTTTACACCCGTGAAATATGTAGTAGGTAATATATTTCATTCTGAAAAGTATTTTTTGTAAATAACTGAATACAAATACTATGTACCTTTAAATGTTTATAAATTCCTAAATGTGTACGGAAGTATCATAGTGCTAGTTCTATTCGTACTGACCTAAATATTTTTTACATAATTAATATACTCGTACGTACTTTGTTACAAAAAAGCATAAATAATTTTATTTCGGACGAGTATTTTATATTAAAATCCATTTATGAAATAATGCATTTGGATTGTATAAAATTGTATTAGGCAATTTTTAAAATTGAAAAGAAGCTCATATATTAAACATTTTCTTTCTAAATTCATAGCCCCGAAAGGAAAACTTAATTTAAAACAATTGAATTACAAGCCATTGCCTGTCCGTATGAACATTTTGTCTCAGGATTTATGGAATAATATATTAGGACTTTTATTACACACGTCTTTTTTAAATATCCTTCGATTAAGCGTCGGTTTTCAGTACTGCCTCTTTTTTCATATTTCTTTTAATATGTTTGCTTAGTTAGAAATAAACCATAAGATTTTAATAATCGAACTTTACTTTTGTAATATTTTTTTTCATTCCTAGGTTTCCTGAAAAAATTTGAGACCAGACTTATGTCAGATAGTTTTTAATTCTTAACATATAACACCTATAATAACAGTGCAGTTTGTAACAGAAACTTTGTTACTGAATAAATTTTTTAGAAACATTTCGTTACTCTTCCGTCGTTTTGTAATTTCGAAAATGTTTGCTTCTTTAATTTCCGATGTATTCCATCAGAAATAATCATGTGGATAATATTACCATCATATTATGCCCCAAGTATTCTTCATATCCTAAATTAATATGCCAAGAATTATAATAATTTTCAAACTAGTTCATAGTCCTTTGTTCCTTGGCATGGATATATACTATCTAATCGTAAGAAAGTTGCCTTTTTTTTCTTAAAATATAATAGTTGAGAGAGTCAAATTAAAATTTGCATGTTATTATACTGTACATGAGTTCCAAATTAGTGAATTCATAGATTAAGATTATAAACCGTAAATTTATTTTATTTCATTTCAATCCGAAAGCAGATAGTAAACCTTATGACACTTACCTGGACAATAAGTTATTCTTATCGAGAGTGGAATTTTTTTTAATTACTGTATGTTATTAGATATAATGCAAGATTATTATGTATAGTCGTGAATCGTAAAGATAAAGCTAAAAAGCCATTAATGTATAATTGATACATAAATGAGTAGAACGAATCATAAATGTAAAAGCTCAGTTTTGAACGAGACATTAATATAAAAGCTCACACGATCACTGTTCCTTAAAAAAGCTTAGTTTTGAATGAGACATAAATATAAAAGCTCACACGATGACTGTTCATTAAAACATATTTCCGATTTTCGAACGTTTCCTAAAGAAATTATGGCTTAAATTTATTTTCACTAATATCACCCGCGACATTTTGATATAATATGCATGTATCTTGTTACCACAACAAAAAATCCATTCGTAAAAAGTTATGGTCCTATTGTTTCTTCTCGCAGCCCTGAAGCATACGGCGCGTCAGTCAGGTAGTGTGTGTCTATGTATACTTCCAATATTATGTACCATGTCCGTTGAGAATCAGGGTAGGTTTTCTCTCAGCTGCGACTGTATGGCGTTTGTTATTGTGTTCGGAAAAGAAGGAAATTATTTCGAGGTGTGGTTATTTCGAGTATTATATTTGTACGGGCCGATGACTGATTATGTGTGGGCAGAATGGGAGTGGTGTCGAGTTTAGAGAGTATTCCAATATATTGGATGTATTATGATTATTTAAGCTCATTCCACTTGACTGTTAATGTACAACTTAGGGCTTCTATATGACATAAATGGGTGTTTAAAGCGTTTTTGAGCGATTTCAAACTTCTAGCTGTTTTTGAGGAGTCCCCTCTTTTATTGAATTTTGTAGCAGTTCTTACTTAAATAAATAAAAACCTAAATAATTGATTTAACACATCTTCACGATTATATTTCGGTTAAAAATCAGTCAAGTGACGAAAATAATTAAAATAATACTTAATAATACCTATTTTTCTCGAATTTTCCATGACGAATTTATTCATTCTTTTAGCTTTGCCATTAAATATAATGTTTAATTAGAAAGCTTAATTATAGATCCATTATAGCTCATAGTCTATATAAAACATTAGTTTTATGATATATATTTTTCGTAAATTAATATCCAACGTATAGCTAAATAAAAGTAAACCTGCTTAACACGAGTAAAACTCACAATACAAGATTCACTACACACTTACCCAAATTTAAATTTTAAACATTAAAGGAGACGAGCCTTTCTATTTAACTATATAACACGCATGTACATTTATACATATCAATGTCTTATATAACATAAAAATTGTTTTCCCAGCTCGTCTTTAATGGAGTTTAAATATCGTTAATTTCTAATACTTTTTTAATATTTCGCATTTAGCTCTTTTAACTACCTATTGTTTTAAATAAAAATATTAAGCCGAATTGGAGCTACTCGCGTAAAGCCGTTTTTGTAATAGATATTGTCACAAAATGGGTCTAATGTATCAAATTTGGTACGTCGCACAAATCGGTATTTTTGATTGAAAAAACTTTTCAAAAATACCTTTTTAATGATCTATTAGATATGTTTATACGGAGGTTTTTTTCAGCTCGCCTTTACAAGTGCAGGATTTTAAGACATTTTAAATATATTAATTTTAAGACATTCCTGAAATCAGAAACTACATTTTAGTTGTGAATTTCAAGTTCTTATCTCATTTTGTTAAGAAGTTAGAAGCTTCTTATAGAAAGACGAATGAACGGAAAAAACTAACCGTCTGACAGATGACGTTCCCACTAAAATAGAATTACGTTCTGAACCTTCGGGTACGAAAGCATAAAACAACTATATTTTTCGGAAAAGGAAAAAAAATTGCGTTAATTTCTGAAGGTAGGCTATTCCTAACTATTACATTAAATATTGGTTGTGAAATCAAAAATTTATTGGACGGAATCAGGAATTTTCTAGTTAAAAGTATAAGTAAATTTTAAGCAGATTTCAAATCGTGAAAAATTAAGTTGAAAGAACGCTTTTATAATGGAATGTAATCGATTTATTTTTATTTAGATAGAAAGTTTCTAAGTTCCTTTCGATCTCTATGCTCCAGTCAAGGGCCGTTACAATTACTTTTATTCTGATTTAATAAATTGTAGTATCATTCTCAGACTCAAGATTTAGGTCAGATACTATACCGACTAATCAAAGTAAAAAGGAAAAATCTATTTTTTTCTCTTTGGAGATAATTACTTTCTTTTCTCGGGGCCCTTCAGAAGACGGCGCGTCAGCTTTAACCTTGAGCGGATGGCATGGACGCAAACTGCGGGCATACTTTTTACCTATTTTCTTTATTTTAATGTCATTAAGTATATTCGATTATTCCTTACTGAATTTAGTCCCATTATTTCAGTAAAATTCTTTTTTATAATCTAAGAACGTCTTCAAAATGTCAGGAGAAAAACGCGTAGTGTCGAAGTTATTAAATATTTGTAAGCAATATTAATTTATTTCTGTATAATTATTTGTGGGAATACGTATTTATTTATAGAACATTGTTTTAGACTAGATGATATACCGGAGTCACGTAGCGAAAAAATTCATCCTTCAGTAAGTCTCTTACATCCTTAGTTTCTCATGCAGATGATTCATATGAAGATCGCAATTACCTTGTGGTGGAGTATTATTTTTTCGAATATTCATCCTTACACATGTGACGAATTTTGAGTGTGTGTGTGTGCCATTTTCTGTAATCATCTTTCTATATGAATTACCATTTTTTCTCGCGTAGTCCCAACATTTTTTTACTGTCGGTAAAATTTCTTCAGGCAAGCTAATGCGTGTTGTTAGTTAGTTAACTGATCAGATTTATCGAATCAGACGTCACTATAACTTTTGTGACTGATGTTTTACAATTATATCTTCTGTAATGTTTTATGATAAATTCATCGTTTTTTTCGTAGATGAATGAGTAAATAATGAATGGTTTAATTACATAATATGATATGATGAGCGCATGGTTTTTACCCTAGCTATAATTTTAAATGATTTTGTATTGAGTAAAACTGATAACAGCGTTAAACTTGTCGGTTGACTCTTTTTATTTCAGAGCGAGTAAAATGCATTTACAAATTTTACGTAAATAAATTTAAAAAAATATTTTTTCTATTAATATTTTTTTAATCACTTTATTATTAGGCAAAACACATTATTTTTAAGATTACTTTGCAAACGAGTATAAATTATTGGAATAATATTCGATGAATGTTGGTGAAGTCAATAATAAACATTTTAGAGAAAGTAACATTTATTACCAAATTACATTAAAAAATAAGAAACGTCTCAAAACGAAATTTAAAAAAATCTAGAATAATATTTAAAAGAACAAGGAATATAAAAAAATATTAGATTTGTGGTTTCATTACTTTATTTGAACTCTTTACAAATATTAAAGAACATTTTTTTTACAAATGTAAAAAAGTGTTATTTGTCTCCTCTAATCTCCTTCCTTTCATCATGATTATCATTGACCATACTTTTATCATGATTATTATTTACACGTCACGCAGAGTAAACTTCGCTTTGTATTGTACTGTATATATATTGTTTGTGAAAAATGTATATCCCGAAAAAGTGAAGTAATGCAAAACGTGTGATAAACCTTAAGAAAATATACATAGTCGAGGTTTTCAAAAACATTTACCTAAAGTGAGATTTTAAATATGTCTCGATTAGAAGAATTAAATTAGTTTCTATTAGAATATACATTTAAAAAGAGTTTCTTCAATGAGGGTTTTAATTTTTTCAAGCTTTGATATTTACCCCAGTAATAAAACTTATGTTGTTACAGTGCTCTTCTGTCTTAACTTGAATGCAATTGGTATGTACGAAGTCACAGCATCAATACCAATATAAATCTTTTGTCTGTCTCGAAACTGTAAATCTTCAATAAGATAGAGTAAACTAAACATAATTTCTATTAAAGAGCAATTAGGCGACCAATATTCACCTGCACTAGCAAGATTTATTGCTTCGCGATTTAATTAATTAGTGCGTTTCGTTGTTCAAACAATGTGTAACCACGTACCTGCATTGTGCATGGAACAGGCTATATTATGGCGTCGTTGAGGCAGCTACGCGTCGTGAGTGCAATCTGCAATTAGTGGAGAGATTAGGTGATGTTCGATGAGAGAGGGTGTGTCATAAAATTGAAAATTTCTTTATTTTAATTTTCTATTCTATTTAATAAAGATTTCCTGAGATGTAACCCTGAAAAAAATTACATATTGACATAATATTAGCGACAATATACTATTTTTATATAACTTTATAGTAAAGTAATTATTTTTTCAACCAAATTTAAGTTCAATTATAGTATTTATTATCATTCTAAACATTTCGTCAAGTTTATAAAAGGATACCACACTATGAGTATAATTTAGGTTTAAAGGACATCGTTGTTATCCATTAATAATGACTCAGTGATAGGGTTTGGATAATAGTCCTCTTGGATTAAAAACAAACGTAATATTTTACAATTTTAAGTTGATTTAAAGCAAACCCTTTAAGTTGCGTACTTGAGGGTATTTAACTTAAAGGGTGCAACATTTTTAGAAAAGTATCATTATTAGCGCATGTTATTAGTAAAATGTCAAGGCAACATAAATTAGGTAATTATGGAACATAAGTGTAGAAAAATGTCGAATTATATGAAAATATAATTAGAAAGAATATGTAGCAATGTTATAAACAATTGCAAATAACTGAATATACATGCAAACATAAAGCAGCTGCCAGAAATGAGTTAAGGAGAATTCTAGCCAATGTGAAACTATCGAAATAGCGTAACATTTTCATTTAAGCTATCTAGATTAAATTAACTGTTCTTAACTTCTTTGGAAATAAAATGGTTTGTCAAAAAAATATAATACGGAAATGTATCCAACATTAAAAAAAGTGACCACTATGTGGTTTGGAAATGGTCTTCAAGCGGTAATTTTTTAAAAATTCGTTCGTCTTAAAACAAGTTTTAAATCGATTTGTGTACTAACTTCGCGACGTCTCGGCTGCTTTACTTGGTGGGTATTTTGAGGCGCGCCGCTTCGACGTTATGCATGCGTGCACCGAGGGGCGGTGGCTGCGTCGGGCGGGCGGCCGAAATTGAGGCGTGACAGGAAAAGAATACTGGATGGAAAAATGTATACATTTGATATCACGGTAACCCTCAGGTGTTTTTTGAATAAATATTTAGCTCCTAAATAAAGTTTTCCATTTAGATTTTAGCGTCAATTCCAGAAAAAAAAACAGAAATAAAGCTAATTAGTGCTAGCAAGTAAGTTAAGAGCGTATTGAAGAGCGTGGTTTCAAATACGGTATATAAAAGGAAACTTATAGTAAGTTTCTACAGTTTTTCTCCCCATTTTTACGAAAAAATAAATACGAGTAGCGGATAAAACAGTTACAAACACTCATAGCATTTTTTTTCACTGCGACGAACATGCCTTTAGTTTAAAAATTAATAATACCAGTTTTTTGTTAATTCTTGAGAATTAACAAAAAATTGGTATTGTTGTTTGAAAATAGTTACAAAAGTCTTAGATTCTGTCTTACTATTAATTTTGCATTAAAAATAAATCTTAATATCTTTGATTCAAACAAAAATAATCTTAACTAAAGTTTTGAAAATAATCTTAACTCTTATTAAAAAACTTCAAATTGAAAAAACGCAGGGTATTTTCTTTTTTATAAGACATTATTTTCTATATATATATATATATATATATAAATATATATATTTATATATATTGCTACATTTGTATGAATTTAAGGATTAATCCCGCATTATTTGTAGCTTTGTTTAAATATTTGAAAATACCTGAATGTTCCATATACTGTTTAATATGGTTTAATTATATAAATTGAGTTTGAGGACATATAAAGACAATAATAAATGTTTTTATGTATGTAACAAAAAAAATAAGTTTATTATGTTATATTTTCAACGCGCCAAATCTATAATGTATTATCTCATTCGTACTTATTTTTTCTTAAATATAAATAATTTAGAGAAACACCTTACCATGATGTGTTTTTAATTTTTGTACTTTCTTGTATAATTCTATGGAAGATTTAAATAGTGAACGTAATATATATATATATATATATATATATATATATATATATATATATATATATATATATATATATATATATATTTCAACACATTCACTCATTGTCACTCGTTTAACTCACTATTTGCAGTAGAGCTGTAACACAAAACAATAAACAAATATTATTAAAAATAAAGAAAAAGCTGATTGTGCAAGAAACTGGAGGAAAACAAGTTCTACTAACGCTGGCATATTTTTTTAAGTGATAATCTGAAGACAGAATCCAACTAAATTTAATCTCAATAATCAATCACACTCAAGTTACTATCGAGAAGATTCCAATGTTAATTAAGTTGTCAAAATCAATCTAGTCGTTACTAATTTACAAGAGAACATAGAAACAGGCACATATACCTATATGACCATAAAAATAATTTCCGTTTTCTCGGCTTCTTCACAGTCTAGTAAAATTAGAAGCACATTTCAAAATCTAAATATTAATTTCTCTGTTAACAAAATAAGAAATACGAATATGGAAAACTGGCACATATATACCAAATGAAACACTGAATGTATTTTATTTAATATAGAATTTCATTACTCACATAAATAAGCTAAACTCAAATTGTAAGCGGGGAATAAAGTTACAAATAAATATAATTGTCTTGTAATCCTCCATCATATTTCGGTGGGATATACGCTGTTTGGTTAAACATGAAGCATCTCACATCTCACCGAAGCCATTGTATTTGATGTCCCCCAACTCTTTTCGTTGCAACAAGCGTTTGAATGATATATCACTTTCAAAGTCCGGCATTTTTTCATTGACGCACGGTCTCACCGTCGGGCAGTGTCTTTGCATAGAAATTTCATTAAAATGACTGACTTTACGTCCCTTTTTGAGAATGACAAGCGGTAGACCCGTGTCAGGCCCTAGGTCCGAGCCTTTGACCGATCTCGGTGCCTCCTGAAATGTTTACTTTGTATTTGTTTAATGTGAATTATTAATGGAGTGACTGGGGCGAGATAGGCGGCTGCGCTCTGAGGTAGGGGATCGTTATGGATTAGTATTTGAGTCTGTTTCCTCTATTAGAGGTTGCAGTCCTGTCGGATTCGTAATATTAGTGATGGCGAACGATTATTGTTCGGAAAATTATAGCGAGTTCGGTGTTTCTAAATTACTAAAAAAGAATTTCATAGAAATTACGATGGTAGATTGGCTTTATATTTAGATAAAGTGTACGTTAGAGTACATATAAATTAGGGTTAAGTAGTTATCTATATCTAGTGAAATCGTTGATGCAAATTAACTAAAATAATTGATAGATTGGTTGAAAAATTTGATAACTTGTTTGAAAGATTGTACGGTTGAATCAATGACTCTAAAATAAAAAAAATATACTTCATTTTGTTGTCATTATCTTAAAAAATGACCCATTATAAAGCAGTGTTTAATTCTAAAATTCAATTTTAAAGCATATATAAATATCTCCCTTAATTATATTTAATATTTATAATAAATGTTACAAACATTTGTACATTTAATTAAATGGACAAATGTAATTATAACTAAATGGTCGAAATAAACCCCACTTTAATCAATCAAAACAAAATTAATGAGCAATAATTTTAAAGCATAGTCATTTAGCTCTGAAATATAGGTTTATCGAAAATCTACCCCTTACACAAACAACAGCGCCCCAGCCAAACACGCAATATGAAGCTACGCCTGCCAGGGAAGCGAACGCTGGCCGTTGACAAATACGCGGCAAATTGACATATTAATTGGCCTAACTCACAACGTAAGTACTTGGCCACTACTCACGTAAAGTGGACTGGCCGCAAACAAGATTGTCAAAGCCCCAATTTAGATAAACGTAGGTAAATAAGTGTTTGATATCAGGACAAAAAGTGGAGCCAAAGAGGTGACAGGAGTAGAAAGGAGAATTCGAAATCCTTTCATTAAGGTTGCTGACAAATTCGATTTAGGAAGCCTCAATTTCAGAATTTGTTGATGAGGTGTTTTGTTGTCAAAATACTCTTTATCAATAAGTTCTAACTCCACGACAATTTGAGAGCCAGATGTGGCTGACAAGTTTTATTGTTCTGACGGAATTTAAATACATCCAATGTGAATAATACCAATACGAAAAATATCAATAAAAGAATATGAACAAATTTTAAAAATAAATCTTGGACTTTGGTCAAGATTTAGATATAGGCATGAAAAATTATCTAAAAATATTTAATTTTTTTTAGATAAACTTTTCATTTCAAATTATATCGAATTTAATTAATTTTTGAAATAATATAATAACTCCCAAAAGTATCTCTTTCCTAAATGCATATTTTTTCAAGGTATTTTACATCATGTTATATCCTTTTTTAATCTCCTAACTTATTTTTTTTAAATAACTATTAATCATATATCTCATTTAAAAGCATTATTCAACAACTCTATATTGTTAAACCGGAATATAGCTTAATAGCTTTTATGTACACATTTTTAAATTTACCGTTTTAAAAATAAATAACTCGATATTTTGACAATATGAAATAAAACCTGTTTAACACGAGTAGGTCTACGAGGCACTAAAAGTCTTCTCTGCACATTTATACACTTATAAAATTAATATTTGTCAAAAGTTTAATAGAAGTACTGTAAATATTTAAGTACATAATTACTGTATTAAGCTATTCGCAAATATAAATTTTGTACAAAGTAAATATTTGTATTGCCTGCTGAAACCTTTCAAAGACGTAAAAAAGGTGCTAATTTGAAAAATTATAAGATCTAAGATAATCTCTATAATTTTCCTACCATCATTGCGTAGGCTTCTAAAAATGATGTTTTTTTAATAATTCATAGTTTAGTAGTTTCAGAAATAAAGGGGGAGGAAAATATATATTTTTTTCATATTTTTCAGTACATCTAAAAATGTACTACCTAAAATTATGAAAAAGCGCTAAGTAAGCGCAGCTACTTCATTATAACTAAAGAAAATGTAATAGATTTTAATTGACAAATGGCAGCATTATTATTATTATAATGTTCAGAAGTCAAGCTGTTTTAAATATAGCAATGATACACGGGAAAATATGGCAATTATACTAAAAGGCAAAATTTTAAATTTCTGCCAATTTACAGAATAAACGATTAATTGTGGTTCTATAATATAATAATAGAGATACATTAGGGCTAATATGCACTTTGTACCTTACATTTTTCATTTTTAAACTTTAGGTCGAAATAATTTGTGAACTTTACCTATTACTTTAATTTTGTTTGTTTTAATTAAACGTACGAGCTTGTGCACAGAAAGTTTTCAGTGTCCCTTTTTTTGTTAATTCATTTACTTTGTTGTAATTTGCTACATTATGATATGGACCTTCTCGATAAATCCTGATTCTGTATAATGGTAAGAATTATGGGAAGCGAATTAAAATTTTTCATTCATAGAAGCTACTTAAATTAAAATCGATATAATAGGTATTAGTAAATTGAAATCATAGTGGAAACCTTGAGAACATCTGCACATTTTTTATAATTAGTTGATTTCGAAAAATCTAAATAATCGTTCGGAAACTTCTGCGTGTTTTAAGATATAAAATTGTACATTTTCAAAACACAAATGCGAATGAGTAAGAATCGTAAAAACTTAGAAAACGATTTTCTTCTGTAATGTCCCGCCAAAGGGATCTGTAGCGCTACGCTCGTAGTATAGGCACAGAGCATCATTATATTTTTATTCCAATACTAGGTGTGCCTACGACTTGGTTAGCGTGTAATTAGGACGAAATTTGTTTGTTTTTTTAATGTTGCTTCTGTATTAGGATGCAATTCTTTTGTAAAATTAGGTTATAATTTGGAACAATCTCTTTAAATACTTGTATCAAAAAGAAAGCTTATCTTTTTGCTCTTTTTCATAATAATAACTAAAACACGTTTTTCATTGGAGCGTACAATTTTTCGTTTAACAGTTACATTTGCTGTATTCGTTGGAATATAAAATTGATATCAAAAAGGACAGATTTGTAATTTGAAGCAAGCTTTAAAGTTCTTTAAATATTTACTTCCAAGAATTTCCATCGCCCCGTTTTTAATAACTTTTATAGATAGCTAAATTCTGATACCAAATTATCGATGAGGATTGGGTTGGTTTGTTTAAAACACTAAGCATAATTTAAAAGAGACGCCATTGATAATTATAAGTCATTAAAATATCATGATAATTATTCTATACAAAAATGATTCATCGTATTGATTTATTTAATGAAGTCAAATAAAGTTCTTCTCCGTACCTCTTATTAAATTTTATACTTTGTTACGAAAGAAAATTACAGATAAATGAACCTCCCAATTTTCCTGAAAAAAGTTGCAGATAAGATGCAACAAGGTATTATTTTTCAAAGTATTCTAAAATAGGTTAGTAGTAAATATATTCTTAGATTATACGAAATGGAGATCGGTTGTTGCATAATTTTTTTCAATTTAAGATATTGCTTTCTCACAATCTACAATTCTTTTATACTTATTGTCTTAGAACAAGGTTTAGCAGTCATTGAATTTTTCCTAAGCTCAAGTAAATTAAATAATGTGATTACTATAATGACAAAAAATCAGTGATAAATTTAATGTACCTCCAACACATTGCGTCATATAGATTTATCCATACGCACCCAATGATACACGACTCTATTCAAAAGGAAAACCGCCTGAAAAAAGTTCGCACATAAATTCATCACAGGAATTTTCGGTCTGCCGTTTTTATTTCGTCTAGTTAGGAAATGCCGTGAATGTCGTCCAGCGGCGATTATGCGCCCCGGAAGGGCCGAGGGGAGGGGGGCACGTGTTTGTGGTGATTTTAATTAAATTTGGCAGCAAAGTGTCCGAATAAAAAAGGGCTCTTGTGAGTGGAGTTTGCGCACGCAGTACGGTGGGGTGAAAAGGTATAGAGGGAGACAGAAAAAGAGATAGTATCAATAATTATTAGTAGAGTCCGATATCCTTGGTTTAATGGTAGTCGTTAGTCGGAGTGAATATATAATGGATTTTTAGACTTCTTAAATACAATAAAATTAAGAAGTCTAAAAATCCATTATATATTCAATGCTTATTAATGCTTCTAGTTTCTTTATGACGGAAACTTATATTGAGACTTAGACTGGCACGTAAATTTCAAATGTTATTTGCATATCATTATATGAACTTGTAACAAAAGCGTAAAGAGATTGTGTATTTATGATTGTGAAAAATAAAAAAAAAACTGAAAGTTTCCAAAATTATGCGGACCATTTGAAAATGTGAAGTGAAAAATGACCCACCTGAAGCTGTTATATGTTAGCCTAGGGTAGTAGAACATACTGCTCTAGGCCAGCAGGGTCTTGCTTGATTCTTTACCCGTGGCACATAACTTTTTTCAATATTTTAAATTTAACTCCTCCTCTACTACAAGAAATATTTGAACCGTCCAAAATGTACTTCTTTCCAAAATAATGATATATTTTTTTATTGCTGCCTCACAGTATACCTTGGGAGTTTTGAAAAGCACTCGGAAGTTTGACCTAGCAGGGTTTTTAGAACTGCTAATGCAAAGTAAATTTGCAAGGATTACATCAATTCTTGACTCAACTGAAAAGCCGTCCCATTCGAGGATTATATCTCCGATTATATATATATCGATTATATCTCCGAGTGAAAATCATATTTATAATTCAATAAATCAATACCAATTTAATACTATTTAAAACGTTTGAAAGTGTAACGTCATAATTAAAATTTAATGTGAACATGCTACGTGCATTATTTCATAATAGGTTAGTTGTCTCTTTTTTTATTGGTTTAGGTGACATTATTTTATTACATCTAAATAATTCTCCATAATTTTAATTATTATATACATATAAAAATAGTCGATGTATTTATCAAATCAAAATAGTCACCTAATCAATTAACTTTCTACCTTTCAACACCGAAATTATATTTAATTCAACTTACGGCTACCGCGTATTTAATACAATAATATTAAATTTCTCTTCTTTAACAAATACACAAATATTAGTGTTATATTTACATGATACAACAAATCGGTTTTAATTATATATATATATATATATATATATATATATATATGTATATATATATATGTATATATATATATATATATATATATATATATATATATATATCGATCGATCTAAGGAAATAATTTTACATAACTGATAACAAAAATTATTTAATTTAAAAATGCATAGTTTTTGAAACCTTAATGTATTAATTTCATCAGTAACTGATAACATTGCTATACACTGAGTAATGAGTCCCACAATTAGTATATTTACTTGTCGTTTTCTTGTTTATTATTTAATAACATGGAGGTACTGAATATGACCATAACCATAAATTGGTTACATTGCTTGCAACTGATGCCTTCTTCCTCTCTTTTTCTGAAAGCATAATTCAAATTATCTATAAAATTTTGTAGCTTTTCTTTCACTGGCTCACTGTTACAACAAACGCTGACGTATATCGAACCTCCGAGCTCAATCGTGCTACTGACTACGAAGCTTTGTCTGTAACTTGTGCAAATGGGATATTTGCTAAAAAAATAGAAACACTACATGTTTATTTGAATTCACTAATATCAATCATGATTTGAGAATTTTTCTAATTGCGTACAACGTCGCACAATTGAAACCTTTTAATCAATGAATTGGAAGTCTTTTCAATACCTTCAACAAGCTTGTGATTAAAATGAACCAAGAGAGATTGCAATATAATACACTAACCACAATATCGAAAGCTTATATTCAAAATTTAATATTACTCCTTGCAAAGGCCAATTAGTTTTTATGAGCGTCTAATTTTTTTAATATGCTATACATGCAATAATATTATTTTGCAGAGACATGTTCTATTAGTATTCAAAAGAAGTCGTCTGAAAATAGAATATCTTTTAAAACTTATTTATTATTAGTATGAATTTTGACTCGTAATGGTTTATTATTAGTGACTGATGTATTTAGTGTTTATATTATACAAAGAATTCCAGTTATATGGCTACCGCCAAAAAAGTCTGGGAAACAATTTTGCGTAAGTACAAGAAAATAATATGTAAAAAATATTTACGATATTTCTTTTCAATTTATTTCTAGAAAGTAAGTGCGACAAAACCAAGCTGAATTCTATCGTTTTAATTTAGGGTGTATTGAATTAAAATGAATAAATAGATTTTAATCGAATTTTAAGTGCATTTTCTTTATTATGTATGTGGTGTATCTATCACGCGTTAAACCTAAATAGCTTGGCTTTACAAGCAATAGTCATTGTGCCCCCTCCCCCTCAATTACTGGAATTGTTCCACTAAAGCAACAGATACAAGAAGCTAGTTACAAGAAACTAGAAGCAAGAAAATAGTTCTCAAATTCGTTTTTAAAACAGCCTTTATGTGTTTTTTTCCTTTTTAAGCAAGAAATACTAAAGTTATACTTTACTAATTCTGAAATCTGAAATCAGAAAATAAATAATTTACTGGTTAATAAAGACATTATTATTCGCATCCATAATAGATTTAGCGTGATCGTTACGAGACATGAAAATGTAGTGATTGTATGTAAATGTAGTTATTTAATTTAAGAATTTCATTGGATGAAAATTATATTAAACATATTAATATTGTGTTGGAAACTAATAAATCCGTCATCACTTTCCAGCCTTTTCAGAAATTTCTCGCACTTATCTAATAGTGTTATTAAAGAATGAAGCTTTAGATCTGTGCAGATATCAACGTGTTCCGGCGAGTACAGAAGAAATAAAATATGAAAATTTAACAAAAAGGGTTTAGAATGCTTTTATGTCGTAAATTCCGTTTAGAGCGAAAAGTGGGGGAAACAATATGCAATGTGTTCAAAATGATGAGAGGACTTGTACTCTCCTACGACAGAACCAATGATTGGTTCCAAGGATTCAAATAAGGAAATTTTGATTTTTGCTAATAAATAGAAAAATGATTTCATGCTTTTGGAAAGAAGTAAAAATATTTTGTTGGCTGCCGATGGGCCTTATAGTTAATTTATGACTTGGTATTATATGTGTAATATAAGGGCTAGAATTTAGACTTTATTTTTTTCCGTCTGGGCTTCAATAGGCACGAAATCTAGTTAGCCCACATTAATTAGTTTATTGGCAATAAATTTAGGCAATATGATTAATTTGTCGTAAACTCTGCAACATAAAATAGTATGAAGCGTGAAATGTCAGCGTGTTGCAAAATTCCATCTACTCTGTAAGTTACAATTATATAAAAAAATAGACATCGGATTAAATTTAATGATAAGACAACTTTTAAACAATTCAGTGGTCATTATAGTAGAAAAATGGTTTAAAAGCTCAATTTAAAAAAAAAGAAAAACTATTTGAAATAGAAGAGTTTTATACTATTCAAAATTGTTTTTAGGAGTCTCTAGATAAAGTAATGAAAAATGAAACAGTTATAAATGTATATGCGATACTAATATTTAATTGTTATCTCTACCGTGGTCGGATATGGTAGAACGTTATTTTATTTAAAAACATATGTACAGATATAAGGACTGAGTAAAAGCTTATTGGGTACAATCATTCTTATTCTGGTTCCCGAAATATTGAGTGACTTTTATTATTGCATATAGTATTAATGGGCACTACGGAAAATTTTTGAAAAAAAGCGGTTAATAATTACTTAAAATATAGAAGGAGATGCGTTACTTAAAAAGTATGCTATATTTCAATTCCAATGGGTTCCATGAACATTTAACACTTATAACAAAAGTATTATTTTCAAGTACAATCTTGAGTTATTTTGTTAAGATTTGTGATGCCTGACTGAAATATTTCAAGTTTGTAGAAACATTTTCCTTTATACGGTTATGTGCTATTATAGCTACACACACCACGGTTTATCAATCTTACACAGATAATTTACGAGCGAAACTCGTTTACCTTAATTAAAGCTATAGGTATGAATTAAATTGTAGTAATCGATCTCCATACTGTTTTTTTTATTTGCAATGCCAGGGAGGGAGAAGGATCAATTTATGTAAGCCGCTGCTAATTGATGAATGGATTAGGGCATTAGCGTCCTGCGTCCGCGTTCCCTCTCCCGATTGAGTGCCTTAGTTTTGTGCTGTTTGTCGTTGGAGGGTGGAATAATTAAAGTATATGTTAGTGGATTTGCAACATAGATAATAATTGAACTAATTTGCTATTTTTCAATGTCAGTGGAGGTGCATGTAAAGATTTGTTTTTATTTTGATATAGTATTAGGGTTCTTTAACTCAAAAAGAAAAAAAGGGAAGAAAGAGAAAATATTCTTATAAGTTCACTCATGTGTCCGCCCCCTGTTTAGCTCGCCTCCTTCACCTTCACGGTTGTTGTTTTTTTAAACCGTTCGAGTTAGAAAGTTTAAATTTGGTCTAGCGACAAAGCATCCTAACCTGCATATAATTCAATTGTAATTAAATTTAAACTAACATTTAAGAATATTAACGAAGCACCGGATTTTTTTAAATTTCCTATGGGTAATAATTAAAAGAGCAAGTTATAAGAGTGCCAAAATAATTTTTATATGATTTTATATACATTTTATATGAAAAAACTTGCAATTTTTTTAATCATTACAATTTATGTATTCAATTGATATTCTAGGCAGCACACGTTAGTTACGTAGTAAAAAAAATTGTTGGGTAAATTTAACCCTAAAATTGATTCACAGTAAATTCACTTTATTATCACTAAGACAAATCCACAGTTTTCACTAGAGTAAACCATAGTAAAATCTTTTTGTTCGTCGATGCATTTCCATTGATTTTAATAATCTATTCTTTTTAAACACTTTCTCGCAGTTAAATCAATGCTTTTCCAAAAATTAAAATTTTCAAAATTTATTTCTTTTCAATAGAGTGCTAATATTATTTCTCAAATATCTTGGTACTTTAGTATTTTATTATTAGCATGTATTTTATGAGAAATAAAATCCTTTAATCTCATTTTGATGTTTTAGTCTTGGCACTTAATATAATTGTTTTTAAAATAATTTCAGTCCCAATTTATGAATTTATAACTAAATAGCTGTTAATCGCGATTTTGCTCCCGCAGTCAGTGCAAATATTCTATTCTATTTAGATGTCTTTCTATTATTTATAAGTAATGTTTGCTGTCCAATGTTTTAAGGTGTCTTATAAATTAGCTTGTCATTCGGTAAGCTCGCGATCAGATAATTACCATTTGAGTGCCAAAAATTGGATTAAATTCACATAAAAATCAATTAAAGCATTAATTCAAGTTCTAAGAAACAAATAAAAAGACGAACAGAAAAATATGCAAATGTCCTTTTGGAAATATTTGAAAAATATAAAATGAGCAAAGGTTTTAATCTGAACTCTAATCTGATTCGATTCGAATGGACTTTCCTTGGGATGATCCCAGCGAAAGTTCCATTTAAATTGATTTAGTACATTTTATGCTGCTTTAATAAATAGGTAGATAGATACACTGGTAACATTCTAAAAAATATCTTTTCTCTTCTACTTTACCTGAGATATGCTCTCGATATAAATTTTATTTAAAACATTCATTTCGCTCGAACATGAAAATTGTATAGAAATTATAGTCTGGACAAAATTGTATTAATGTGGCAATAGAGTTTAGTAATGAATTAATTAATTTTTTTATATGGTTTGATCCATATTACAGCCCACGCAAAAAAGAGTTTAAAAAACTTGTTTTACAATAAAAATAAACAACAACTTTACAAATGCGCCCCTTAATCGAGTATTTAGTATTAACCGAGCAGAAGGAAGGGTTGAAATCCGGTATTGCTCTTAACATCGAATTAAGGGTCTCTCAAATGCCCAGATAACCGTATAGTATAGCGGTGTGTTGAATCGCTAACGCTACACACAAAATAACTGTTCCTTGACCTGAACCTGACAATTAAAAATATAAAACGAATTACGTTATCTATTTTTAATCAATTGTATAAAATGCATATAAATATAAATAAAGTTTTGAATTTTTAATGTCAAAGATCGTTTAACGCACATGTAGCGCGTTGGGCGCACCATAGCGAAATATTAATGTAATAAAAAGATTAGTGTCAAATTTTCATTAAAACCTTCTAAATTGTTTCATATATTCATATAAAAGACGTCATTTAAACAAGAAGGATAACATTTTGAACAGAAATGATAAGATATTATTTTAAATAGGAGAAGAAAACATTTCTAACATTTTAGACATTAAATTCTGATTTAAAAATCGTAAAACTTTTATAAAATAATACAAAGGTCATTTACAATAAATAGGCATATTTGAAAACTTGCATTCTGTGTTGTATTAAAACTTAATAATATAAATAGACGCTTGAATGTTGTCATCTTGTATTGAAATTTAAAAATTTTGTGACTTATTTTTCTTCGCAGCCGTTATTTTTTTGAAAAAAAAACACAATTTAAAATTGCTGTCCTTTGCGTTTTCATATACCCTGTTACTGAGCTTTCATGTACTCTGTTACTGAATCTGAGTCTGGTGTGACCAACGTTGTAGTCGATTTACTTACTACCGTTAAATATATATCTATTAAAACCCATCTTTATTATGCGTTATTAGTATCAAACAATCCAAATTTATTAAAACTTTATTTTCTGTTTTTTGTCATTAATCATAACTGGAAAATGACTAAAATATTTCTAATTAAATTATATGTGAAACGTTTTTTATTTTTTCTTTAGTGAGCACTCACTTTTGTTTTGAGATATTTATTTGGAGTAAAACTGAAGTATATTCTATTATATATATTAATTCGATTAAAAATTTTTCATAAAAAATCTAAGCCACTCCCTTCATCCTGAAGTAATTAAGCATATCGACGTCCACGCCCTCCATCTGCCCATGTCGGTGGTCGAACACGTAAACTGTTTATGCGATAAATTTTATTTACATTGAACCCGCGAGAGGGGATTGTTTGCTGTTTTGATCGTAGATAATAGAAGCGGGGGAGGGTCGCCGCGGCGGGAACTGCGGTGACGTTAATGCAATTTCGAATTGGCTTCTTCCGGCCGATATTCCATGGAGCCATCGTATCTACGATCTGTAATTCATGTAAGTTTGTACAGCCATTATATAATATTAGACATAATTTGTTCGAAAACATATTGCGTAGTGCGTCTTATATATGTAAAGTATATGATTTAACAGCTTAAGAATCTGAGATTTGTTGGGACATACACAACAAAAGGCAGAATGAAAAAAAAAATGTTTTATTACAGAAATGCGGATGTTTCTGTCCAAGATAACTTTGAATGAATTCAGTTTGTTTTTAAGTACTGACAGTTCTCGAGTTACGTTGTATCGACTTAAGTTGTTTCAAGTTACGTCAAACAATATTTTAACGCCATTACACGAAATAGCAACAATTGTTTCAATTTACGTTATCCTGTAGTCGTGTCAGGTTCGGGTAACGTAAACTCCTTTGCTTCGGGTATCGGGGGATGTGTCAAAGAGCGCGCGCACCATATCACTGTAGTAGGCGACGAACAATCAAACGTGTTATACCGAATCGAGCGTTTCTGTTGAGAGTTTCTCTTTGTTACTTGTTTAAAATTTGAATATAGTTCATAAATCACAATGATGAAATGTAATCCCTATACGGAACATTAATCTAGGTTTATTCTTTTCCCATGTAATACTTTAGTTCACAATAAGATTAAATTATCCTAGATAATTTGGAGTTCTGAAGAAATGATGTATTATTTTACACCTTAAGAAATAAAAAAAAACCTTTCTGGAGATATGTTCATAGAAGGCACGCTTTAAAACTCAACATCGACATGTGTATCTTATTTACATAATATTAATCTACATTTTCTGGCTTAATTTTTTTCCCACTATATTGAGCAATTAAATCATATGCGAAAACTCCTCGCATTTTTTATATTACATTTCATGAACAATAAGATATTTGATCTAAAAAACATTGCATAAAATGAAATCGTTAAAAGACAAGTGAATAAATAATAATTAACCAGTATATTCAATCAGACGGTTACTTTCTTATTATTTACTTAACACGTTAACTTCTTTTTCTCTTCCTATGGTAAGCTTGCATACAGTTTAGTTTTTATTTTCAATTTAATGTTTGAAAAAATGCCATGCATACTTTTATTTCATACGTTTTTCTTAGTCTCGGATAAAGATCTCGTGATAATCGTGTAAATTTTTCATCGTACCATGTATTGCGAATGTGTAGATGTAGGGAACTGCAGTATATTACGTTGTGGATTTCAAAGATCAAAATTGTCCCCACACTATGTGGATATTACACATTTGTTTTACATGAGAATATATTGGGAAATTACCGTCATCAATTTTGCAATTTTCTTTGCTTACTTACTCGTATGTATTTTCGTTGTTCAACTATTATCTGCTTCATTATGTTTACATTACCTTTCAGTAGTCAGTGCTATTTTTTTAAAGGTTAAATAAATAAATAACTACACAAGTAATAAAATATATATTCATAAAATTACTACATAATTTAAGCTAGCGTCTAACGATAAATTATAAGTATTAGTAATATATTTTAGTAATTATATTTTTACAACGGTATAATTATAGAATTTAAAATGGTATAAACTGTCTTAGAGGGTAGAAAATGAAAATCAGGACTAAATACGTTTGTGTTCCACATAAATTCGCAATTACTGTTGGTGTTTATATCTTGAATACCCCCAAAAAAAGTTGGCCGTTTAGTGGCTGAAATATAATTTTTTTTCGTCTTCCGTATCTCAGAAAGGAAAATGGAACCCTTGTAAAATCACTCACTTATGGGTCGGTTACAGCCGTTGTTCTCAGAAATCGCTGGACTTGGATCCTTGAAATTTAGCATAATAATAAAAAATATTTACCCGCACATGTCTCCATAATTAGCATTCAAAAATATTTATATGAAAATTTTAAGACGCAAATTAAGTAGTCGATTTTTTTTATTCCATCTATTGCGTAGGGCATCGTTTGAATAGAATAATAACAAGGACTTCAAAAATACTTTTTTTTCATAATTTCAGATAACTGATATTTGGAGACATGCTGAAAAATCTGTAAAATAATATATTCCCACCCCCATCTTTTCTGTAACTAATCAATCTAAACTTATGAACAAATAGGGTTTATAGAAGCTTATACGAAGATTGCAGGAAAACTGTAACCTTTATTCTAGAGTACCATTAATTGATTTTTTAAATTTTTTTATATTATTTCTTGTAGGAGAATTATAAGAATTATTTTAGATTGGCCATAATCTATGAATTTCACGACACAGTAATAAAAGTACGTGTTTTTACGCATGTGAAAAAATAGTAGGCAATATATTCCCTATGTAAACAAATTATAAACAGTTTAATGAAAATACTATGTATTCATAAATATTTCTAATCACCTAAATGTGTACAGAATTTTTGTATTACGAATTCTACTCATGCTTGATAGATTTTTTACATATGTTACCATCATTTAAGCAATAGTTCTAATAGTAAGTTCTGGTGTGAAATAGTGGTACAAAACATAATTTTATACATTTGCTATTAATTTATAAATTTCACATCATAACAAACATTAAAAGTTAGTAACATTTAAATAAGTTGTAGTATATTATATATTGATTATATATATTATATATTATTATATATTGATTATATTTTAACGAGTACTCACCAGTAGCTTTAGTATATTCTGTAAATATATACATAAACGTATTCCATTTAAAGCAGGTTAGGTTAGGTTAGTACGTTACTAGTTACTTTGGCTATTGTGCACGACCATTGTTCAATTTTGCTTTGTTTTAATGGTGTGGAACATTTTTGTTTCACTTAATATTCTTAATTTTTATTTTTATTAAGATGAGATCTCACTAAATTGGTACAAAAAAACTTAAGAAATACGCGCTTACTTTTGGAATAAAATATGAAAGATATTTGAATTTTTAAAAAATTGAATTCTTTATTTATTTAAAGCGATTTCTTAAATAAAATATGATGGTTTTTCCTTTAAATTATTAAAAAAATTACATATTTCTTCTCTTACCTAGCGTGGTATAAATATTGCCAAAAGTTCATATGGCTTAATAAAAAATGCTAATAACATTGGTGTCTACCGAGCTCTTCTTCGTGTTTTTTTATTATTAAATTATTTTTTATTCTTAAATTAAGACAAATATTTTTTATCTGTGGAGGTAGTAGACCTGTCGTAGACCGAACGCAGGCAGTTTTTTGTAAAACTATCATAATTTGCGCACATGCTTTTTTGCTCTCCAACTAGCTTTTTGGAATAGCATTTAGGTATTATCTACGTTTGATAACGATACCGATTTATAGTAATAAAGTGTGTGGGGACATTTTATTTTATGTGTGCTGTAACGGTAACGCGGCTGAAGCATGTAGAGAATACCAGCGAAATAAACCTAACCACCGAATACCATACTTGGTTGGCTCTATGCACCGACATATTTGGGAAAAAGGATGAGTTGGCAGGCGAAAAATTGAAGCGGTATTTTAATCCTCTTGTGAGTTATGAACGGGTGGTTTGCACTAGTTCATGATGCCATATTTTTGCCATGGTTTGCACTCGTTCATGATGCAAGGATGAAAGTATTATTGAGCATTTCCTTCGTGATCCGACGACTTCCACTAACGCCAAAACTCGGCATTTTGGGTTATTGAAATGGAAGGTTTTGGCACATGGTCGATGATTCTGGGCTATATTTACACCATTACACGCCTGTCCGAATACTGAAAGAAGGAGAACCAATCCAGAGAATAGATTTTTTCGATTTATTGTCTATGGTGACGCCGAAAACCCACACTTCTAAAGAAATACTTTGAAGTGATGAAGCTAAGTTCGACCAAGTGGGCATTACCAATTACTACAATGCCCGCTATTGGTAAAAAAAGAAGACAGAAATTCTAAAAATTTAAGAAGACCACTTCCCAACGTCGCTTTTCAACCAATATGGCGGTGCCTATAGCTCTCATCAGCTGTGCAGCGTTGGTATGGTACTACGATCGATGCAGTTTTTACCAGACACATTGAAAAAATAGAATGCATGTCAATGTTTACTTATTTTAGTTACCACAAAATATTATTTACATTTATAAACTGTGAGACTCAAAGCGAAGATGAAGTTAGTGATCAAATAATCGAAATTTAAAATAATTCAATGATTTATATAACTCACTTTCTGTCGCAGAACTTAAACGGGGTGCACTATGTTTTTTTAGGAAACCATTTAGTGGAATTGTTGAAAGAACTTTCGTTGACCCTGTTAGAATATGTTATATTCTAGCATTACGGTTGTCCGGCGCCGTTTTGCTTATCAGTATGCCAATGGCTTAATAAAAATTATCCGCAACGTTGGATCCGCAGAGGACAATTTTTTTGGCCAGCAACAAGTCCTGACTTAATCATGCGATTTTTACATTTGGGACCACAAGATACATTACGGTTATCAATCAAGGTTTAGAAATATGGAAGATTTGAGACAAAAAGGCCGCTCATGTTATAAGAAACTGACGTTGAGTGTTACAAAGGCCGAAGTGCAGAAACGTCTCAGCGTAATAGAAACAGACGGGTCCAGTTTAAACAAGACTTATAATTAGATAAATGTTGATTGTGAATAAATGTTAATTTTTTGCTAATAAACAATTGTCCATAACGGTTTTTAAAATATTTTTTAACTACTCCATTCAGTTACAAATGTAACCTACCTAGCCACTTTGAGTTATTTTTATTTAAATTATGAGTTATTTTTATTGAAATTTGTAAATTTGTTGAAATAGCTGTGCCTTTGAAGAACTGACGAAAAGGTTGTATAAACATTTTATTACAATTGTTTTAAAGGATTAATCGCTTTAAATAAATATTTAAACATATTATTTATTAAATTTCATAAAGTTTTTTCATATCATTCTGGAAGTATGCGATCATATCTTAAACTTTTTTTTCATACCATTTAGAGAGCTTTCTTCTTGCTACATAAATAAAAAGTAGGAAGTTTGAATAAAAGGTTTTATAAGAAATTCACGAAACAAGAAAGATGGCCTGTGTTCGAAAAAAAAACGACAAGTTAAATATATTTAAAATCACATGAAATGGGACAGGGATTTTAATAGCTAACTTTTTGCAAATAATCTCCACTATCTTCACTGTATATATATATATATATATATATACATATACACATATATGTATATACATATATATATATATATATATATATATATACGCGACTTCAACAACTCGTTAAATTAATTACGTATAATTGGGCAAAATGTTTTCCTTTTATTATTCGCCTAGTTTATAAAATAATTATAGTTCAAAGTTTCTGTAACAATAACACGAAATGTCAATTTGGCAATGTGACACGTCTACTGTAAACTGTCAACTGTCAAAATGAAATGTATTTATCCGTTTGAAAAAAAAACTAGAAGTCACGCGTACGTAGTAAATAACATTCAAATTTTATTATTATAGAATATATATCCTTACCAATATTTGTGTTAAAGTGTCATCCTCGTACTCAACGCGCTTTTGCAGCCGACGATAATTATTTTTACTTAAATAATCTACCACAGCGTCTGGTACTCGAATGTCTTCGAAAAGACTTAGCACACTTTCTTCCATATTTATCGATATTGTTGGAAAAGTACCACCTGCTTTAATCGTAATACGTGAGAATAGACCCATCTATTCTCACGTATTCTTGTGATAGCATTGATAATAACTTCGGTGGACGCCGATACGGAAAGCGTTCAACGTACGTTCTAAGTATTTCGCCATTAATATAATCGCATTCGGCAAATACTAATATCATGTACAAACCTTTATTAGCACGAAAAAACTATATATCGCAAATTTCTTTCCCTTGATACTTCAATATTTAACAAAATCCAATGACGCGTGTGTTGAATATACAAATCAATTGATATTTTGCGAAACTATCTGTTCAAAAATATTCAAACGTTTTGATTAGTTGTAGAAATTTGCGAAGGTTGCCATATTAAATAATAAATCCATGAAGATTTACTTTGAAATCGCAAGTGAAATTATAGTAATATTATTAATAAGAAGCAAATAATAATTTAATAAATGTCAAATGAAAAATAACGTATTAATAGTTATTCCGATAAGTTTGTTTTAAAAATCGATGATAGTGTTTTTTATAATCTTAAATATTTGGGCAAATTATGGATGGATGTTAAAGATTTTCAAATTGTAACAAGTTTGACCTTGAACTTGAATTCTTTTATTGTTTTCTGGTTTTAATATTTTTTTGTATATCGATGCAAATGAAAGGGTTAGTTAGAAAAACCAAATTAACCATCGATCGCTGAGAAGGGTAATAACGCAATATTGTCATATTTATTACGTTTATCGAAATAAAAGATATAGATTGATGCATTTTCCTGTTAACGATTTATGACAATTTTTAAATTAAAAAAACGAGTGTGGATTAGACCACACCGCTGAAGTAAAACTTCAAATTCACAAAATATGAATTTTAAAATGAATTTACAATTTTATTCACTTTAAACGTAGAATATTTAATGTATTGAACAAAATAATAATTTATAAAATTGTTCAAGTAGGAAATGAAATTACGAAATAATCAAAAAATCACCGTTCGCGTAACGCTAGCAAATTCGTATATATAGATATATATGTGTACATATATATATATATATATATATATATATATATATATATTTCTTGCACTGGATATAAGAGGAGGAGAGAAAGAAAATGTGCGCGCGCACTGCTCTCTCTTGCTCCTACAGTGTGATACAGACAATAGGCTTGCACTGTGTCTTAGATATACGAAACATAACTGGCTATGAGAGAAAAAGAGAAAGACAATGTGTGCTCACACCTCTCTCTCTTGTCCCTACAGTAAAATACGAAACGTAACTCTCTCTCTTTCTGTCTTCACTAACTTATATCTCCCTCTCAACTTCCGTTCGCCTCGCCCGATCACGCTTTTCGTAACGCTCTCGTCACGCATTCACCAGCTTACTCCCCAAGTCAAGCGTGTGTAAAGAAGTTTTACTTCAAAAATAGTGGTATGGTTTAAAAAAAAAGTTGAATTACAATCTACCCATAATGAATAAGGTTGAAGTGGTGTCCTTTAGTTAATTTACTCCCTATATATATGGATTTATTTCTAACTCAAAACCACAATTGGCTTATAATGCAAAAACATGTTAAGTATATCCTTAATAAATATTTCTAATGATCTACAAGATGATTAATGCAATTATTTATTTCATGATCTTTATTATATTAGAACATTAAAACCGCACCGATATATATTTCCTATAACTTGCTCTGAAAGGAATCGTCCAAATTATATTTATCACATGTCAAGTGGAAGTGTTAAGAATTCTGCAACGTATCCCCATCGTAATACAATACTTTCGTAAAAGCTTGTAGGACAGTTGTTTGCAAAAGTAGATAATTTTCGTATAAAGGGAAAACTGAGTCTTCTTTGTAATAGAAAAATATGTACGGTTGAAGGGTTGGGTAGTCACTAGGAGACATTACAATTTCGTCATGTCCATAAGCTTATCTGTTTGAGATCATTTTACAAATATATAATTTTAGAGTATGCTTTCTGTATTTGCAAACAGTAGTATAAATATTATTAATATTATTTTAAGTGGCTTCGGATTTGGTCACTTAAAATATTTTGCCTATTTTGAGAGACATACATATGTATATACATACACACACACACACACACACACACACACATATATATATATATATATATATATATATATATATATATATATATATATATATATATTGAGTTTAGTGGTAGGTAAATTTTATTTCTTTGTGTGATATCAGAAATATGAACAATTACCACTATAACCTGATTACGATTTTCAACCTCGTTTTCTTTCATTTTATTGTGAGAGCTTCCATGTTTAGTCAGTACAGTTTAGATTTGAGTTATATGTAATATACATATATTACCGATAATTGAAAATATATTGTTCTGGTGGTACTTAACAGTTATTAGCGTATTTTCAGGCGTTTTTGTACACAAGGTTATTGAACAATTTTAACCTCAAACTTTACATTTTCTTAAGCTATTTTGAAAAAATAGTCCAGGTAATTCAATAGTCATACGTTCATTATCCTAATAAGAATGCATTTTTATAAGCATATTAAAATAAACAGTTAAAAAGAAACTAGTCCTACAAAAAGCTTTTATTTCTGCCAAAAAAAAACGCGATTCTAACTTTTAACAAATTTTAAGCTTCGATAACTTTTAGTCTCTATTTAACCATGAGGAAATTTTCAAAAAACTGGAGTAAAAATAGAACAGAAATGAAGAAAAGTCGAACACATAAAAAGTAAGCTTCCGCATTTGTTTGTCTTCTGAAATTGAACCAGGAAATTTACCGAAATAATATCATTTAAAAGTTGAAATGAAATGTTTTTTTTTATTTTTAAAATGCATTGTTACACAATTCCATTGTTGTATATCATATTAAGACTTAGATTTCACGAAAGGCGTTTAAAATGAAAAATGGAATTTACTTTTCATTTTAAGAGATCTATCCAATGATACCCCTTTCGATGAATTGTCAAAACAAATTCTAACTTGCATGTATATTTTTTTATTTTTAATTGAAATCCCCACATGGAGCATATAATCGCACATAGGTTAATATTTATAGGAACTGTATAGCTGTAACTGACGAACGAACGGATGGACATGGTGAAAATTTGAGCATTCCTTTTTTCACGAGAAGACACTAAAAAGTTAAATAACCGGCACATTTATTCGTAATTTCTTGTTTTCTATCTAAACGTAGCGTACTGTACTTCTAAAAGCTTTTATTTCTATATAAATTCATACAGACTTTATGTATATATGTATTTATAAGTATGTTCGTGGATGCATTGCCACGTGTATCTTCGTGGGTGTTGTTTCAGTGCGATGTTCATTTATTTGGAGTCTTTGTCATATGACTATATATATATATATATATATATATATATATATATATATATATATATATATATATATATATAAGTTTAACAGAGTGAATTATGTACATGAAAAATATATGTTAAAAAAGTGACTGATTTAGCATAAAGAATGATAATAGAAACCAGATAATAGAAACTTTTCAGTTTTTTTATTATCAAATCATTATTTAAGGTCGATTCAATATTTCTGTTAAAAAGATTATTTTTAAATATTTTTTTAATTCAATATGGCAAGTTCATGAATCGTAACATACTTCGAATTAATTATTATTCATTTAATTTTTTCAAACGACAAATGAGTTACCACATTTATAGCGTAAGTATAATATCACCGTTACAAGTTTGGTTATTAACAAAACTTATGATCTGGAATGTTATAAAAGAGCATGTGAAATAAACGTTGAAATTTTCTGTGGTGTCGTAAAAAATCGATTCCATACAGTTATAAGGCTAAAGGCATTCTATATTAAGTTACCTACAATATTATGCTGAAAGAAAAGCATGGAAACCTTTGCCATTTCTGTTACAAAATACTTACCTTCTTTTCAGCCAAATTGGACGGAGCTTACTAACTTCTAATATGGGTAATATAGATACAATATCAATATTTGGAATGGCGTGCCGGCGAGAGGGTATGTATTGTTCATAAATTGCGTAACAAATAAAACTTACGACCTCTAATAGTACGTGCCTTGGCATTGTTTAAGTCGGTATTGGGCGCCCAGCCATTTTTAGTCTATTTTAATGTTCGATTCAGACTTAAAGTACGAACGTGATCGTGGAGCGTTAGAATGCTTCACAGTCCATTTATAATTTATTGTTTGCATGCCTACTTTTGATCCTATTTTCCTCTTTTTATCCATCTATTGTTGTTATTGTTACTTACCAAGTTAAAACTAAAGCTCACTTCTAAAATTTGCAATATATTCCAGTATTTCAAACAGAATCTTTACAATAGATTTTAGGAAACAAATTTCAAATGAAATCTATTATTTAATAAAGAGAAATGAAGGTATTTCTACTGAAGGTATTTAATTGTACGAAAATTACAAATAATTTGCTAAAAATCTACAAGAAAATCTGAAAAACAAAAAAGACAATCGACGATAGAGCACGCATCTTAGAGAAATCATTTTATTGTCTCGGTGAGGTGATAAAATTTTAGGGTAAAGGAGAGATAACTGGTATATTTTATTTAAATTTCGGTAATTGTATTTTTGCATCATTTCTTGATTATCGTAAATTATTTCATTCGTGACACTACGTACATCTTTAAACGTTTTATGAGTTGATAACATTCTATCCACGTAAACTATAAGAGATTAATTTTAATCTATCAAAATTTTTCAAGTTCCCAGTTTCAGTGTCATAAACGTTTATGCTTGTATGATTTAATTAATTTTTTTTATATTTGAAGGGTATCTAAATAATTTGAAAGTCTGTAATATGAACTACAAATTGTATCAGTTACACAGGTACTTCTTGAAATAGTGTTAATTGTGCTTAACTTTGCGTACATTTTCCTGTATAATATGACTTTTATCTATTTATAAACATAGGATTATTCCATGAGTTTAATTGTAAAGATATATCTTTATTTATAATATTTCTAAATTTATAACATGCAACATTTAAACTAAAATAAGGGATATAGTGGCATTACCTACGGAAGGGACGGAAAATAGTTTTTGGAAAAAATAATATATTTGGTATTTGGAAAAAAAACAAAGAATAATATTTTTTTCTAAATTCTTAGCTATTATCGCTATGATGATACCGGATTTTTAAAATTGTAACACTGTATATCGTACATTTTATTAAGTATGGAGCGTTTTGTTAACGTCGTTTAATGTGTGTTTAACGTGTTATTTCGTAATTGTGTGTGATCATATCGAAGTTTATATTGAACCATCTGTAGCGAGAAATGGTTCAATCATGTATTAGAAAAAGAAAAAAATTATTATTTTGTTTTCCCTCTAACGAAACAAAGTATAAATATTTATAAGGTAACCCACACATTAAGCAATCGTGTGTCATATGTGATCTTCGTATCTCGTACATTGACTTTTCTGTTCTAAATAATTTTTTCACAATAGCAAAGTATTCCATATCAATAATGCAGTAAAAGTTGTGATCAAATCCGTCAGGTAGATCTTAAAATCATAGCTTCTAATACATGCCTAAATTAACAAGGAAGTGATTTGGATGTTTTCCGCTCTATTAAGGAATCCTTCAAAAAGAATAGAACCAAAATGAAAAGAAAACCTGTTAGGTAAGAGTAGAATTCATACCATGAGTTTTCCGTACAAAGTAAGATTTACATATAAATATGTCAACGTACAAAAATTGTATATTAATATATTTTTAATTGTATATTAATTTATTGCATATTAGTATATTTTCCACAGCCATAAAGTTATTGTGATCTTTTCAAAAATTGGTGTTGACTATAGTTTCCAGTAAATTTTAGGTAATTTTTCAGTGACGCTGTTTTTTTTGTCGTTTAGCAGCTTCGACATTTTCAAAAGTTACGTTTAATACGTATTCAATATATATCAAATTCTATTGCATAAAATATATTTAATGAATTTATATAATTTCTGCTCCTTCAATCGGTACACAGGGTAAAGGAACAGAGTCAATTAGATATTACTTTATTTGCCAATTCTATAATTGATATATCAATATTTTTAAGTATTATATGTTTATCCAATCAATAATATGTCTTATGATTACCGTTTTTTATGACTAAGTCAAATTTCAAGTTCAGACGTCAAACGATTTTTATGAAAAACCGGCAGGCAGTGGACACGTGAGTGATCGTATAACAGTTTCATTTTTTTTCCTTTGACGTACAGAACAATAAAAATTAAATACAACCTTCAATTCAGAGATAAAATGGCATGGAATATATAGAATATCGCACCAAAATTAATTAGAATTATATTAATATTCATTTAAAGTTTTATGCATTAGTCGACCTCTATTTCCTGTCAACAGACGGGATTTATTTTAATTTATATATTGAATTAAGTTTGAAGAACCTACATTAAACTGAAAGCAATAACGTGAAATTAACTATCTCTTTCGCAAATATTTGCTTTACTGGCTAGGCTTCTAGTTGGGCTCGCCACATACTCCTGTCTGTGGCAGTAATGGATAATAACGTAAATAGCTTGGAAGGACAGTGAAGCCTAAGATTATTACGTAATATGTTAGTTAATTTAGTACGATTTGACTACGAAAAGCTTTAGTTATCCAGGTTATTATTGTTGACATCAAACTGTATTAGAATAATATTTTTTTTTATTTCCACACTGCTTTTATATATTTCTAAAACCTAATAAATTAAAAAGATTAAATATTGTGTTTGAATCTGGCAAGTATTATTAAAGCAATTGATTTCAATTTATTTACAAAATTTGAAGGTCCTGAGTAAAAGAGATTGAGGTCGAAACATATTATGATTATTTCCAAATTTAAGAAAAAAATAGTTACACGAAATGGTTTACCTTTTCTAAACTTTTTTCAATTATCAATTTACCACTACATGTTTTGAAAAGCAGCAGATAAGTGATAAAACAAATAGTAGTTTTAAAAGCTTTTCGAATTTTTTCAAGATATGACCGAGCATGCATGATGTAATATTATTTTTTTTCAATTTTTTTAAATTTCATGATAAAAATATCACAGTATAAGTGTCCTTTCAGCTGCAGAAAAGCTAGATCTGTCTTTATCATAATTTACATTGCAATCATTGTTTCAGAAATATGAAATTAGTTTAAATTAGTTCAGGTGAGAAAATGTTTTAATCAAGATTCCATTTTAACACATAATCTTGTGATACACAAGCACTGTAAGAAATGTTTCAAAAGAGAAAAATATATCTAATGGAAATAATATATATAATAAAAAAATTAAATGCATCGCAATTGTGACTGTGTATCAATGGAATGAATGAATTTAGATATATGTATAAATAATACTTTAATGGATGATTTTAAGTTGCTTAAGTTAAGTATTTAAGAATTCGATTGAGATATACTTAATTATGGCTTCATATTGAAACTTAATTCAATTGAAATGTTAAGTATTAGAAAAATGAAGCCAGGTACATGAAAATAAACATTTCGGAGAAAGAAGTAGGAAAAACATATTCCGTATAATTTTAAAAAAATCAGTGACTTTAAACATATATTGTTTACATTCTATTAAAATTCAGTCGGTATATTAATATTTAAATATAATAATTTTTAAAATCTAGTCGATATATTAATTATCTACGGAGCCCTACGAGCGCGAAACCAACTTGCACTTGGTGATTTTTTGTCTTACAAAGAATATTTTGAAATTATACAGTTTGGATGGATGGAAAATTAATTCTTTTTAGATAACTCAGAAATCTAAGTAATTTTGCCATACGTACAAATGTAATCTAATTTTTTGTAAACTAAAACTGCTGTATTCGACCTATTCAGAGTAAGCTAACAGTACAAGTCTGTAACTTAATTAACTTAATTAACGTTAACCAAAGCTTTTTACGTAAAAGAGCAAAATTAATTAACAAAAGATACATTACAATTCTGACTCCATTTCTATCATCGTGGCAAAGTAAAACTAACGAGCTCATTTGCGTAATGTACATTTTCAGTCTTTCAGAGTAAATAGCAAAAATAAGTAGCGCCAATTGACACAAAACTCTGACGCATTTCAAAGCCACACCAAAACTCATTCAGGTACTTAATGTCATTCATATTTTACTGAAATATAATAGCCACCGTCTGTACCTCCTCAACATAAAGGAGACGTCCTCTCAGTGACCTCCTGCAGCCATTAAACTCTAGAGCATATGAATTACTTAAATTGGGTCGGAAATTTAACTTGACAAAAACTTTACCCTTACGTCTACTTTACTACGTGCTGTGGGGTAGATTTCCCTATATGACAGTGTCGTGCGCTTTTTGAGGAAATTTTCATGTAACAGTTTTTGGTCCGTTTTTTTTACAGTGAATTGATGATAAATTTCAACGTAAGAGGAATCAATAATATTATTGTAAATTAAATAAAAAATGGCACATTTAATTTTAAAAATATTTTAAGTAAATAAATAGTAATCCCGAATTTTAAAATTTAGAGAAAACTATTGATATTACGAGACCTGATACTTGATATATGTAAATGTAGAAACTACTACTATTCTAAGTTTTTTTTGTGTTTAGTCAAAGTCTTTCCATGATCTCAAAAGTTGTAAGCTAGTATAGTAAACTTAGAACATAGTACTAGTTTAATGGTGAGAAAGAAAGTTTGTGATGTGGTTAAAATTAGATTATTTAAAAAAGTCATAGCTAATTTTTCATATTTTCTTTCATTATTCGGGTCTTTTATCGATTAGATCAATGAACCACGAGGATAATAAATATAAGATCTACTTAAAAAAGCAAGAGTTTCAAGTTTACATGTATACATGTTAACGTTAATTTCAGAAAATTTATTATCTTAGCATTCGCTGACAATTTCAGTTAAAGTTATAAAAATGTTAATTAAACATTAAATCGAGTCTTTAGGTGATATGCAGATTGACTAAGTGTCTTTGATGTTATCAAACTTAGACCTGATAAATCAATTAGACTAGGGTAGTACATGCATAAATGTGCTGCCGTAAAGTTTTCAAAAGCCAAACATGAAAAATGTTCACTAATGCTACATTATGAATTTGTAAGAAATTTAACCTAGAATAAACCTCCAAAACATACGAAATATTAAGGAGCTAACGAATGCCCAAAAACTAAAATTTAAGGGAAAATTTTAACAGCATAATCTAAAGCAGATTATGATTATGTTCAGGGAACTTAGAGAACGGCGAGGTTTTGAAAATTTGTCCTGTATGAAACTAAATTGATTTCTACTGTACAATTATTCCAAGTAACGTTATACAGTATTTATGTACCGTTCATATTTATCTAGCCATTTTTATTTTCCTTTCACGTACATGTACACTCACACATACAGATGAGTGCTAAATCATTATTTCATACTTTCCAGTGCGCTTCTTCTTCGATAGTTAGAATATTTACATATATATGTATATATATATATATATATATATATATATATATATATATATACCTATTTCCTTTGTTACTTAGTTCAAAATAAGTCAAACCAGTCCAAACTCGATGAGTTTACTCCTCATCACTGAATACATTATCATTAGACTTACGTCATCCAAACACGATAACGTCATCGGCTCTGTTCATTGTTGAGGCTTTAATTCTATGGATACCTTTAATTTCAATGGTCAAATACTAACCAAATTACCAATGAATTGCACTGGGGACTGAACTAGGGATATATACTTTCAAAAAGAAAAGAATTAATTTAATTGGTTGATAAATGCGCTTGAAACAAAGTAAAAACTTATACAAATGAATACAGTTGAATTAAGAACTACCTTATTTGTTTAAGTCAGTTGAAAGTTAAAATATTCAATATAATTTTCGTTTATTTTAAATTGAATGGATTATTGCTAAAAGAGTCGTTAATGTCAATCAATGACTAAAAAGAATAGTAATATAGATATAGAAATATTATCCAAATGTGTCGGCGTGTAATTAAAATAAAAAGGAAGTAAAACGAAGAAAATTTTAGAGGTTTGATCATTTACTAATGCTGTACTTTTAAAAACAATTGTTTTCACGAATATATAGCTTACTTGGTCAATTTTTTTACCAATTTTTTATTTTTAATCAGTGAAATAAAAATGAATACGATGTATATCTAAACGATTGAACATAGGACAGTCTCGTATTTGTTGTGAAACACACATAACGGCATGTTCAACATTGGCATGAGAAAATTATGCTTACAAGCATGTTTCTGTACATTATATAAGCAGTGAAAAGCAGAAAAGGTCCCCATGATAAGTATAATGGAAACCCTCTTTAAGTTATTTCTTGTCTCTGTAATAAGGGCCCGATTCAAGTGATGAATACTTGCCTCCATTTTTTGCCATGAAAGCGGATATGCATAATATAAAATATAAGTCAAGTTTAAAGTTGGGAGCGTGCTTTGAAAGGAGTTAGCAAAAAATGGACGGGATAACGCTGAAACAATCATAAATTTTAATTTCCAGTTTTCCTAAAGCTTTTTAACAAAGTTTGCAAAACTGTGATTTAATTTTGTCAGGTGTTTTTATTATTACTTGAAAATATAAATATTATAGGAATTTTTAATTCTAAATTTGAGTGAGTTTAGTTGAAATTTATTTTTGGAAAAAACTTAGCACAATTTTAAAAATTTTAGCTACCTGGTTAACAATATACTGTCCGTTGATACCACCTTCGTGTAACGTGAAAACAACGTTATACTTTTATACCATATGTTTTATGGCAGCTTTAATAGAAAAGTTTTGAACGATGCATCTATTTCTATTTAATCTTCTATTTGCAATGAACATTCCTTTAGTGGTATTGGGTATTGTTATGTGATTAAGGTAGGATTAAAGACAATATTAGGACTATTTGCAAATTACGGACTTCGTATATGTCTTCGTAAGTGTTTAAATAGAATTGACTTCTAAATCTGAAGATTGTAGTTAACTTCATTTATTATTGAGATTAAACAAAGAAGTTGGTTTTACATTTTTATTTAATTTTAGGGTTTCGGAAGCCTTCTAAGATCACTTTTGCATCCGCTTAACAGAGCCATTTTTCTTAGAAATCTTTCGACATAGAAACTTAAAATTTGTGATAAATTTTAAGATAAAGTTTATTAACCTGTATGCATAGGACTTACTAACATTCAAAAACATTTGTATAGAAATGGTAGAGGTAGAAAATAAAGAAACTGAAGAGTTTTCTTTTATTCTATATTTCGTGTGGCTTATCAGTTGAAAAAGCAGTGTATACATTTGTAAAATATTTTTTTAGGATTTTATATACAATATTCTTAAAGATTTTACTGAAAATATTAACGGTAAATTTTTTAAAACCATTTGACATAAAAACTTGTAATTTGGCTCATTGATAATGAATATTAAACCGCTTTAAGTTTACAAATGCAGCGCTTAAATTTCATTTTAAATTTATGCATCCTGTTGAATATCAAGGGAAAAAATGGCATAACGATTCCAAATTTTTTTCTAAAAAGGGTTACAGAATATTTTTTTCTTCCCTCGTCTCCGAAACTACTAAAATTTCCCAAAATTTTATTCTTGGAAATGATATGCTGAATAATGTTGAAAAATATGATTAATATTTACAAACCGTTTAATTGAAATATTAAGTTCAGTGTTTACATGTATCCAAATTGTGCACGGGAACCCTTGTGTCGCGAATTGTCCTATTTAATTGGTCTGTTTTACCTCGATTTGATTTTGTTTATATCTTCCACATATAATATCCGTATTTATCAGAGAAGTTTCAGGAATATTACAAGGTTCATGAGACGATCTCGGCTAAACACTTCAAGAATACAACGAAAACTAGTAAAATGGTATTTGTAATTGAATGTTTGAGTTCCATTAGACTTGAAATGTCATCATACACCATTATGAAGAAAACCAGGAATGCTGCTATCACATCTTGTATCACACAGCGTTACAAATTCACAAAAGCTTGATCATCAGTAATCGTAGCGGATACGTTAAGCCCACCCCGCCTAAGTCCCACGGCAATGCACAACCGTAGATTCAACGTCTGACATTTACATATTTCATCACTAGAAGGGTTTGCCCGCAGTGTGCGTCCGGCTCCCGGTCGCCTCTCCACTAACAAAGTATGGACACGTGACCGGACTCGCAAGTGCACCGATGTCGGTTATTTTCTTGTTTAAAAACTTCTCGGGCCGATTTTCCCGCAAAAGCTTTCGATCTCGGACCCCTGGGTTTAGGGCAGTTGTGCGTGCGCGTGGAAAAGTGAAATATATATCTTATTAAGTAGGAGTTTTTGTACTGTTGTTGTCTAACGAGAGTGTCGTTGTTTGTCTACGTGTTTATGCTTGTTGGCTTTTATTTTGTATTTGAAATATAGATCTTAAAACATTCTCCCACTATAGTCTTTATTGTTCGAATATTGTAATTTTGATCTAATACTTCCATAGTTTTGTCATGGCTTCCACACAATAAATTGATGATGGGCAAATTTTGTGCTGTAGCCGGTATGTGACTATTTATTTACTTATTCATGTCAACCTTTTTAAATATATCTACATATATGTATATACATACACACATACGCACACACACACACACACACATATATATATATATATATATATATATATATATATATGTATGTGTGTTTATATGGGCAGGAGTTAAAATTAAGGGGTATTGGAGGTAGGACTTTTCCAAACGAATTTGTAGTGGTAGAATCTAGTTAATTTCAATGTTTTAAAACTAGGCTAAACAAGTTGACTACAATTTAGTATAAATTAATTTATTTTTTCTATTTTCGAACAAATATTTTGCCTTATAAATGTTGTATATTAATTACAATTCTTTAAATATTTTTGCTACTGAATGTTTTCCTATAAACAGGCAAGTGGTCTCAATAATTTGAGTATATTATTTTTGTCAAAAATAAACACAATTAAAGTAGATTTAAGTCTAAATATAACTAAAAATTATATGAAGTATCAATATAACAATCGAAATCATTTCAAAAGAAGAAGATAAAATTAAGTGCGTGTCCGGATTTTTCAGGATAAATTATTTTATTTTGTAATTATGCCCATTATTTATAATTAGAGATGTCATGTATAAAGTTTTGCGACTTTTCCTTTGTACATGTATGTATTGTCTTAAAAGTTGAGAACAATTAAAATTTTTGTATTTTTTTTCAACATGTAAAAAGAATTTTCAAGAGTAATGCAACAACATGTTAATCGACATGTTGATACTGACTTGAGCTGTAAGTGAAAATAGTATTTAAATATTAATCCAAAAAAATTTATTAAAAAAATTGCATAAAATAAAATGGTCACACTGCTTGAAAATAATACATGAACAAACTACGTAATTGCCTTGAATTAAATATTCACAACAAGTTCGTTGCTACATATTTTTAAAAAATGCTGGAAATATTGATAAATGATATTAATTTAAAAATGTTACCCTTAATTTGTTTTCTTATTAATATGTTTCATAGACTTTGTTTGTAATTATATTCAATATTTTAAATATATATTACACCACTATTTTTGGCTCTTTATTAATATATGTATCTTGAAAAAGAAAATTCACGTCAGCAATATATTTATTTTTAGAGTTCAAATTTGAATCAAGTACTTAAATACCCTTAAGCTAACAGCTATTTTCATCTAAATAGATAAATCCAAGGATTTCAATATATTTTATGATATTTCCTTCATTAACACGTTTATTTTTAAAAGATGCTCAGTCGACGTACAAAAAGAGTCTTAAAATCGGAACTCAGAAAAGGAACATGAGAATAAAAACAACAAGAGAAAAAGCTCTTAACACGTCGTGTCGTTTGACTTGGCCGCCGCCGCACAGCGAGCTTGGAAGCTCGCGTTGATTGCATTAATTCAGAGCCGCACTCGAGCTACGTCAAGTACACTTAACGAGTATCTACTAACTTGTACCGAATATTATATGTCATCTGTTATACTAACACCACTATAATAGCTAGTAGTAATAGGTGCGTACGTTGTCTACTTACAATTAAGGTCGGTTTGTTTTGACGTTGCTGAGATATATTAGCTTCTATTAATCTTAACCTTAAGTTAACGTTTAAAGAAAAAAATAATCTTCTGTTAACGTTTAAAGAATTTTAAAAATAATACAGCTAATATTTAATTATTATATTTTAGTAAACGATTTTTATTTCAAATATTTTCTAAATTTGTTTAATTAGATGTAAATTAGATTGCATTTAAAATTAATTAACACTAGAAATGCATTAAATATGTTTCACATTATTTATTTATTTACTGGCGTTTATTACTATTTATTAGAATGCACTAAATAATTGTTGAATTATAACAAACTAGTTTTTGCTCATTGCTTCGTCAGCGCAGACTTTTAATTAATATGGCGGAGTTATATTCCATTAATAACGTTGGCATCTCAAAGTAACTTCAACTTGAAAAAAAATAACTATTATCTTAGTTTGAATTTAAGCTGACACACGTCTGAATTAATTTAAGATGATACTCGACAATTTATATCAATCAGTTTTTAAATCTGCGTATTTCGTTCTTATTACGTAAAAACCATTTATTAAGTTTAGGGGATATTTCGCCAAGACAAAATGTAGCCTAGATTATAAACTAAATACGAAATTTCAACCGATATAATCCAGTATTTGTATAAACAGGCAGGCAGAGAGGCAGACAAATATTTTAAAAATGTTTTGGCTTTGGTTTTGGTTTTGTTTTGTTTTGTTTCAGGTACATAATTTTACACAAACTTGTCCGAAAATATTTAATGTGAAAATTTACTCCATTCACGTCCCTTTTAACTATTTTATATAACAGTATGATTTAACACTCAGAATATTTAAAATAATATTCTTATAATTCCCTCCACGTTTGACAATATTTTCAAATATTAAATAAAACTTTTGCGAAAAATACAAAGTTTTTCTTAACTATGGAGTCAAGAAATTATCAAGGTTTCATCCATAAATAATTAATGGTTTTTCTATTCACTCACAAAATTATTGATTCAATTTAATACAAAGGATTATAATTCGCTGATAAGGGTATAATGTATAATCAAGTTTATTAATATATTTCATCGCCCAATCCCGTATTTAAAATTTTCAAAACTGGAAATTTAAAGTTTTCAATTTATTAAAAGCTACATGGGCAATAATTGCCTTCAAAATTCATTAAGAGATAAGCTAATTCCAGAAATACATAAAAAGAGGGTAAAATGTTTTGCTTACATTTTCATCAACAACTGTTATTACTGAAGTAATAAGTTTTATCTTACATTAAATAAAAATTATATTTATTAAAATTTGCATTTTAAAAAGTCGGTTAAGTGTATCTTTTAAAAGAGTGGATAGGAGCTAAGCAAAATAATTGTAATTCACAGCTTCATTGATATGTTAATATCTAAAATTATTTTTCTAATTTTTTTCGTTTTCTAACCGAATGCCAGCGTGTACAGTTTTCAACTTCATGGGGGAAAATTATAATGAGGAGCGGGGACGGGGTGAGTGCACTGCACCCTGCTTTAACATTAATATTTCACTGTAATAATCCCGATAATTTTTGTAAACCACTTTTAAGTGTGTGCACTTGGTCTTACTGCCTGAGTATTAATAATTGAATTTGAAATTCTTTAGGAGACAAAATAGTACTTAGATTTTTAATTTATAATCTTTATCTTAAGTATTATGTTAGTGAAAGAAGTTTAATTTAGATCGATGGTTCCTAAGTGACGTTTAAGTAGATAAAAAAACAGATAAAAAAGTCACTCTTAGGAATTATTGGAAAGGCACAAAAAGTAGTCGAAATTTTAATTTGAATCTCAAGGTTTACCTCAGAGAAAGTTTTTTTTGTATAATACCCGAGTAAATGCAAAGGGAGACAATTTTAGTTGCGACCTATATTAGTGACACGCTTATATATTTAAATCAAATCTATCTTAAAACAAGATTTTGCGAACACTGAATGATTAAGTTTTTTAAGTTTCCCACAAATTCATTTCTAATTGTAATTCACAATTAGAAACGAGTGCAATATCTTAAGTATAAGATGATTAATGTAAATCAATCAAAGTAAATAAGATCTAAAATATCTGTAAATTCTCCATAATATAGCTACAAATGTTTTTATGTATGACCTATCTTTATACCCAGAAAGATCTTGTCGGCATGCTCTCGTATTAAACTAAAATGGCAGATAAACATAAACACGACTTCCGAGCTTTCCATGAACCCTATCAAATAATAAAACGCTGCCAACAAACTGCTGTAAATTTCAAAACACGTTTTGGTCATAATTCGAAACTAACAGTAAAAGGCGGGTCATTTAATGGTGCGTAAGATGATATACCATATCACGGTGGCCCACGGCGCCTCGCGACGCAGCATTCAAGCCCGAGCCGTAACATATTGTGACAGACAGTGTTTTTTACGACACTGTTTCGGTTTAATACCCCGGGGCGAGATAACGTAATTTGTCAAAAAGGAAAATTGAAGTAACGCCGAGGAGAACAAAAAACGGAGCATTGCTGAAAAATAGGGAAGTCTACGAAATAATGCCCCCCTCGTCTTGTGTGCGATATGAGATTGGAAAGGATGAAAGGTTGACGTTGATACCTTTTTTTGTAGTTCAACTATCTCTTTATCCATCAAACTATATATGGATCCATACACCTACTCGCTTCTTCAAACTGTACGTATTGATTATGTTTGAAATGATATATACATTGTGTTGCTACGCTGTTTTCTATTCGATATATTTTTTAAAATATTAAATTGATAGTTCCTTATTATTCCTCGATGGATATGTTGTAATAACCACTCGGTTCAAATCGAGAAAGTATTAAGAACTATTTATATCAGTTTTGAGAGACGTCAAAATGAAAATATGATGAAAACTCTTTAAACATAATTCACAATAAAAGCAAGCACTCGACGTTTTAAGCAGCACAACAATGACACATTAAATACCGTTTTTTGAATATTGCCTAAAATAGCTCGTATCTGATGAATGTAGTATTCTAACGGCCAGAGGGAGAAAGCGAGTTGAGCTCTATTATGTTAAAATGCTACTTAAATCAGAAACAAGAGTATGGATGGGGTTATTGATTTTTCTGACATTTCGATAATATGCGTATTCCATAATGACCCATAGCCTATACAAATGGGCACAAATAGATAAAAAAATGTAGATATTTACTTGACCTTACATTGATACCAATATTTAATCTCAATATAGTACATCGCGAAAAACTGTTTTATTGTTCTGCGGCAAAAGTGTTGCAATTATTCTTATAAAAAAAAATTAAAAAATGTCTATTGCCAATGTTACTTTTTATGTAATATTAAAAACTAACAACAAAACATATTATGTTTATAATTATTTTTACATAGTCAATAAAGGCATCTTGCATACCTGTTATTATCCATAAAATATGAAATTCTTAACTCTTTCCTTCACGTAATAGAAATAAAACCTTCGGAAAATCAAAATGTATGTAATTTTACCTTTAAGTAGCAACTATCAAAAACGTTTATTTAACAAATATCAATTAACAATAGCAGTGAAAATTTCATGGAAGGCGAACTAAAAACTAAAATAAACAAAAAGAAATAATGTGATTTCTATTAATAATCCTGTATAGTGTATTTTATTTAATACAAGCTCGACGTTTTCAATGAAGAAATAGTTCCAAAACTATAGATTCATATAAAAATAGTGTGGTACAGTATTTTTCACCGGTCACAATCTTGATATATGTTAATATATCCTTATCGGCTCATGTTAAAAAAAATATAGCTTTGCGTAGAATTGATGTACCTGATTTTATGACATGAATTTATTACAAGTAATTTTATTTTATATTTCTAAAATGTTGGATTCACTAAATATTATACATAGCACCATAATTATTTTATTAAAATATAGATTTACATTTCATCCCATAATAATTTGTAACCTTGATAAGTTAATCCCTTAAACTTTTAAATATATATATATATATATATATATATATATATATATATATATATATATATATATTAGATTAGCTAGTAAGTTGTTAGCCACAACTTCAGAACTTTTCTACAAAGATTTTCGATACTTCTAGAAAGTTTTACTGTAACGTAGTTTAAGTGAATTACATGAAAAGTAATGGATTTAAATCGATATCAAATATGGATTCTATTATGCAAATACGATGCAAACTGCGGAAAAAATATATGTCATGCGATGGGCGAGTCCATGGTGTCTTACGCGACGGCAAAGATTTGGTTCAGAAAGTTCAGGAATGAGGACTATGATTTTAAGGACGAACCCCGTACCGGATGTCCTGCAGAATTGAATGTTCAGTTGTTGGGTGTTGAGGAGGATCCTCGACTGACGACTCGTGAATTGGCAGATGAGCTACACTGTAGTCATTGCATCATAGAAACACATTTGCACGAATTGGGAAAAGTTTCAAAATAGGGTTTTGTCTAAATAAACATTTACGTGAAAAAAAAATCGACGTTAAAGATCTCCAAAACGATCTCGCACAGTTTTTTGAACCAAAGTCACCGGAATTTTACAAAAAAGATACACTGTCGCTGCCAAATAGATGGTGACAAGTAGTAGATAATAATGATTAATTTGGGATTAAAAACTTATTAGCCAACCTAATAAATATATATATATTTATATATATATATATATATATATATATATATATATATATATATATATATATATATATATAGCGCCGTTTTATTTTATGACAAAAAATGATGGACTTTTTTTCTCTGAAATGCACAATATAAGGTATTTTCAAATATTATAGCTCACTGTGATATCAGTAAAAAGGTTATACAATTAAAAACAATAACATAGCATGAGCACTTTAGATTTCGCATTAAGCAGATTTTATTACTATTTAAATTGATACTACATTTAAAACAAATTTGAAAGTTTGTTCGTTTCTATATATTAAACTAAAGAACAATTTTTAGGTTCAGGGATTCAATTAAGATGAACCATTGATGGAACATATTGCATGCATTTTCCGTTACGTCAAAATGAAGTTAGCAATATCGGTAAAAATAAAATAGGTCGTGGAAAAATGCTGCCCAGGCTTTTATAATTTTATTATTAAATAGTATTTCTAAACTACTAAGCAAATCTTTTAAACTTACAATTAAAAAGTAACCCGAAATAAATTCTATAATTTCTAATATTCAGGTAAATAATATACTTGAATTTAACTATTTATTCTACTTAATCATATGGAAATTTTTTTATATATAACTAATGCGAGGACACACATAATATATGTCAATGATACTTTAATTGCGAAGAGGGTTATTTATATATATATATATATATATATATATATATATATATATATATATATATATGTGTGTGTGTATTCGAAATACGAGTACGTCGATGGCTTCAAGATAATAGGGGATAAGTGGCAAAATATGTAAGTACACAAATTAATTTCTACTTTGTAACTTATTTATCAATATCTCGAAATAAATTTTCCATATGACAGTATAAGACACAGTAATCGCGAGTTTAAATTCAGCCATCGATGTTTTTTCAATGATATAATTTATCATCGAACGGGATTAGTATGTGTATAAATTGGTATTTATATAGAAATATCATATCTTGATAAGAAATTTATATTTTAAATTCTCTTATAAAGAAAAGAGGGTTCTCAATAACTACCAAATTACTGTATTAAAGTTTCAAACACATATTCTAATTTAAAGTGAAGGCATTAACCCTTACGTGTGATAGGTTCACCCCATTACTTTTATTCAACATTGAAGAAGATTTCTACATATTGAAAAATAACTTCAACCTATAAATTCAAAAGATAAATTATGGATTTCGTGATATTAACATAAGAAAATATCTGTCCAAAATGGGATTTATACTTTAGATTAAACGTTTAAGATAACATCCGCCTTGATACCTTTATTTTCGGGCGGACAATTTTATTACGAAACCGTTTAGTAATATGAGGATAAAACAAATTAATCTTTTCTTACCTGACAGAAACCATTTCCACGAGTTTACCCGCAGGAAGACGTCGGTTTAATCCATCAAGCTTACCGGGGGCGCCTTAATTTTCCTCACTTTTTTCGCCGTTGTCCCACATTGTGCCGCAACAGTGATTAATTACTATCAAATTACATGTTATCACGCGTTACACGCGGTAAACATCTTGTTATTTTCTTAGTTAGTAGCGAACTTTTATACGCGAGTTTCGGCTTGCACAAAGAAGCTTCGTTAATTGGGGAACTTTGACAAGGATATGAAATTTTACGAATTATTTTTGTTGGCTCTGTGTGATTGATGATTGCTTTTGTTTTCATAAAATTATGATCGTGTGCCTTAATCAACAAGTGTATTTGGGCAGGTTTAGTTTGTATGGGAATGTCATATTATGTGCATGTGCATTTCTGAGTTTTGATTTGTTATAAGGAGAATCAAAACAGATCGGTATATAATGGGATTTTATATGATGATTGAACATTCTATATTATTGTCGTAGGAATGTTATATATAGGAGCACTCACACTCTCACATGTATATATAATTCAACTTACTATATTTGCTTAATTTATATTTATTAATGTACAGCTCTAGCTAATCTACTTGGTTATTAAAACACCTCGGTGGCCGCATTCATATGAGGTTTTTTATTCTTCAAATCCTTGTGAAATTGTTTTTATAGTCTGTTTTAGGATTTCGTATCTCGCAGGAATAAAAAAACCAAACACTTCCGTCTGCGTGTTTGTCGTTAGAATAGTTATCTATCGGTTGATCTAAGATATTTATATTGTTATTGATTTTAGTTTTTAATCAATTAAGCTTAAAAAATTAATCAAGAATCGTATTTTTAATTACAAAAATGAAAAATATTTTTTGGTTTAGTATATATTTCATAAACATATTCAATGACAATAAAGAGCAGACAAAGAATCACAATTCTTTACTAGTTACTGAGAGGTATTTACAATTGTATTTACTAGTACATATTTAAAGAGAAAATTCTGTGTTTCAAAAAAGAAAATGAAACCCTCATAAGATCATTCATATATCTGTCCTTCTTTTTCAGAAACGGCTGATGTAGAAACTTGAAATTTGGCATATTAATAAAACATTAACTCGCACATATTTTAATAGGTAAAACTAAAAACTATATTATTGTGGAAATTTTTGGAGGTGCAAATGAAATAATCAAATTTTTTTGATCCCATGTGCAGTACAGGACATCCTCAGAAAGGATTAAAATAAGGAGGAGGTAAAGGAAGAAATTTTTCACGTAAAGGCAGGAATCTGTCAGATAATAGAATATTAATTACTTTTATCCTCATTCCGTAAGGAACGAACTTTTTTAAACTTTTATTAATCATATGGGATATGATTTCAAGGGGCTTACAATAAGAAATATAAAAAAATAAATCTTCATAATTCTAAATTGCATATTTAAGAATATATTCGGAAAAAAATGCGGAAATAGAGCAGCTACCTCACCCTCCAGCTCTTATTTACGAAACTAATAAAATTATTGTAACTATATTAAATCTTATAATATATATACATATATATATATATATATATATATATATATATATATATATATATATATATATATACATAATTCTTAAATCGTTATTACTACTTGAATGTGTACGGAACTCAACAACGCGGGTTTTATTCTTACTTCACGGGTTATCTTTTTTAATTTTTAAAAATTGTGATATTTTATTGTTACATAACTTATTATTTTTTTTATTTCACATATGAATGTATGGTAAAAAAATAACGACAGTAACGATAAAGTTCATTCATAAAATTTATTATTTGAAATCATTTTTATTGATATAAAAAAATCTTATAAATTTGAACAGAAAGAGTTATAGTGTACCAACATTACCAATGTACTAAACTATTAAGAGATGTAATTTACGTATTATTAATTTGTTTTACTTTTTCGGATACGCGCGTGGGATCCTTGAGATTTGAAAATGGGAATGCGCGGCTCTATTAAAATATGTGTCCCTTACTTCGCCAATATGGTGGCGATATTTTAATATTTCATTTTAATTGGTGGGTTTTAACACTTTGAATTATGTAATATGTTTTGTCATAACCTTCCAGAAACTCATAGTTTTGGCTAATGTAATTTATTTAACCTGCACTTATAGTTGCATTAAACATACGTATGCACGCATGAATGATTTTATTGAATGAAAATGTGTAATATTAATCAACAATTTTATTGCCTACTTTTCATGAGAGAAAATAATTACACCACAAACGTAGAGTTGGATCAGAGAATCAATAAATTTACGTGTACTTTTGAAATATTTTCTTCGCGTATGTATACATAAAAATTATACTGTAAATATAATGAAAATAAAGAGCTGATATTGAAATAAAATTAAAACCGTTTTATGCATTCATGCATATGACAAGTAATCAGTTTTTGATACATTTTTTTTAAAATTGAACCCTTATTTTAGAGAAAAATTAACATCCTAGAATAAAAGTCATTTGAAAGTTGAATTTTTTTTAAGAAGCCATAAACGAAAAAAATAATTAGGTATTTTCATCAAGAATTTGGCTACTTTATTTGTTTTTTATCGTTTACATTGCTTTGCAATTAAATTTATGTACCATAATAAGTTATATGCATCATACGCATATCTCTAAGAATTGACAGTAATATAGTTTTATAGTAGCAACCTGGACGTGCTGATGATATTACTCCTAAAAAATATTAAATAATATATCAGCGAAGTAAGAAATATCACATTATTAATAAGTTACCATAATAACTTCTTTAGTTTAGTCATATTTCTTTTTAAACTAATTTTTAGTCCTTAAAAGACTATTATTCCTAAAATTATTATTGTATACAGTATCTATTAAATTTGAGTTTCCATTTTTACATTTAAACAGAAAATATCATTATTCGTTTGCTTGGCAAATGGATATTCTACGAAAATAGTTATCCAGTTCAAATTATTCATTGATGATTTGATTTTATGACACACAATGCCTACTACGGTTGCTAACGAAGGGTGATCAATCATTCACAATAAATATGAAGCTGGTTGTGTCTGTTCTTATTTTAAACATCCGGAAATACAACAAATTGAATTCTGAAAAATTGTGGATATTTATATCGCGTCGTAGGTATCGCGTTTAACCAAAAATATCTTTGATAATTTTGAAGAAAGTGTTTAATGGCCATTAAATTTTTACGAAAAGAGTTTACTTTTCAGGGTTTCAAAATTAACTAACAATTATATTTTCTACATTAATATTATAAGTTTTCCAGGTTAAAAACGAACTATTAAATTTTCTATATTAACATTATAAATTTAATAATCTTTAAGGATTATTAATTGAAAAGTTCCAGATTATGAAACTTCCTGGAATTTCTTGTGGACCAAAGTGAATAAAACGGTTCATGACGGTGGTTATTATTAAAAAATTTAAAGTATCCTGCAAATGCAAAGAAAGGGTAACTTTATAAAATTTGTATATTAATTAACAACATAAGGTACTGTTGCTCTCACATATAGCATGTTTGCAAATTCTACTATGCTTATTCTCTCTGAACGGGAAACAACCTATATACATTTGGCATACAATATATCTCACAAGCTCTAATCCTCTCCCCCTCAAGCACCATGTTAAACCGTACAATTATTTAACAGCGACTCGAATTACAGAATTACACAGAATGTCCTCACAAAGGGGATTAACAGTATCAGAGACAGATAGCGTCGGGCGGAGCGAAAGTTCGTCTATCGGCCGGTATCAGATAGCGTGTCCACGTGTCAAACGCGTGTCCTCGAGCTCAAAGCTCTGATTCATTTGATCGACGAGCGATGCGTCTGGATGGAGCTTTGAACTTTTTCTCATTTCGTTCAAAGCTCGGTGGCGGGCCGCTCGCTTGAAAAGCCCTTTTAATTCTCGTCTCAATTATTTCGGGATTATTTACACGGAGTCGGATTGTGTTAACTAGATGTCCGGGCAGATGTAATGAATGGCTCGTTTGTTTGCCTGCTCGGGTACTCGGGTATGATTTGTTTGCTGATGGTAATGTACTCGTAATGACGTAGGTATTATAGCGATAGTGTGTGCGGCGGACCGGTTGAAAATGATAAGTGTAAAGTGTCATTTATAATTTAATTATATGCATTCAATCTCAACTGACATTGTATAGTGCATGCAAACAGTATATATATATATATATATATATATACACACACACACATATATATATATATATATATATATATATATATATATATATATATATATATATACAGTCGACTCTCGTTAATTCGAAACTCGAGGGACTCTTAAAATATTACGAATTATCGAGTGTTTGTATCAAATGGTTCGAAATTTTTGAGAGAAAATAAATAAAATTTCGAATTGATTATTTATTAACCTATTGTTTAAGATGCGAGTACGTGTACATATTCATAATGCATATTAATTAATCTTTCGAAAGAACTCTGTTATATTGGTTTGCTTCAAAGCACATTGCTGCTGCTCAGACTGCTCAATAACTTTTTTTAAGAGAAAAAGTGCCTGAAATGTTTTTTAATCATTTTCGTTTTGTAGACAGAAGCTTTGTAAGGTATCGAATGAGGCTCTCGCTTCCTTAACTGGCACCTCTGCCAAAGATTCTGACGTATCGTCCTCGTCTTCATCGTTGCTTTTTTCATTCGTATCTGTCACAGATAAAATTTCATCATCGGTTAGTGAACCTGAGACAGCAAAATCTTCATCCACTTGAACAAAGTCAGAAAAATTCACACCGCTGATGCCAACTAGTGTTTCTATTGCTGGTTCTTCATCATCCAAAATTATTGGAAGATTCATCTGATCTTCTTTTATGAAACCGGATTTTTTGAGGCAGTTGACAATCGTTAGGGGTGTTACAGCTCCATGCCTTGTCAATCAGTAAAATGGCTGTCAGAACTGTGATATTCGCAGTTAGCTGCTTGTCGAGAGATTCTAAAATGATCTTAACAATTTCTTTGTGATAGAACATCTTAAAATTATAGATGATTCCTTGGTCCAATGGTTGAAATTTGGAAGTTGTATTCGGTGGAAAGAATTAAAGTTCTACGTTAGACAATGTAGGAGGACTGTTGTGGACAGTACAATTATCTAAAAATAGTAAAATTTTCCGCTTTTGTCGTTTCATATCTCCATTAACTGTTAAAAGCCAATTATTAAAAAGTTCTGTCGTCATCCAAGCTTTTTTGTTAGCACAATAATCAGTAGGAAACGATTTCACTCCTTTGAAACATCGCGCATTATTGCTTTTCCTATCACTAAGGGTTTAAGTTTTTCCGATCCGTCCATATTTACTCCAAGTAAAACTGTCAATCTCTCTTTACTGTGCTCTCCTTCATGATATTTTTGATCTTTAAAAGTTAGCGTCATGTCCGGTAAACATTTAAAAAATAGACCAGTTTCATCAGTATTAAAAATGTTTCGGGCATCATAGTTTTCAATCAATGTCTTCAATTTACCATGCCGTTCTAAACCAAAATGCATCATTCACACTTCCACTTTCCCCACAAACTTTTTTAAACACAACTTCATTTCTCTTCTTGAAATTTGTAAGCCACCCTTCACTTGCCGCAAAGTTTTTGATGTTTAGAGTAGACGCGAACTTTTGCTTTCTCCTTTAACAAGTTTCCACTAATATACACTTTTTGTCCTCTACACTGTCTTAGCCAAATGATAGTAGTTCTTTTGCGTACTCCAGCAGTTTGAGCAGTAGAAATTTTCTCCTTGTGCTTTATTATGGTTGAGAGAGTACTCAGAGGAATCTTAAATTCTTTTGCAACATCACTTTTCTTCTCACCTTCCTCGACTTTTTCGATTAACTTCTTCTTATCAGCAATCGTCAAGCATTTATATTTTTTAGGACTCGTAACTAACACAAACTTTTGATCTGTATACAACCAACGAAAGAGTAACAGTAACTGAAACTTAAGTAAACAAACCAATTCGTGCGGAAGTGTGTGTCAAACTAATCATAACAAAAACAAAGGCTCGTGTACGATGATACACGTTTGAACTTGTCTCGAAATGTATTTACCTCTGCTAGTTCGGCAATCTTTCGGTCTCTTTGAATCAACTTTGAATTGTCGAGTGTCTGGCACCAAGGAGTTCGAATTAACGCGTCGTTTTGTTACGTAGCAATGATTTTTTCGTTCGAATTATCAAGTGTATAAAAATGTATTGATTTAGTTCGAAATATAAAGAGATTTTCTAGGAAACTCATGATAACATTGAATTATAGAGAGGTTCGAATTATCGCAGGTTTGAAATAACGAGAGTCGACTGTATATGTATATATATATATATATATATATATATATATATATATATATATATATATATATATATATATATATGTGTGTGTGTGTGTGTGTGTTAAGTTATAAATTCATATCCATATTTACAATACTTTTTATTTATTTCAACTTTTAAGTCTTTGGGGTTAATAATAAGTAGCATTTTTAATGTTGCTAAAATGCATTGTTTCCCAATATTAAGTTATAACTTAAAAACACCTATCAAATACGAGTAGGACTCGCATTAGGTTTCAGTATATATTTAGGCAATTTAAAGTTATATAGTATTTAAGTTAAACTACTTACATAAAAAATGGTTGAATAATTTTGGAAATAAGGGGGAGATTTGTTCTATTTTTACATATATTTGGACTATCATTTTACATTTACAATTTAAAATTATTATATATATATATATATATATATATATATATATATATATATATATATGTATATATATATATATATATATATATATATATATATATATATATATATATATGTATATATATAAAAGGTTAGCCAATGTAAAATACGTAAATTAATAAGATGAATTACCATGCGGAATTTCAAGATTCTACATTGCATAGTTTCTGAGAAAATCGGCTTTAAATACGGAAAAATATGAATATTTTTAAACATGGTGTATGTTCAAAAAATTATGAACATTTAGAATCGTCACTTTAGTCTTCCTACAGTCTGTAAAAATTGTATTTTTGTTCATTGTTTTAGGTATATATAGTAGTATAACTGCTCAATAGTTTCAAAAGAGGGGATGGAAAATTTGTATTTAACATATTTTTCTGTATATCCGTGAAGATATAATACCTAAAATTGGATTAGAAAATATTTTCAATACACTTTTAACTGGTCCTTTCAAATGATAATTCCACACTATGTAGGGAAAAATCGAGTATTTAATTCTCCCCCTCCTAAAATTTCCAATTGAATATTTGTGAGTCTTATACGGTTATATTAAACGTAAGAGTTAATATATTTTATTGCTATTTCAAATTTCATGTTTCTACGTAAAGTGGTTTTTGAAAAAAAATTACTGTAATAGGTGGATGAATAAAATGATCTTATAAGTGTTCCGTCTTTCTTTTTGAAGTATGAAACGCTAAAAATATGTAATAAACAAAAGATTTTAAATTCAATTTTAATACCTGGTAGTGTTGGGTAGTTTTGTTGATATTAAGTAAGACAGACGTTATCATTTTAATATCTTACAAAATTCTTATGTTCGTCTTATTTATCTTTTATTATTAATATTTCTATTTATACGTTTGTTGAGAATAGCGAATAGCGTCTATTCATATATATATATATATATATATATATATATATATATATATATACACACACACACACACACACACATATATATACATATATATATATATATATATATATATATATATATAGAGAGAGAGAGAGAGAGAGAGAGAGAGAGATCAAATGGGAAGAGATTTTACTACCAGATACAAAGAACACATTGCTAGCTGGCAAAATAACAAACCAGATACATAACTCTTTGCAAAACATCTTTTTGAAAATAACCATCACCCTCATACCAACAATACTCCCCATATATTAGAAATAAATACAAAAGCCAGTAAACACAAATCCTAGAAACATTATAAATAAACAGACATAAAAGACACCGACGTTAATACCTTAAATGAACAACTCAGTACAATATTATCACCCATACTTAATATCTTCTAGACATAATATAGTTACACAACATTGATACTGCAGTACACTTTAAACTGTTTCAGCCCAGTCACACATCTAAGGAGACACATCATATAAGAAAACAAAAAATGGAAAAAATGTGGAATTAGTGGTATAACCTTGTTCCAACCACCAGATGCCCTCTCTATTGTATAAATATTACTGGGAATAACATCCATTTAATTTATTACATGCACCTGAACATTTGCATTATATAACCTCATAGAATAACATCAATTTAATTTATTACCCCCACTAAAATACTTCTATATAAAATAATTTTTGAAAATGTAATAAAATCTACACCGCTCCCCTAAAATAAACTCACTAACGTAAACAGTGGGAAAACCCGCGCAAACCACACTTCCACTATTGTTTTGTATAATATTTAAATGCTGTTGGAAATTTCTAAGGGTCAATCGTTACAAATTGCCCACCTGAAGATGTTGTCATACAACGAAACCTAGGTTATGGTTAAGAATTTAAATAAAGCAGAAATAATACTACATCACGTAGTTTTACTTAGTTGTGAATAAAAATTAAGTGAAAAAAATTAGCGTTAAAAGTGAAGATATTTGCTCTAATTTTCTTTGAATTAATTTTAATCATCAAACAACAGCGATAAGTCGTTATTTTTGTTAAATATTCCTTTTGTAAGATGTATTCCTTGATACTAAACCATTGAGTTTGATTCTATTTAGGTATTAGAGCTAAAATTAGGCGGATATAATTTTTGAACTAAACAATTGGTTAAAGATCACTAAAAAGATAAAAAGTGGTGGAGTTAGAAAGAAAACTTCAATAGATATAATTGAAAGACTTCGTTGAAGCTTGAAGCCAAAGTTGAGCTTTGTATTTCATTTAACAGCAGATTTAAATGTCATTTCATATCTAAATCCATTTACGTGGAATTTTACCCAAAAGTAGAAAATTTTAATGTACAAAAAAAAGTGAAATGAATTTCGCACATACATAAACCCCGGTTGATGAGAGTATAGATAAGAAAGCTTCAAGAAATCTTAATTGTATTACTACTTTGATCTTATCTTATTATTAACTTTTATTTTAAATTCAGAAGTAGTGGTAAATATTGTGTTTTTTCATGAGATTATAATAATAAAATTCATTGAATACTTTTAATCGTTTAATAAATATTATCATTTAAATTCAGAAACTTAGGTTCCTTTCTACTAAAGTATGGGAAAACTTAGTATTCTGAACTTATCACATATTTTGCTACTGATCGTGATTTATTTCCTTGTAAAATTAAAAATAATTTCAAAGCATATTTTACTAAAAGCCATTCTTATTATTTATCACGAAATATGAAATGACATTGATTTTGTAATGAAAAATATTTTATTACATTAACAGTTATCAGTAGTTCAAATAAACAATGATAGATTTAAAAAGACAAGTTAGAGTATCACTAGAATCCTTGTTTCATAACCTTGTCTCTTACGAGTATATTAGATAGCCCAATAATACTTTCTGATATCCAAATTAGTGTTTTTTACACTTATTCGTGGTGATTTCCCAGGTTAGTGTTATTTATAAATTCGATACAGTGCGACGATTCATTGACGGTTCCGCCTTTAACTTTATATTCAATAAGCAAAATTCTACTAGAATCTCAAAATGGTCGGTCATTATTTTTTTGCGTTTCGAGTGAAATTGAACTTCTTAAGGAGTTCTAAATTCCTTTTATGTCACTATTTGAGTTGCTATTCCCTCTCAGGATCATAATGGTAAATCAATTTTTCATTATAAGTTACAAACTAATCGAAAACACTTAAATATCATCAACACAGAGCTTTAAATCTTCTTACAATAATCAACGCATACTTGTTTTTGAATCATGTTAACTTCTTACAAGTTGAGATCATCAAGAATAGGACATATAATAATAGATGATACGTTCAGTTATCTCTGCTAACATGAGATAACTAAACGTTAGTTATGGCTTTTAACATATTTACTCTTATTCGAGTCCCTTTCCATATAAGTTATTCGATCTTTCCCACGTTTTTTTTGCATAGTGGCTTCAATTCGTCGGTCCGGGCGCTGTCATGTTTCATGCTTTTTTTACCTTGTTTAAATCCATTTGACAAACTTTGAACGATTAATTGTGACGAAGTGGAATGATCCATCGATTAATTTCTATGTGGATAATTTTTACTTTTATTCATTTATTATTTTTTTTATTCCCGGGAAAGAAAGTTAGTTCGGGGACACAAATAGTTATCTTCACTTTCACTTGGGTTAAATGAAATTATTACGTACATATTAATTTCACATAATATTTTAAAGTAATAAAGAGGTAATCTATTAGTTTTCAGCTGGGTATGTTACGCTTTAATGCCTTTTATACTTATTTTGCAAATGTTATAGTATACATTCATAAATATATAATAAATATGAAAAGAAATACCCAACGAATTGAATTTTTGAACAAGTTGACAATTTTTTTTGGGAAATTATTGACAAATATCATTAATTCTAATCTATTTAATTTATGAATAAAATAAATGAAAATTTTCTTACATAATTTATTATTCACTCTGTGACTTAACATTCGGCTCACTTAAATCGGCATGATTTAAATAGATTTCTCAAAAAATGTCAAATTATTTAAAATAATTTAATTCCATTATTAAAAAAAAAATTATAACAACATTTTGTTGATGCCTCCATGAGTTATTTATTTATTATTATTTACTCTCTCTGATCGGCTGTTTTAGTTTGGTGGAAAAGGAAATGTTGGCGGTGTAATTGAAAAATTATTTTAAGATTAAAACGATATTTTCCAATTATTCTACAAATATGCATACGTCATGTTTACGCTTTATTTCTGACAAGGTAATTATTTCATTAGAACATTAATATTCCGGGATAAAAATGTCTATATAATTAAAATTAAATTTATGAAATATTTTACATTGTTCGGCTGAGCAATAGAGGCAAGCAACTGAGACAATTAAAAAAAATAAACTATAAAGTTATCATTAAAAAATATAAAATTTTAATTATTCACTGTAAATTATCAATGACTATCTAAAAACAGTGAATGATACGGAATTAGAACGTGGTTATAAAAATGATAATTGTCGTCATCTTCATGGTAAAAACTCTTTTGTCCCATATTATTATTATTTAATTAAATACAAACCATGAAGAGATTAGACTAATTGCTTTCCTCGCTTTGGGATATCTTCATATCATCGTATATAATTAATTTTGGACCATTCTTATTCGTCACCACACATCCCTTCGCATTACCATTACCCGATTACAATAACAGAATGGCCGCAAAAACAAAACTCTAACTAACTGCTCCGGTGCCGTTATGAAATTAAAACAATTTGATAACACAAAAGCGAGTTACGCTGCCGACATAATACCGACCTGCGAACGCACGAAAACACTTTTGTTTTCACGAGACGTTAAAAGAAACAAAGTTTTAACGAAGGCGGCTAGCCGGCGGGCCTAACAACGATCGCGGCGTGCAGCGCCTGCCAAGCTACGCTGCCCTCTACACTGCTACGCCGCCCGACTACGCAAATACGAGGCCCGGGGCCCTATCGCCGGGCGGCAGGTTAGCGCCACTCGAGGGCCTGATACGGAGCGCGATGTGGGTTTTAATGATGTGGTTAAATGATAGTGATAGAATGTTGTATTTGTGATTGGAATGAAATACGTCTTGTTTTCAGGTATATTTTCGCTGGTGTTTGGTTTACTATTTAATCTAAACGGTGTTTTGTGGTGTAGATGTGTTATCCGTTTTAGAGAAGAATTGTCTAATATAAATTTCTGAAATATTTTTTAGTGACTATTTCATTTCGTGTCGGGCAAATATGCAACAAATTGATTGTGGTACCTTTTTCATATTCGGTATTGATGGTAATCAAGTGGTAAATGACGTAGTCCTAACAAATTCTATGCTTTTCATTAGAAGTTTATTATTATTTTTTATGGTATATCAATATTCCAATTTATTAAATTTATCAATATTCAATATTCCAATTTATATCAATATTCCAATTTATCAAATTTCTTAAAATGTTGTCCATGCTGAAATACTGCAAAATCAATTTAGGTAATAAGACATTTCAAAAAATGAGATCGAGCTTCTTTATAAATATGAATTACAACTTTTTTTTAAATTAACAGACTCATAAATGAATCGTGATTCAATTGAAAATAAAAAAAATAGTAAACATTTTACTAATTATAGCAAAGAAAATGTTATAATAAAAAAAAGCACGATTCTTTAATGAAATTCTTTTAGGTTTACGGTTTTGTTGTGACAATTTCATCACTTTTGTTTCAAATAGTAAATAATGGTAGGTTCACACATGTATCCCATTTATATCTTCCGGGGATAGTTTTCTAGAAACGGTAACGTGTACTTAATTAATGAATAACTATTCGCGTTTGACACTGTAATTTTGTTGTGGCAAAGTTATAGCATATATAAAACTATTAAATATATTAAAAACTGTTAAGTTGTTGGGATTTTTGACAAATGTTTTAATATCACTAATTTGCAATGGGCGAAAGAAATATTTCTTCGTGGTTTTTCTGAAGGTCGATCTTATAAAATTACAGAAATGTATTTAAAAAAAACTAAAGTTAAATTTATATATTTGTACGCAAATTTTGCTTTGATTACTTTATGTTTCTTGAAGGATACATAAATATTTACGCGATTGCCGGAATAAATTTGAAACATTAATATTAGGTTATAAAGTTAGGCGGAGATTCTAAATTTTATTTTATATCCTCCATTTATCTGCTATTTTTGAATAACTATTACATATTTAATTAACAAATTAGTTTGTTTTTTTTAATAACTATAGAATACGTAGTAGAATAAGGATTTTGATACAAAATTACATTGTTAGTCACTTATTAAGTTAAAGTGTTAATATTGGTATAAAAGACTGAATTATTTGTGCGAAATCTATAAGTAGTTTAGTAGTAAAACAATGTTGTTATACATCAAAGTAGTACTAAATTTTTAACAAACACAAGTAAATATATTAGAAAAGATCTTTTGGTAGGGTTGAAAATATTTGAGAGAGTAAAATTATTAAAGAGTTTTTTTTTATTTTAGTAAAATTATTAACGAATTTAAAAATACTTGTAAATAATTTTATTTAACAATAAAACAATGTAAAAATTAGTTCTTTAACTATAAGTAGTGTAAATCATCAGCCTAACACAGAATTTACCAGTGGTTCAATAATTTCTATCATAAGCGTTGGTTTTGCATATTAAGTAATTATTAATCTTATATGAGAAAAAAAACAGACTAAAATAAAACTTTATTTACCATAACACATGATAACTATCCTCTAAAGCTAGAATAAAGTGAATTATTTATAAAAACTTTCGATAGCAAATCAAACATAATCAACACATGTTACTTATTAACACTTCTAATTTAAATTTTCTCATAATTTTAACCTAAAATTAAAAATCTGTAAAGTAGGAGTAAAATTCGCACAGAGAGGATGAATTCTGATAAATTAATTTTTAACAATTTGTATATATAGGTTACTATATTTTTTACGGGCAACAAAAGCATGATGCATGTTTCAAAAATTATACGATTTAGGATAATAGCTATGGTTTTCTTGTAATCTTCTTGACATATTTTACCAATTCTATTTTTTCATAGTTTTTAGTTCAGTACTTTTAGAAATAAGAATGATGGATGCTCTATTGTTTACTATTTTTTAGAATATGTTTTTAAATTTATAATTTAAAATAACGAATAACTAATTATTTCAAACACCTTAAACGATCTTAAAATGGTATATAAAATAAACGAAGGATATTTTTGAATACTTTATTTAAACATATCCCCCATTCCTCTCTTAATTCTTATTGGAATATTTTTTTAAAATTAGCTAGTGCAAAATATGTGCATTTATAGGATGTATTACTACGCCAAATTTAAAGTTTCTATGTTCTAGAGCTTTTGGCAAAATAGACAGATAGTCAGGCATGTGAGAGATAAGGTATTGGTTTTATAGTTTGAAGTACGGAACCATAAAATGGTTGATTATTTTGTCAATATGCTTAAAAGGCGACAATTATTCGAAACAGTTTTACAAAGATCTATTCATGCGAAAACCATAAGACAACATGGAGATAAAATTTGATAAAGTGGTGTTATTCGTAGTTATTATGGTATTTACCTGTTACAAAAACATAGTGCAGTCAACATTTTATTGGATTTATAAATGCTCACAGAATATATATATATAGTGTTCAATGCAAATAAAAGCCTTTATTTCTATGGTTTACTGAAGCTTGTATGGTCTTTTGTCATACAATTTTCCTGGCCAAATTTCTTTTGCGATCAATGTTAACTTATTAAACTATTATTATTATAGTATTAAATACAATAATAATAATAACAGGAACAGGTACACTTGGTTTATTTTATACAAAGGGGCGACTGTTACAAAATATATGTTGAAAAACACTATCAATTAATGTTAAACTAGAAGTCTTTATATGCGTTTATTTATACGTATTTCTTATTCCTTTCTAGATTACAAAAATCTTTAATATACCTGCATTTTATCAATATAGTGATCCAAGTGACTTTAATTTGAGATACAAAAGAATACATTGCTAATTTTAATCTAAACTACAAACGATGACCATAAAAAAGAATCATTTTAGATAATACAATGAACGTATTAATGTATATATGTGCATTGACTTTTCCGAAAATTGTTAAAACTGTCTTCACTATATTGTATTATTATCTATTTCCCTTTTGCTCTTTAGGTTCAAAATTAAGCACTATTAAAATTAAATTTAATTAATATAAATTCTTATTATCGACTTGATTACACTCTTATACTTTAATCTGTTGTGTTGCTCTTATCGTAATTTTTGTATCTCCTCTTCTTTATATTAATTTGCGTGTTATTAAAATTTATTTTCTTAGCTATATACAACTTTAAAAAAATATTTTGTTGCAATTACTTTTTGAAAAATATTTGTATTTTTGCCTATATAGTATTTCAAAGGGGAGAAACAAGGTAGTAAAAAGCGAATGCTTCCACCACCTGACTCTTAATCCAGATATTAAAAAGCTTATTGCAAAATTTGTCAAAGAAAAGCGATATTTTAGCCGCAGATACCGGCCGAGTTATATTTCAACGTCGTGAAAAAGTTTTCGTTACGGTATCACGTAATTTTCATTGGAGTTCGTGGTCCGTTAACGTGACCAGCTGATGCGCGTCGTAAAACCCGAAATCCGGTGGGGTCGGATTCGAAATTACGAATAAAAAATGGAGAATTTAAAAAAAACAGGAAATTATTTGAGTGAAGTTATACGCCATTTGTTACGTAAAGTTCCGAACATTTTTCTCGTGTTTTAAGGCGGGATTATCGATTAAACAGCGAAGCTTTTAGAGGTTCTACACGGTCGACAGAAAAGTTCTGATTAAATTTTATTATGAGTGTGCAATATTTTTTCCTCAAGCGGTATTAAAGATCTGAGTGTTTATTTAGTGGGTAATGATAGTCATTATGGGTATAATCATTACTTTGTTTTTATTTAACCAGACGATTAAATGATAATATTTGGTCTTCCATAACACAAATAATATCGAAACAAACTAGACGTTAATTTAATATGTCTTAGTAAATTTTTTAACTTTTTTTTCTCGAAAATTAACAATTTAAGTTAGAAATAGAAATGTTATCTATCTCAACGTGTAAGCTTTTCAAATGCATTTCATTTAAAAGTTCTTAATTTAATACAATATGTGCAATAATTTTATTTTTATGTTTTGTACCGTTTCCGTGATTTTTTTGCAGCGATGAGTTCAATATTTAAAGGATTTCCTAAAAAAATGCACACGTAGGGGTAAAGAACAAAAAGCGCGTTTCAATTAGATTAACAAAAATATTCTATATTTTTGTTATATATATAATAACTTAATGTACGTAGTATAATCAGTAATATATGAGTATATGTATAATAACTTAATGTACGTAGTATAATCAGTAATATATTAGGATTTTCTCCATTAAAATAAACATGATATAAAATTGTTTTTATTAATTTTATAGTTTGTCCAGAGATGGTTATAAAAGTTAATGAATTTCAAAACTAATTGCACGGAGCAAAGCTATGAAATAAATTTCTTTTCTCTGAAAAGAAATGTTTTTAGGTCATTAGTTGTAAATCGAAAATAATGTCACATTTGTATTCTTAATTTGTAGTAATTAACTTATTTTTAGTCTGTTATTCAAAATATATCACATACAGTTATAAAAGTAACGAATTGTAGTAGCAAGTGTAATCGTAATCAAAGCAATTTATAAAATTTATACAAAGAGGCCTTTCGATATATCTCTTCCAAAAAAAATTGAATCTTTCTTTTGTATTTAAAATTTAAAAACACAGTTAGGTAGCGGGAACAAAAAGATTATTATTTAGTGATCATCTAATTGAAGAAGATTTTACGTGGCTATAAATGTTTGAAAAACACATTTCCCACCGAGAAAGACATACTCTCAGAAGCTATAAAAATTATGTATTATTAATTTATACCAAAGCGATAAGCAAAATGAATAAATATAATTCAAGTTAAATTTGTTACTTGGTTTTTTTTTCTAATCAAAAAATAATTTCTTTGATTAGAAAAAAAAGATAAAAAAGTGTGTAAGAAAGTTTTTATTAATTATTAGTTTGGCTACGTGACCAGTTAATTCTATAAGTAATAGTCTGCTTTATTCAACACAGGACGTTACACACTTCTTACGTTGGGATAAATTTATTATTATTTCGAATTAGTAATTTCTGTCATTTTTGGGTTTATGTCCTAAAAATTTAAAATTGACTCCTCGTGGTACCAGCTCTCTGTCAATTTATTTTTCAAAACCGCTAAACTTGCTAAAAGTAAGTATTGAATTGTCGATGTAGTCAATTTGGTATTTAATAAAAAATTAAGTTGTATTAGCATTCAATTCGGGGTAGTAGTATTTTTTTGTTTTTTATTTGTAATATTTGTATTAAATTCATTAATGTACTGCAACTACTTTTTAAAACAGTATTAAAACTATTTATTTTTCGATGAGTAACAAGGAATGAATAGTATTCTATTTTAATGTTTCAGATTTTTAGGACTTAATATCTGAAGTCATTATTAGAAACTCAGTACTAATTAATAAAGTTTTTAATGTTGATGATAATATGATATAGCAGTGTCTACATTTTTAATCAAAATAAACGAATTTAGAGAGCATAAATCACAGAAGAATTATAATGCACAAATGTTCAGGGAACATGCAAATTAAAACAAGTTCATGTTACCTCATTACACCTCGATCTATGTTTTTTTGCTATTATTTTATTACCTAAGGTAAATAAATTCAATAGTGTCGTAAGGTAATCTCAAAGGCAACTCTCGAATGCGTAATAGGTTACAATATAAAATCCAGTGGTATTTCTCAAGTAAATAATATATGAATTCGGTGATATTTCTCAGTTCCTCGAAGTTCTTGCTGCAGGATTTTGGACTCTAATGAGGTAAAGTGGAACACGGATGTTGTGAGAGAACGTTGAAAGAACAATGATTCCTTATTGCTCTTGGGGTAATAAAGTATCCAGATGCCCTTAACATCTAGTCTAGTTTACGCAAAAAATGCGCCCACTTCTGAAATTATCATCTTCATAGCATGGTTTTCTGCACGTTATTTAAACATGCAAATGTTTGTCACAATTTCGAAAAAAAGGAAAAATGGATATATTTGAAGTAATAATAGATTTTCAGAGGTATCTATATATTAATACGAGAAGAGAAAATTTTGTACCCCTTTTTAAGAATATTGTGCGTACGGAGGGGTATGAGATTTGGCATAGACAAAGCTTAAATGGAGAAAGAATGCAGAAAGCTAAAATTCTTATATAATGTGTGTGACAAATACATTAAATTATATATTACAAATACATTAAACGATTCATTGCTTTTCATACTGCCAATGACAAACAGTCGTAACAGTCGCATAGAGAAGAAATTGTCGCCAAAGAATTTCAAAATGTTAGATTGACTGAATGAGTTTCGAGCTATGAATTTTGTGTGATTTCAATTGTTCCTTTTTCAAGTGCTCAGTTGTCAAAACTTTTTTTGCCTCGACAAATTTTTACTTTATATTTGTGTTATATATATATATTTGTGAAATACAGTTTGCTTAACATACACCTGTTAAAAATTTTTGCAGTAAGCTGAATGAGACAACTAGTATTGGTAAATTTATTTGGAGATACCGTATGTATAAAAATATAAAATAATCAATAATAAATAAAAATAGCCTGAAACTTTTTCGCCACACCGTATACCGTCGATCTATATTTCCGATATTTTCCAAATTCGCCGACACTTCTGAATAAGTATTTATGATGTCGATTCCAAAATTGGGGGTAAAACTTTTGCGACATAAATGTTCCGAAATGTGAAAGTTCGAAACGAGATTGTAAAGGGCGGTCTTTATATTGAAGGAAGTGATTCATTTTATAGGGCTGGGGGGATGTAGGGGCTGGACATGAATTAGACGTCGTTGATAATTAACGTTTTTAGGAATTTTAAATCGTTTTAAACCAATCTCGCTACAATACGCTTTACAAGACATTTTATTACTTTTTTATTAAAATATTTCTTAATATTAAATAATCGACCAATACTTTAGAATGGATATGAATTAATAATGGTACATTTAAAATCACATATTAAAGACATTTATATTTCAAAAACGGTTTCAACTTTGATTGATATTTTAAAGAAGCAAAGGAAAAAGAAAATAAAAATAAAGAAAAATATTTTTAACTCCAATTAAATAAATTTTATGGAATCTGTATGTATATAAAGCCTGCGAAAATTGTAATTATGTGTATAAAGGAAATGTTTTCGAAAATCTTTTAACTACTACTATCAGGTTAATATTCAGGTTTAATATTTAGAGTATTATAGGGGAAAATGATTGAATTGATTTACTACTTAAAAATATGTATTGTTCTGTTTAGGGTTTCATACCTGAAATATAAAAACGGTTTATCCCCTTATGAGATAATCCTGGTATTTGTCCGATTGTCTCCTGTCATCTGTCATTGAAAAGTTTCACATCTTAAACGAGTAGTGAAACCAGTTATAGAAACGAAATGTGAAATATTGAATTTTAATTTTGTATGTTAGTTTCAGGAAGTGAATAAAAGGGAAGTAATAAAACTTTCTCACTAGTACAAAATAGATAGGGGTAAAATAATATTTTCAAAGTTACTTGGGAATAAAATATTACTACGTTAACGTTCTAGACAGTCGCTTTTATTTAAGGATCTGTTTATTCACCAAATGTTTTTTTTTAATATTGACTTCTAAAAAGACTTCTAAAAATTGGTGACGAGTTTATCTCGAAAAATATCGATTAGACTATAACATTTTTTTTCGAAAATTATGTAGTTCAAGAAAAACTATCAGCACCACATTATATAACATAGTTTTTAGAGTACCGTACGGCAAAATAAAATTAAACGAACCCTTGTAAGAGTTTCATGTATCCATTCGTATTTATATCTATTTTCTGAGAAACCGTTCTACGTATAAATTTGAAATTTGGAACTCTTATGGAATTTATTGCCTCACATGTTTCGCAATAGTGACCACTAAAGAAATACTTTCGTGATTCACAATTAAATGAAATTACGCGATGTAGTACAATTAAATGAAACACGTGGTAAAGTCGTGGTAAAGAACTTAAAGAAATAGTTTAGTAGAAGGAAGAAGAAATAGGTAGTTTCATTTAACCATGAATAATTAATTTCTACAAAATTAACGCCGATTATATTCAACTTTTGTGATTATTTCGCATATGCAAGTTTGACTTTATGAAAAGATGTTTTCTTTCGATTATGCGCGATAACATTTGGAATTATAAGAATTCCTTCACTATTTTCTCAGAAATTGGTACAAGATAATTTTAAAGACATTGTTGAATAGGTTTAAAAAGTCATGGGTATGAAGTAGCTAAAGTTAAATTTATGAAAAAAAAAGGTTAATGAAGTTGTAGCATACAATTTCTATTAAAACTGTAATACCGATTCTGGGTGTATAATTTTGTAGAAATTTATGATAATTCTACGCCCGTGAATTATATTAGGCGATGTAAAAGTAATAGCATGGTGAAAATTAATATTAAAGATTATAAATATTTTACGGAAATATATAAGGAACCCATGTAATGCCACTTTTAAACGTTTAAGTAACACTTTTATTTTTTCCGTCATTTGAAAAATTATAAAATCGGTTACTAAGTCTACATTATAATCGAAATACTACGGAAATGAGTTACGAAAATTCCTCACAACATAAAAGAGAAAAAAGTCTTTTTTTTGTAACTTCATTATTAATAAAGTCATTACGTTGTAACATAATGTGTTATAACTGTAACATAATGTGATATAAAATGTTGTAACATATGAACGCTGTAGAGTATGAAGAAATTATCCATATTCTTAAATTTAGAGAATGCAGCTCTAAAATATAACAAATATTACAAATAATCTATTACCTACCTGAAACAATGCCATACTTACAAATTTAATTATGTTTATATTTGAATTAACGTCTTTACCTCCCTCTTCCCCTTTTGTATCACATATTTAATTAGAAACTTAAGTCAAAATAAGATGCTATTTATCTGTCGCAGACTCAACACTTCATTGCATTATTTCATTTCTCAGTACTCGCCTTAAGGCTTTGGTAATAAATGTGAATTTTGCTTTCAAAACGATGAAAATCCTCTAACAATGGGACTACGTCTCGACTATATTGTGTAAGTCTCCATATTTACTCCCTATTAAATGCAACACATAAATCTGGGAGCATTATTTTGATGTCGGGTTGAATGTCAGCATTACGCTATTACTTTGTTCTCTTTCGCGTAAATTATGCACAAGTAAGTATTTGTCATTGTTTTGTGGAATATTTAAATTTTATCATGAGAAGTTATAATCTTAATTTACATAAGGAAAGCGATTTGAGCGGAATGAGCCATAAGATGCTGGGATTATGTTTGAATTCATATCAACTGACATTATTTAAGTTAAAATTTGGTACTTTTGACCTCTATTTTAAAACATCACTCCTGCACTACTAAATATCTTTAGCTCTTGTTTTATTACGTAGGTATTTTTTCCTATTGTTTTCCATGATGCGACTTTAGTGTCATGTATACATAGCCTGTAGTAACAAAAATAAGTTCCTATCGTTTACGTAAAAAATGTTAAATGTGTATCCAGAAATACTTTCGTGATTTACAATTAAATGAAACTACGTTATGTAGTACAATTAAATGAAACACGTGGTAAGGTCGTGGTAAAGAACCATAAATAAATTTTGTCACACACATAACATTTGAATATAGTATTATTCAGATAATACATTTTCGAATACAATAAGATAAACATGACTGTGAGAAGAGCTTACTTATTTTACGTTTTATATTTACTATGAACGATATCGATAAACACATTTTTTTACATGTTTTCTTTTGTGATCTAGCTAATAAAGTATATGAAAAAAGTGCTTCAACATTAGACTTGGATAATTGGGTAGAATAATAAGGAATATATCTGAAACAAATTCTTAGCGTGCGTAATTTATTATGTATTATGGTATAGTCAAAAAAACATTTGAAGAAAAAGATTTTCCAAGTTGCATTTGCAAAAAATAATTGGTACAATATATATTTTTTCAGTAAAAACTTCAAAATGTGTCTAAAAAAATTAAAATTGTGGTAGAACAAAAATAATTTTTAATATTTTTAATTACTAGTCTTTTTTCTCCCCTTATCACCTTTACTGACTTTCAAATCAATTGACAGAAAAATGATGATAAGTAAATTATTTATGTTAATACTGAACCCTAGATGTGACCTGATTTACAACATATGATAAAAAAATAAAACAAAAACGTAATAAAACACAGAGGTCATCTTTTTTAAAATGTTTACTTGTTTTTTAAATTTTTTGCACATCACGCAAGGAATTGGAAAGCATTTTGATGAGCTTTTCCATGTTTTGATTTGGTAGGGGCTGGGATAATATATAGGCTCTATTTCATTACAATAAATTTACTACGAAAGTAGATCGAGAAATTTGAAATTTCTTTACAAAGCGTACTTTTATAATTATTATTAGTACAGATGATGTTAGGTGTGTATTACCCTTCAATCTTAGAGTTAATTTAACGATACTTTACCTAAAACTTTACGCAGGTAGAGCCTTCACAAAGTAATTGTATTCCAATTGTACTTTCGATTCCAATTGTACAATTGTATTTGTATTCCAATTGTACAATTCTATCTTCAAATATCAAATAACACAAAATAAATTATTTTAATAATACAACTTGTAAGCGGCCTGATTTTGTCCACTCTGACGTTGTGTAGTAATTTTCTTTGTTTGTTAAATCGCATTAAAGAAATAATTTTTTTTGATTCAATTAAATTTTACTGATTCAATTAATTTTTTTGATTCAATTTAATTTATAATCCTATTGTATAGGTTGTAATATTATTATGGCATAAAATGTAACAAAATTAAATTAATTTTATGATGAGAAATCAAGTGAAATAAATAAAATGAACTCTGAAGCATTCGTAACATAGTGCTTAAAAGATTTAAAAGAATGAAATGAAATATACAAATGAAAATAAATTTATCAATAAACACTTTATAATATAATGCATAGCCAGTACATGTTATATATATGAGTAAGCATTTATTTATACGTATAAGCATTGGTTTTAAGAAGTGTATTACTTTTATCTAGTCCGCTCAAAATGCCCATACTGGCTAGCTTAAGGAAATTGGCTCATAAATAACTATTTATACTTATAAATAAATAGTTATTTATAAGTCTAGAGATATTATAAAAGTAGTGATGCAAGAATGTTCATGTGTTTAAAACCTTCAAATAACAATGTTTTATAATAAAGCACATCAAGTCAAATGAAAAAAAGCAATATAGTTTTATTGTTATTCGATTATTGTTTTTTAATATATTTGTAATACATATTATAAACATATCTACGTATACACATGTGTATATGTTTTATTACGGTCGTCTTTCGACTTATACCCGATGCGTATCCTTTTCAAATAACTAGTGTGCACTTTGGGAATTAAATTAAAAAGTATTAAATGAAAATTATATGTCGTCAACAGATAATTGCAAAGAACATAATCGCAACAAACTGTCGAATATAATATCACCATAACAACAAGAACAACCCGATAGCTATCTTTCTATTGAACACTCGTCTATATTTATTGTTTTGGTGCCGAACTGCCAGTGACAACAAGTGAAACATTCAATGTAATTTACATGGAACGAAGTCTGCGATAAAAGTCTCGAACATTCAAGAATTATTATTTGCTAAGACTATTTCATGTTTTCACCTTATTGTTATATAAATTAACGTACAATTTAGTGCTATTTAATTCTTTTTAAATATATAATTTTTTAGCAATATATATATATACACACACACATATATATATATATATATATATATATATATATATATATATATATATTTATATATATACATATATATATATATATATATATATATATATATATATACACACACACACACATATATATATATATATATATATATATGTATACACAAATATATACTCTTAAATCGATAATACAAATTTCTGATATGGTCAACATGACTTAAATTTGCTCTCGAATTCCTGTTAGCATTGGATTCAAATTCAATTTTAAATAAGAAACAATGACATTATTTGTAGAATAACTACTATACTAAGAGTTCCCGTAGGTTCCAAGTTAAGAATTCCCGTAACACAACTACTTATACTAAGAGTTCCCGTAGATTTTTATTACACTTTAAGGCTACTTTTATAAAACTTTTTTGGTTTCACGAATCGCTATTATGAACATTGGTAACATGTATCGGTAATTTTTTTGCGCCATCATATGACAAAGTAATGACAATTGGCATGTCGGTGAACATTTTCTTTTAAACTCTTACTCATTTCCACATAAAAGTTTATTGTTCTATTATTATTTTTCAGAGAATTCATTTCTTGGCGAGCTATTGTAAATATTATAAATGTCAATACTATTGTAATCTTTATTGTATCGTCTGATCATTTTATTTTTCACACCTTATGGGCAAACTTTAAAGACTCGGCTAATTTAAATTCAGGTAATACAATTTTAATATATTTAACAGATAATTTTCCTGAATTATTATGAGTAATATGTATTGATATATTTTTTCCGTGTTGTTTTATAAATATTTTGCAGTGTGTACTAAAATACTTTAATAATAACGACTGCTATAAATTTAGCAAAATTATATATATATATATATATATATATATATATATATATATATATTTATTTGTGTGTGTGTGTGTGTGTGTGTGTGTGGGCGCGCGCACGCACGTACGCACACACGAACGCACACACACACACACAGTTTGTGTGCGTGCGTCTGTGCGTACGTGCGTGCGTGCGTGCGTGCATGTGTGTGTGTGTGTGTGTGTGTTCCTATTTGACATTGATTTACTATGCAACCAACAACGATAAAAAGTATTTTCAAAGTTGCTTGGGAATAAAATAATACCACGGTAAAGTTTCAGATATTTGTTTGTACTTGAAGAAGTGTTTACGAAAAATTTTCGTCAAAAGTTCTTTTTATACGACCACGATCGTAATTTTTTTTGGACACAATTCTATTTGGGGTTTTTACTGAGAGAGTATAGATTTTAATCAATTATTTTTTGCAAATGCAATTTTGAAATACTTTGTTCCTCAAATTTTTTGAACTATATCAAAATATATAAGAAATTATGTACGCAAAGAATGTGTTCCATGCAGATTCCTTATTGTTCTAACCAATTGTTTTATACCAATCCAATTTTGAAACACTTTTTATTGACATGTTAGTAATTTATTAGCTACATAACCAAAAAAAACATATGTAAAAATAATGTGTTTAACGATATCGTCCATTGTAAATATATAAACATAAAATAAGAAGCGGTTCTCAAACTCATGTTAATTTTATTATATTTAGAAGTGTATAATTTGAAGGATACTGTATTCAACTATTATGGGTGTGTTAAAAAATTATCTTCCTAAGTGTGACCCGATTTCTGGACACATATTTAACATTTTGTACAAAATCGGAACACTGTGGCAACATATGAATATGTTTTTGATACTTAAGTATAGCTTATTATTTTATACCCTTGAGCTAATTCATTTATGACTTTGAATAGTAATGACTGTTTTATAAATATAAAACATTATTATCACATTCGTGTTCTGTCATTGTTGTTCTAGGTGATAATCATAATTTTTACTGCACAACTTGCTCTAATCTCATTTAAGTTACTTTTTAATTTTCTTTTATACGTTAAATTTTACTTTTTTCATATTTGCAGAAAATAAAAATTTATTAACAAATTATATAGAATGCAAATGACTTTTTGGGTTTTATTTTTTCTAAAGTAAGTTTTTGGAACTTCCTTTTTTCTGTCAATTAAATGAGATTACCGTCTTAAACTTATTAAACAGAAACGTGTCGATATTATGAATTATTAATCACTCTTGTTGTGTACTCGTATTTACGTTACAGATCCAAAATATTAAGTTTGATACCTATAAACACTCAGCTCAAAATATGACTGCAAGTTTTGATTTAGCATAAGAATTTCTCAAGTACTCAAGTCTCCTTGCGTACACCTCTTTGAAAAAGCTCTGTTAGAATCAATTTCAGAGACTGAAAAAAGTTTGAACGTGAATTGAATTTATAGCTTAGTGATTAACATTTATCGTTACAAGTACAGAAGTGAAATTATTTTATCATTGAAAATATTTTCACAAAGTCTAAAGTAGAATTTGAAATAACTTTTCCTTGATACGGGTTGAACGTTTTTACTACTCCAACAACTGGACTTTCACAAACATAACTTCAGCACTTACAATCAATAGTTAAATCGCAAATTGTTTTACTGCAGGCAAAGTATGTATGATACTAAACTAAATTCGCGTCATGGAAAAAAGGGGCAGTTACACAAATATCTACGTAATAAAATAAGAGCTAAAACATTTAGTAATGCAGGAGTGATGGTTTTTAAATAGAGGTAAGTCAAAAGGCCCAAAATTTTAACTTAAATAATGCAAGTTAATATTAATTCAAACCTAATCCCAGCATCTTGCGGTTCGTTCCGCTGAAACCGTTTTCAGTATGTAAATTAAAATTATAATTTCCCATGACAAAATTGAAATATTCCACAAAACAATGATGAATATTTACTTAGGCATAATTTACGCGAAAGAGAACAAAGTAACAGCGTAATGCCGACGTTTAACCCGACAGCAAAATAATGCTACCCGATTTATGTGTTGCATTTAATAGGGAGTAAATATGGACACTTACACAATATAGTCGAGACGTAGTCCCATTGTTAGAGGATTTTCATCGTTTTGAAAGCAAAATTCACAATTGTTACCAAAGCCTAAGGGCGAATACTTGCTAGAAGTTTATTGCTGCAATGGAGTATTGCGTCTACGACAGATAAATAACGTCTTATTTAGACTTTAAGTTTCAAAATAAATGTGTACTACAAGATGCAAAGAGAGTTGTACAGATATTTATTCGCATATTCACAAACTGTAATTAGAAGCATAGCATGAGTTCAAGTAGGTAATAGTATACTTTATAATATTTTATAGCTACATTCTATAATATTCAGTATTTGAATAATTTTTAAACATTTTATTCTGAATCATAGAAACTTAACGTTTGATATATTACTTTTTACATAAGTAAAATTAAAATCCGGTCGAACGTGACGTGAATGTGTTCGACTCTACAGCGTTCATACATACCACATTATATTAGGTCGTAATGACTTGATTAGAAATAAAAATAAAATAAACGACTTTTTTTCTTTTGTGCTATAATATGAGGAATTTTCGTAGCTTATTATTTTTACTTAATTAACTACTAAAATTAATTTAGACTTAAGTAATGAATTTTCCGATATTTAAAATAACGGAAAAGTAAAACTGTTGCGGAAATGTTAAGAACTATCATTACAAGGTTTCTTTATATATTGCTATATATAAATGAAAGCTTAAATATTTAAGGAAACACAATATTTTTATTGAAGTATTAAGGTTATAATTAAGGTTAAGGTAAAAATTAATATTAAGGTTTATAATTTTTTAAATTTTTAACATGTCATTACTTTCAAATTGCCTAAAATTAACATAAGTTTCTTAAAAATTAAAAATGTAGAATGGGTGCTACAGTCAATGGGAATTTTATGTTAAATTTCATTAACCATTTTTTTCATAAATTTTACTTTAACAAATTTCAGAGGTTTAATTTTTTGAACCGATTCAACAATGTGTCTAAAATCATCTTATCTAAATATCTGAGCAAATAGTACAAGAATGATTATAATGATATCGGGCATCATCCAAACGAAAAAATATATTTTCATAATGCTAAAATTGCGAAAATATTTTGTTTGGTACTTACTATTGTGAAATATGCAAGACGATAAATTCTATAACTGTGTCAATAAGGAACTCTGAAAACTATGTCAGGTAATGTGGTGCTGGTAATTTTTCATAAACTATGTAAGTTTCTCTTACATTTTTTATTATATTCTAATCCATATTTTTCGAGTAAAATTGTTCTCTCTTTCTCTCTCCCTCTCTCTCTCTCTCTATATATATATATAAATATATATATATATATATATAAATATATATATATATATATATACCTCGAGTTATTTTAAAATTTTATAACTGCGTTAAGGTCAAAATAAGAGTAAATTGCTTCGAGATGGAACTGAGGTGTTAGATATTTCAAAAACGCTATTCACATCATAGAATCCAACCAAGTAAATACTCGAATACAGAGCTGTATGATTACAATCCGTCGCCAACCTCAGCATCCCGAGAGGATTGTAAAGGTCTTTGCATATTGCGACGTTTCTTTAGGCGCGAGACGACGCTACTGTGGCGACTAGCGGTGGGAAGCTGGGCCGCTGTGTCAAAAGTCGTTCTCGCACGGAGTCTCTCAAAGGATAACGTGAGTCATTATATATAATGGCAACACGATTTGTAAAGCCGATAAAAGATTACAATCTCAAAAGTCATTTGGGATCGCGTTCTCAAAGGAAGGGCCGCACTTCACTAAGTATAAGTTAAGTATTGCAAAGGATTCTTTTGTTGTGTTACAAAAAGGAAAAATGCTTTTATTCATTAATGAGTTCAATTTTCTGTAACTCATTACTGAGGACACTTAACCACTGTATATTACCTCTGTATATTAATTTTACTCCCAAAATATATATATAGCTAACAATTTCTTATTAACAGTAAATGAAGCTGGAAATGTATCTGGTCAGCGGAGCATAAACTCTTTTTACTGATAATAGATGAAATATTTCATAAAGGTACGTAAAAGTAATATTAATGATTTATATTCTTTATTCCGGTTTTGCAATGAAGATACATATATATATATATATATATATATATATATATATATATATATATATATATGTATATTTGTATATATACATGAAGTAATTTCGCTGTTTTATTATGTTTTTATGGTGATGTAGTTTAGTATTGAATATTATTGAATATTTAAATACATTTATTATATTAGTATTTCATAAAAATAAATTGCTTCAGTAAATCATAAATGGCTTGATTGAAAGAGTAAGTGTTTTATTAGAATCTTTTCTTATTAACCGATTTTGGTGATTTTAAAGTTTATATAATTTTAATTCAGACAAAATCGTTGGTTACGTAAATTTCTTGAAGTTTGTCATATATATTTTTAACGCTCTGTTTTATTTCAAATATTTGGTACATAGGAAAAATATAATCTCTGTCATTTTTTATATATGTTTAAACACTACAACAATTTTAACTTACAATCATGTTAAACTAGACGACAGGTAAACATAATATAGTTTGAACGATTGTTATCTTATTTTTTCCTAAAACTTGTATTTTCTTCCATGAGTGTTCCTTTAAAGTACTTATTTTACATTGGCTAACTCACATGTAATATTTCTTATGCTAATTTCTTAACTAGCTTGTAGCATAACTCAAAAAATATTGACTCAGTTTATTTAAAAATTTAACGGAGACTTCAAAAATATTTAAGCCATAATACGTATTTTCAGATACATGTAAATTTTTTATTTAAAGGAAAATAATTTTTTTTTTAAATCCTCTACGGGTATATATCTCTATTTTATTCCGGGTTAAAGTTAATGTTACTTGTACCAAGGCATACTTACATACTTCTACATAGGATTTTGCCGCTGCCATTTTGTTTTACATGAATACGAGAAAATAATTACACTTATACTTCAAGGTATGTGGAAAAAATGTCTTTACGTGGGAATACGTCTATAAGTGGGAATGGCGTCAATCTTTAATGCATTTTCGCAGATTTCCCTGGGAATATTATTTTTATACAGCATCCGTTTTCCTAGAAATCTTTATTAAATTTATAATTTTTCGTGGCTTATAAATAATATTTAATGCAATTTATGTGAAACAATTGAGCAAACATTTTGAAGTCAAATTTAAAATTCAGTTTGCAAATATAAAAACCTCTGGCAGCATGAACTTCCAGCTGGATTTGTCATGAAATTTTCTATTGAAAGAAAACAGTCTGTTTATCATTTTATTTTAAATTATATTTTTTAATCCCGTAAAACTTCCTCAAACTCCAATTTACATAATAATATAGAGTAAGCTTGTTTTTTTTCATCGAAAATTGTTCAAAAATATCAGATTATAACTATAGCAGAACATGAACTAACTCAATTATAAAATAAAATTTTAAGGTAGAAACGTCATAATTTATTCACTGAAATCATAAATGTATGTGTTGGGTAAAGTAATAAAAGTTTACTCCATTTCGAGCCATTTCATATCGTTGATAGTATTTTTTTTGCAAAAAATACTGCAAGACAACTTTACAGTTACCAAAAATTTCTTCTATCACCTATTATCAACTGTTCGATAGTGTTTGGATACTACACTTCTACAATCTAGCATAAAAGCCTTCGAAGACATAGGTACGGTTTTAAGATCGTCGATATTGAAAAAGCATTTCCTGTGCAGAAAGTTCTTGAGATAGGGACCAGATGTATATAAATTGTGAAACATCTGGAGAATAGGTCCGGTCCAGATAGCAGCTTAACTCGGCGTAGAGTGTTATATAGTAGGCGAGCCGTGGACATTTATCTCGTTTTTGGGATTTTGTACCTCAAAAGGAAAAAAAGGAACCCTTAGAACCCTTATGAAGTGATCCTAATCACTTCATTCACCGTCTCTCGGTCTGTCAACATCTTTTCTGTCAGGGACGAGTCGAGATATTGAGTTGAAATTAATATCAAACGCTTAAGTCTATGGTTCCTTGGAGTTGCAAGAAAATCGAGGTTCTTAGTCAACGTAATCAAGAATAATCCTAAAAATACGGCCATTTATACTGCATATTTTAACATTCGCAAAAAAATCAAAATCTACTTTTAGTTGACCTAGAGTCATAAATTTGACAAGGAACAACTTCTCAAAGCACAAGTAAAGGAAATAATCTGAAAATCGTTAACATGTATTGAAAATGCGCATATGAAAGATATAGACAATATATTTCCGTGCTAAAAAAATTAAATATATGTAGTTTAATAACAATATTATGTTTTATTTGATTTGAATAGGGTTTTTTCGCGGTAATTATCTATTTATTGAGTAAACCTAGATATTATAAACTAAGTACTCACTATGTCCCGACGTTTCAGACTGGTTGCACAGCCTGTGGTCACGAGAAGGATTCAAATCAAATAAAATATGTGTTCGAATCGCGAAAGTTTAAAAAAGAATATTATGTTTATAAAATTCGAGTTCACTGAGTTCCACTCGTGCTTGACAGGTTTTTTAAATTAATAGTAAATGCCAATTTTCGCAACCGGTCGACATAAGCATTGTCGTTGATAATTGTTTCTTCATTTATATGTTCCTAATATACTTTCCGTGCTTATTTGACTATTATTATATGATAATTTTCTCTCGAAGAGTCTTTATTTTTAATTGAACTATATGGGCTATTATTGTCTGCGGTAAACAGTATATAATTCGTGCGTTGGTTTTCTATAAATCCTGACTGTCGTTGCTAGTCACATGGCCCAGAAACTCTTTGCGTCTAGGTCGGATATGAGTGATCGGCTGATGGACATGCATATTACCCGGTCAGTATAACTCAATCAGAGAATCGTATTACGAACAATCGCTAAAAGTAACAAGTATAAAGGCTATATGGTATTAGTGCAATCAAATGTTTATGAATATGATGGCATCCACGTACAAAAAAGGAGATTTTGTTAAATTTCCCATTTCTTGTTGACCAAGCTAATATTTATTGTAAAATAGCTATATTTTACAATAAATATTAGGTTGGTTGGTGTATTTGTATTATACACATATAACGTGAGGTGAAATTCAAGTTAATTCAACGTTGTAAAATTTAATAGAATATATTTTCCAAACTGCTAACATGCGATATGTGCACGTTAATAACATCCACATAATTTAATAACAGATCCATTTCTTATTTCCGTCAGTGAAAAGTATTTTTCGTAAAAGCGACGGAGCCAGGCTCTACGTCGATCAATCAATTGGTTGATTCTGTCATACGGTGCAAGATCGAGTAGGAATAATGTTCGTTATCAATAATGTAAAAGGCAGGACGTAAGCGTTGACCGTTGTCGTGTGTAACCGGGAGTTTGTCCTGCCTGCAGGTGGTCGTCTCTGGGGGTAATGGTAACGTGACGTTTGAGGACCGGGGGTGATGTTTATTAGCGTGGTGTGTTATTATTTATAAATATTCTTTGTTCTCTAGGGGATTTAGAGCTTGGATGTACTAATATTTACTTAAATATATTGAAATATTTTTGTCTTGCTTTTTTTCAATGATTTTATAATAAATGACTACGTCAATGTTTTACCGAGTCATCGCGTTTATATTATATTAAAACAGAACGTATATAACTACCAATTTTGATATATTTTTGGTTACGTCTTTTTCAAATGCAGTGAAATTTCAAAAGAATAAACTATTGTATATGAAAATAAAAGAATTTTTAAAAATATAAAAAATAATAAAACTTCAAAGAAGTGATAATGGTTGTATAGCTAGTGGCTTCCTATGAATTTTAATTTCCTGGTTTCTTTTAATTTTTGAATAGCTTTATACCTCATTTTGTTATAATTTTTTGCTTTGATCTGCTTCGTGAAACCGTGTTAAATTTTATTTCTTTATTTTATAAGGTCAGGATTTTGTTATTTTTATTATTGAATATATTGTTATACAGAGTGCGCCTTTCTGAACAGGTCTATGGTTATTTTTATATCTAAAAATCAATTCGTTAAAATGTGTTAACAGACAAATTTAAAACTTTTGATTTATTTAGCTTAGCTAAAATTATAAATGCCTATTCATATTTTCATTTTTATATGGATGATAGTTTTCAAAATTACTGAATGATATTAAATGAAAAAAAAAATTCTCTACTATCCTGAAAATGTCTCTATTACTTTCTGTCAGACTCTAAAAACTCTACATTACTCTGTATTCAAGACAGAAGTAAGCCATGGAATTCAAAAAGAATAGAATATAATATTGATATTGCAAAAAAATACAAAAATATACCATATGGTGTTTTAGGTATTTTTAATTTTTAGGAGTCATTAGGTTTTTTGACAGTTTACCTTAGAAAGCCGCATTTACACAATTTGTTTAAAACATTTTTAAGACCCTCATTAAATTAATTTTAACTAGCTTTTTGCTCGTGGCTTCAATTAGGTTTTTAAACTTCAGTCGCTGTTTAACTTTCAGTCGTTCTGGCCACACGCATAATTAAGTCGTGTTCTCAATTTTCAGCTAAGAAAAAATTTGAAACAAATGCGATCTCGCTCGAACTATTACAAATTACAATAAAAATATTTTATCCCATACAAATTTAGTCAACATTTTTCACCCTCGTTAGGTATTGAATCTTGAGAAATGTTTAAATGCATGTTTCATTGTATTGAACATTAGTATCAAGATTTAAGTAAAAATTGCCACAAAAATATTTTTTGCCACACAAATTTCGCCACCCCTTTTCACCCTCTTAATTGTTTAATTTCGAAAATGCTTAATCATACGTTGAAGAGAATTAACATCAAGTATCATGTAAAAATTTACAATAAGAATACATAGAGGTTGAATCTTGGAATTTTCTTAAATACCTGTTTCATTATTTTTAATGAAAAGTATTAATACCAAGTTTTAAGTAAAAAAATAATATAAAAATATTTTTCCTACACAAATCATCCCTTTCCCCCTTTTATGGGATGAATTTAAAAAAAAATCCTTCTTAAACGATGCCTCGTGTGTAAAATCAATTCCCTCCCCAAATTTCCAATTTCGGTCATTAACGGTTTGATCTGGGTGTTCATATGTCAGTCAATTGGGACATTGCCTTTTATACATATAGATAAATACAATCAGAAGTTTGCTGACCTTCATGTCGGCCGAATTTTTTTATATACTATTAATTATTATTTTCGTTGGTATTAAGTAAATTCTCTAAATATTGTAATAGCAAAAAAAAGAAAATGAGCAAATCATAGTCATAAAAGCAAGAAACCGAAGTCCGCTTTCCACGTCCGCGTCGTAGATTTTTCGTGAAAATGTCGGGATAAAATCTTACAAATGTTTGGTTGGTATCAAACCATAATTTAATTACATATTTATTTAATATAATCGTTACATAGAGTAACACAACGTAGATTGTTATTGAACGTTGTATAACCGATAAGTCAGCTACGTAGTTGCTTTGCTTCATTTTTTATTTTGTTTTGTATTTTAATAACATTTTGAACATTATATAGCATATTAGTTTAAGAATAAAATGCATCAACATTATTATGCATTAGCATTTATATTATAAGGTAAAAAAATGGGAATGACGACAAAAACATTAACCTGGAGAAAAAATTAAGTCGCTTCTAAATTGTAAAACAAACTGTTACGTTAATAGGAACGAGGACATTAATGTAAGTATTACATTAACGTGGAGAAATTTTAATATCATCATCATCATCATCATCACGATCATCATCATCATCATCATCATCATCATCATCATATATATTAATACGCTAAGGTTAAGATGTTACACTCCCTTTTTAGAAAAAACCTCACAACTAATCCACATAAATTATATATCATTTTATAGATAATTGCTTGCTCTACCGGCATCCACAACTAAAAAATTGATTATTGCTATTGTTTTTGCATATTAATTAATTATTAAAATTATATACACAAAACAGCAATGCTGCCATCTAACGGCTCAACGTCAATATGATTGATGGTCGGTAAAATTTTTGTTTAATTTCAAATCCACTCACGTATAAATAAAGTGGCGCTTTAGCTCAATGCTTTTGGTACTTGCGCCTCTATATGTCAATTTTAGTAAAATATTTGTTTGATCTGTCATCTGAGCTTCATAATGGAATAAATAATGCGAAGACTTCGCACGGATCACGCTAGTAATATTTTAATATCACTTCCAACTATCTTTAGTAGATCGTACCAAAATATAGCTGTTTTGTAAAAGATCGCACGTAATTTATCTAATTCAAATAATTTTTCTTTTTATAAAATTATTTATAAATTTATCATGAGATACCAAGTGCAGCAAGCTGACACGTTATTATTCTTAGTTAGAGTTCAACCGGTTTATTTGTGGATTTATTAATATAGCAAGTAGACAATTTTATATCATAAAATCGCAATTTAATTTTAAGGTATTATTTAGTTTTATTGTATTGTTTACGCTTCTCACAGATCAAATGAGGAATATTATAGATAACACGAAACCTCAGTACTTCTTTATTATATATAGAAATTAACCTCAGCTGGCTATCGAATGGCTTACATCTGCTGGAATTCAAAGGCCAAACAAAATAAGATTTGTTTGAGAATCCCGCTTTTATTCTGCTTATATTTTATCCATCAATATTTAAAAACGTAATTTTTTCTTATGTAGCGTGTAACTTTTTAAAATAAGTTCAAGTGATTTAAATATAATGACATTTTATAATTTCTGAAAATATCTTAAACTCTTCTAGTTGATAGTGTGAAAATGCAGATTAGACTTACTAATTAAAAACAAAATACTATAGCTCTCTTTGGGGTTTTGCTTAGTCATAATTTCTTCCTATTTATGCATCGCTGTATTATATTTGCCCTGTAGTTTTGTACCTGTAATCATACTTTATTTTTGGGCAATTTATATTGTTAATAATGATATATTATAAAATTAAATTTTATTGAAAAATCTGAAATGTTTCTCTGCAGACTCTACACAATGACTTTTTTGTTAAACGCTGGACGGAACTCCTAATACCAGGCGGCGAGGGCACATCCGTTTAACAAAAAGGAAAAATACGTCCTTAAGGAAACAAGAAAGTTATAAAAGTAATTATATCTCAACGTTTCAGGAGAAAACAGGAAAAATCCACTCTTGCTCCAGTTGCGAGCGCCTGCGACGCGATTAGGAAAATTAAAAATGTCGCCCGGGGACACGCGACAATTTCAACGTGCGTCCATTGCGCTCCTTTGCTGGAAAATTTCTCAAAATTTAATTTGTGAATTTAAATTTTAAATGTTCCGGAAAATAAAGCAAATATTCCAGGTTTACCTTTAACCTGTTTGTAATTTACATTGTTTTAGCTTGCCCAGGGATGGATTGAAAATATCGGCAATTAATGTTTGGCTTATGAGTACCTAGTTTTATAATTTAGTCTTTGTTACATTTATGCAATAATCTGATTTTTGGACAAATTATGGAAAAAATAAAAATCATGTGCTTTTTGGGCAGTGGTTTAAACTTATAACTGTATTATGTTTTCACCTCTTTATGTGGTAGAAGCGAAATAATTTTTACGAAATTATATTAACTGTACATTAAAAGATTATGGCAATCAAATTATTATTTAAGTTTGCTGTCTTTAATATTCAAATATTACTGTGAAAATCTCTTGAATGATCATTGAATTTTTACTTTTTTACTTTCGTCTAGGAAATAAGTATTTGTAAACAAAACATCAGATGAAAGCAGAAAATCCGTTGAAAAATTATTGCATTGGAAACTACAAAGAATTAAAAAACATATTTAGTACAAATGTTTGTATTAAACTTTTATTGATCAAAGATGTTTCATGAAACATTTTTAGTTTAGCATAGAAACATTGTCACGTTTTGAATTCATTTCACACAAAATTTGATTTTATATGTCTCAAATATTTCTGACAATGTTATGATAGCTATAGAATTTGTGTTAAAGAATTGATATGTTAATATTGTATTTTTTAATGATTTGCTGTTGGATAGGAAAAGTGTATTATTCTTGTCTCCGTTAATTACATATCCGTCTGACCGTGGCAAAAATTTACCTGTAAAATCATATTAAGCTGATGTATGAATTAGCAATGTGACTAAAAATAGAACACCGATAAAATTTGATAATTTCTGAGTTAATTTTTTCCCAAGAGTGGACGAGTTTTATAAGGGCAATAAGAGGTGTTAAGTCATTCAATTCATCAGGTCATTCATCATCAGGTGTCAGGTCATTCAATTAGCAGCCAAAACCCACTACCTTTTAGTCCAAAACTATTTTTGGCATTGTACGTTTTGAGAATGATTTACCAGTTTAGTACAACGTTGGACCCACATCCACTTAACAGTAACACACTGTGAAAAGGAAAAGGCCTTTAAAAAAGAAATTGTGCTTTAATTTATCACTTTAAATTTTTAAATCCCATTTCAAAATATTAAGCTTCAAAATGGTATGCAATATCCATACCACCCTCTTATTTTTCAACAACAGGTTCGAAAAATACAAAAAAAATCTAGAAACCAGTATTTTATTAGAACTTTCAAATAAAACTTCCCTTAAGTTGTATCAACATTTTCAAAATATATAATTTAGCCTTTCTATATAAAGAGAGGGAATAAAGTATTCGTACAACGTTAAATTTGAAATAAATTACTCAAAAACATTCCAATTTTTTAATTTATTCGAACACACGTAACGTTTTATTATATTTACTATATGCTGCAATCAAAAGTGTAATGCCAAAAAGTCTTTTAGCAAGTAAGATAAACAAAAATCGATATGTATCACTTAACTAAAGTAGACGTATTTCATTTATCTAAATGAATTTAAAAAAAATCACCAGTATTTTGTAGGAAATTATTTTTGGTTGAGAACTTGGTAATCTGTTTGACATTGAATACATTACTTTTTTTCAGATGATGTATCTTTTCATTCCTCTCTTAAAATTTATTTTATATGTTTCTTTGATGTGATTTGATGCCTCCTAACACGATTATACAGTAAAGGCTCATGTATGGTGAGAACGTAAAAAACGTGTACGTATGGGATTTAAGTACGCGAACTAAGTAGGAGTATACAAAGTATGAAGGATATCAAACTCAAGTTGCTGACACATTATGATAATAGTGTGTTTAGGATCTTCATAGTGTTAAAATAATATGTTTCTCATACTTAATTGATTTGAAGTTTTTTACTCTTCTTTGAAGGTTGTCGCTCAAAATTCGATGGTAGAATATTTGATTAATTATTTTGTCAATTATTCCTTCCATTCTTGCTATCAACACATAGGATAACATTACGCTTTTTAATAGAATGGAAATTTCTTGGGCTAAATTCTTTACTGGGTTTGCCCCGTATTCTGATGTAATCATCTGAAGCATAAGTATTAAACGATCCGTCAGAAAATTCATCACATATCTAAGTCACAAGTATATATATATATATATATATATATATATATATATATATATCTATAAAATACATGTATATACATATATATATATATACATATACATATATGGACGTATTATTTTATGTGTTAGTTAAATAAATCTACATATGTTTTTCGCAGGTATTCCGGTTTAGGCAGTTATTTTAGCTTCCAAATAGTTCGGCATCTTGAACTTCAAAATATCATATCGTAAGTTTTTTTTCAATTAACTATTAAAATGGCTATGATCAGCTGTTGTATCTACAACTTTAATTGTTTAGGCAAAGCCTTTAAAATCAGAGTCGGATATCTTGGTTTCATGCAAATTGTAAGTGGGCAACTGCGGTTAGCACAGCAGAATAGAGAATTGAATGTTAACAATTTTAAGAGTTTTTATTTAACTTGCTCTTTTGTCTATCAGTATGCTACAAAAATTTTAATCTGTATTTTGCACATTTTACGGTGTACAGGATATTTTAGATTTCCTATAAATATTGTCCTCGGTGACAACAAATGGTAATGATGAAGGAGTCAGAGTTTTATGATAGAAAAATAAGATGGACAAAGGATCTCCTTAACGGTGAATAGCAGAGACGAGAGACCCTAGTTTAGGATTGTTTCATTATCTGGATAAGTTCTTTGTATCTTTTAATACATTTAAAATAAAAGCTTTCCAGAAAAAATGAATTAAACATTTTTTAAAATTAGTTTAGTTTATTTAAAATATAAATAAAGTTGATAAAAAAAATGCTCACTATAAATAAAGTGCGCAAAATTTTTTATTACGTAAAAAATAACAAATTATAAGAATAATTGAAAACTAAAAATGTTGCAAGCAGTACAAAATTGGGCCGAAAACCGTAGGCAAGCATGAAAAATTATACTACGTTTCTATAGACAAATGTTATATTTTGATCAATCATTGTAAAAAACATTCTATTTGTATATTTAAAAAACCGATAGAAAAAACAACCCTCAAAATTTGTCAAGAATTATGATTTCCTTATAAGTACTATACATACAGATTAGCAGGCTGAGACGCCTTTAAATTTTAGGAGTAAATTTCTTTTATATATAATCTAAATTTGCTCCTAAAATTTAAAAAAAAATAGATTTATACGGAAATATAGAAAAACACTATATTTCTGTATCATTGCGAGATTGTACTCCTAATGATATATGGAAGTTCCTGGGTACTCTAGGCATTGGAAAATCTTTTACCACTTAAGAAAGCTGGCCATTGGATTTCGACCAATTAAATTCACACTTTTCTACACCAACCGTGGTACTTGCACCAGTTATTAAGTCTGTAGCTATGAACGGTATCTCGTCTTCATCTGTTTCTATTGAACGTTAATTTATGGTAATGGATACCTGTGAGTCCGAAGTTAAAGCTAATCTTCTTGTGATACAATTCAAATCCAGGGAAATTGATGGCTTAAATATTAACGCTCTCAAACCAATAATAGACATTATATTGTGACTCCGGTTATCGCTGATATTTTTAATACTTCTTTGGCAACTGCTGTCTTCCCTTTGGAATGGAAAAAAACCTATATTGTGCCCGTACCTAAAATTTTATTACCTACACAACCCAAGGATTTTTGGCCCATATATATTCTACCGATTTTATTCAAAGTCTTTGAATGTATTGTTCATGGTCAACTTGTTACTTTCTTCAATACCCATAAGTATCTAAATCCACTTCAATCTAGCTTTAAAGCTGGTCACAGTACCTCAACTGCCCTTGTTAAGGTTGCTGATGACATACGCTTGACTATGGATAATACACAAATCACTGTTCTTGTGCTTCTTGATTTCAGCAGTGCGTTCATCTCTGTTGACTTCGATATTATTTTTGCCCGATTGAAATATCTTAATATATCCCAACATTCACTTGAGTGGTTTAGTTCATATCTTTATGGACGCAGGCAATGTGTTAATTCGTCAGATAAGTGTTCTGAGTGGACTGATCTTTCAGCTAGTGTACTTCAAGGTGGAGTTCTATCTCCTCTTCCTTTATCAATATTTATTAATCTCTATGCTGATGACTTACAAATCTATGCGTATTCGGACCTCCATTCCTTATCAAAAACCATCACCCTCCTAAATCGAAATCTCGCTTCAATTGGTCAGTGGGCTCATGAAATGGGTCTTTTGGTTAACCCAAGCAAGCCTCAAGCTATCATCATTGGTAGTCACAGACTAATTTCTACAGTAAACCTACCTAGTTTACCGATATTAGTACTAAATAGTATAATAATACCATATATGACAACTGTTAAAAACCTGGGCCTACTGATCAATCAAAATCTTAGATGGCGCCCTCAAGTAAATAATGTGTCTTCGTGTTTTCAACAGGATACACACTTTAAAACTACAGTCTTTAACATTTTCTAACGAGTAGAAAGAAAATCTATCTTTGTCAAACACTTTTGTTATCGCTAATTGATTATGGAGATGTATGCTATTTTGATATTAATGAAGAATATTTGTAAAAGTTGGAACGTCTTCAAAATTTATGCATGAATATGTACTGGATGGTAAATCAGAAAATATGATCATATTACTGAATACAGGTCACTTCTTGAATTATTTTAGTGGCAAATTTAAAGATTTGTCTACTCACGGCCTTGGGCTACGATCTGAAAGTTCACTCACCCTACTTATTCCTAAACATACCTCTATCACTTATGAAAAATCCTTCAATGTCCAAGCAGCAAAAATTTGGAATAACCTGGATCCTGACTTTAGGAAAATCACGTCCCTAAATATTTTCAAGCATCGAGGGAAAAAGTCCTGCCTCTTCCGAAAAACTTTTTCCTTTGTACCCTTGTTCTTTCCTGTCTTTCCCAGCCTAAGTTATGTTAATAGTTTGTATTACTTATATTTTTATATTTTTAAAATTTTTTTTGTCTAATTTACTATAAAGAATTTTTGGTGTAAAATATCTTACGGTCTACCGACTAAATTTCAACATCAATTGTTATGGTTGACTGGAAGACATTGCTCATGTAGCAATAAGTCCGCCATAAGTACTATGCATAGAAAGTGATAAACAGATTAAAATAAACATTTTAAAAATTAAAAAAAAGACTAATTTTTTAAAGGATTTCCACTTTCCAAAAAACTATATTAAAGATAATTTCTTGTAAAATTAATAAAGTTATAATTACTTCTATTATCAAAATTCGAGGCTGGCGACCTAGTTGATAATAAAATAAACATCCACAGGTTGTGCCATGCACTTTTAATATGGAAAAGTGCCTCTTAGGAAAAAATAATTTAATAAACATATATAAACAAGGAGTTATATTGTAGCTGAATATAAAGAGTTATATTGTTCTTAAGAAGAAATATTTCAGTAAACATGTTAATAAGGAGTCATATTTTACTTGTATTTAAAGAGTTATCTTGTTTTTAGTAGGAAATAATTTAATAAACATATGTAAATGAGGAGTTATACTGTAGCTGAATTAATTAATATGGACAGATTTTATTTAGATAAATAAGTCTAAAAGTTGTTTCCTTCATTTTTATGCACCAAAGATTACCAACGCATTGCTTAACTTGTTTGTTTGAATTGTTGTGACATAATTATTTAACACAAATTTGGAAATCAATACATTACCGTGTCTGTACTTCTATAAAGCAAACAAAAAAATATTATAATAAAAATTTAGATAATTTATTAAATATTTTTACTGAAAGTTCGAGATAATCTTTAAGTTGACGATATAAGTTCGGTAAAAATCCAACCTAGGTTCAAGAAAATTGACGTCATAGTTGTAAAACAAATGTATTATTATTATAAGTATTTATTAAGGGCATAGACCCATATTTCGTAGCGTTTATGTTACAGACGGAAACCTCCTATATAAAGTTTACAATGTTTACAAAAATACAAGGTATTTAACAATAACGCTACCAAGACGGTTTTCAACTTTGATGGCTGGTATTCGCTCCAACAGTGATGCAACACAGAATATTTGGATATGACGCTGAACGTCGTACGATACCGTTCATTTACTAAAATAATTTGCAGAAGTGGAAGATTTGTGTCTGGGGAATAGGCATATATTCATATCGGCTGCATATATTCATATAGGCATATTCATGTCGACTGTATATATTCACATAGTCATATATTCATATTCAGGCGGCTTTTCATATCCTCGGTTTTGATCAATTTTCTGACCCATAATTTGTGGAGTTTTACGCTATTTAGGGTTTAAACCCAGTTTAGGCGGTGAAAGTATTACCAAAATTTTCTTGCCATCATGAATTAAATTATTTGTATAACATACCATATTAAAGTAGCGTCACAAAACATATCGTTTTAGACTGTGACATGAAGGTCATCTAGACACTAATTAATTTTAAATTCAAAGAAAGTTTTAAATGACAGGTTTTTTGAAATTGCATTTTATGTAAGTGAATAATTATCTATTATTTAATAGCTTTTACCTGCAGTTCACTCACATTATTTATTTTTGCATGTTTTTCTATACCAATAAAATTTTAATCTCAATTGTAGGGTATCTTCAAGATTAAAATAAAAATAAACGAATAAAATAAAAATAATGGTGAAATTGAAAAGACTGCATGAGAATATAATTAATAGGAGTGGGGGAAATAAAAAACAGGAGAAGCTTTTTTCTCTGGTAAATACCAGACCCAATAGAACCGTGGATCTAACTGGAAAAAAACACAAGAGTAGTCTCCTATTGCCAGCCATAATGAAATGAATGAAAAAAAATAAGGACTCTGGTAGACTGCCAATGAGTTGTGGCGGTTAATTAAATAATATCTACATAATAATAAATTCAACAAGAGCAAAAAACGACACGTTACGTGTAGGGAAGGGATAAGAATGGGTTAGGGAGAGATTTTGAACTGCCGATTATGATAGATAATATAATTTCAGAAGACTTGAACTCAAACAATGACGACGCTCTTTGTGTATTTGTGTTCAATTTAATTACTGATTTAGTAGTTTATACTGTAAAAAATCCTTTACAGAATGAAATTCTGTGTTTTAGGAGATAGAATCTTTATACTGTACTAGACAAAAAAAAAACTTAATAACTATATTCTAACAATCTGAAATACTTGGTAAATACGACCTAACATACCACATCTAGCCTAATCCAACCAAAACAAGCCGACAGGAACCTAATCCAATATAACCCAAGATAAAAAACCTATCTAACTCAATTTAACTCGACCAAAATCAACATAACCTATCCTAACTCAACGTAAATTAACCTAATTTCACCTAATCTAATAGCTGTTTTATTTAAACAATCTCTTTTATGACGGAGGGATGGAAATTGCCATTTGAGGTCCCCAAAGTGTTTTAAGTGCTATTAACGAACATGTTTTAACAAATAAAAAAAATAGAGAAATGTGCAAATTACAATTTAAATAAAATCAAAATATAAATAACTGAAATCAGGATTCACGTCAATATTATATTAAAATGCAAGCCAATACTTCGCCATCATCTTAGAAAATATAACACAACAAAGCTTTAAAGTTTACCTAGTTACGATCGGGATGGAAAAGTTTTAAAAGCTTTTTTCATCGTCAACAAAACAAAAGTTACAACATCTTAAAGTCGCTCTTCAGAACGAACGTCGGGCCGACTGAAAGTGGTTTGAGTCGAGGCGAGATTGTATTTTCATGTTGATTACTAAGTGTTATGTACACTATTTTGCATCTAAAGTTGTGAGCAGCACTGATGGATGATATTTAAGTTAAAGTCTCTTGAGTATATTGACTGTTAATTTAGTGAGCGTCATCCCGTTTTCGTTGTATTGGGTTCAAGAAAAAAGTATCTGTTTATTTTAAAAAATATTGATGCTCCTCATGCTCTCTGCCTTTAAATTTTTGACCCCATTTGGCATTTTTAGTACTGTTTTGTTGTTTGTTATAATATCTCTGTATTCGGGATGGATTATTTTTTATAATGATTATTTCATTCATTTTTCATTATACCATGTACTAAAAAGCTTTTAGCTACAATCCACAGATTTTTTTAGAAAAGTTTTTGGATGTTACAGAATATTTTATCGTAAGATATAAATAAGCTGAAATATGCGCGGTTTATGAGTACCAAAGCTTCAATTGCATTATATAAAATGAAAATTAATTTAAGTCGACATAGAGTAAAGGCTTTCCCGCCCTAAGAACTCATTTTTATCAACAATTATTGACATTAAAATATAGCTTCGATTAGTTAAAGCAAATGTACATGCTGATATGGATGGCTTAGCGCAGGATAAAAACTTTCAGCATCCAAGCATATTCAGTTAAGAATATAAAAAAAACTGCTGAACTGTTAGTGGAACATCAAGGTCGTTTATTTATTGGAAGTTGCTTACTAAAGAATCTATGGTGAATACAGATATTTACTGACATCAATTAGATCGAATAGTTGACAAACTGAATATCCAACAGGCTCGAGTTTGTTTACTCCACGACAACACAATACCATGTACTCGTACTGCGATAGAGTTCGATTGGGTTCTGTTAGCACATCCACCCCTTTCGCTCGATATTATATCATTTAATTATCACTTCTTCAGAGTTCTGAGAAATTATTTACAGGGAAAAAAAAGATTCTTAAAGCTCTAAAGAAATTATAGTTATGTTAGGTACAATGGGAGATCTTCAAAGAGATCTTATAAATTTTTGGGGTCCCCTAGCTTAAAAGGAAAAAAGTTACGTCTTCTTTCACGTCACGTTTCTGTTTCACGGCAGTTTTTCGCAGAAATCTATTTTAAAATAGAAACTAGGAATAGTCTCTATTTTAAATTAGTTTTTTTGAAAAAGAGTTTAAAATAGAAATTAGAATTTTTGGCATAGTTTTCAAATATATTAACCCTTATATATTTCGATAGCTAACGCTCAAAATATATCTAAATACGATAGGAGTCAATTAATTTCCTAACACTACCTTTTATTACTGAAGTTTTACTCATTTTTTCGGAAAAAAAACTATGGTGATGATTCTGAATTCTATAATTTTTTAGAAATTTGCTATATATTTACTTTTCTGAATGGTAAATCAATATTTGTAAAGATAAACTCTTTAGTTCGTAGTGTGATAAAAATAATTCGTAGAGTGAGTTCTGTTCTTTCTTAATAGAATTTTTTTTAACCAAATTTAGCGGAAGTATTTTGTTATTTGAATTCATAAAAAAGATGGTGCATATATAATTTGATTTCTTTCCAATATTCAGATTTTAAATAATTTCATACGGGCAAGGAGATTCGGCATTAAAAACTTAATTTACTCAATAAAAGAGTGAGGCAAACATTTTCACACCCTTTTTTAAAATGTTATTCGACCAGATTTTCTTCATAAAGGTAATTTCAAATTTATCGATCCTCCAATTTTATTAATCTTTATTTGGTATCCTATTGCAATGAGCTCGAAAACAGAACATTCTTTACCCAAGCTTATTACGAGAGCGTACATGTTTTTGAACCTAAGACATGTATAACATATATCACATAGACTCTAGATAGGATAGATAGGATTTGTTCCATAGCGCTTCACTTTTTCAGCTTTTCGTAGCGAAAAGAAAGAATATTATTGGATAAGTCTTTTTAAAGACATTTGAGAAATATTAAGGTTAAAAGTGAGTTCTTCTCTTAATTTTTTGACTATGGGTTTAGAAAATCTAATAATTTCTAAATGAAGAGATAATCATTTCTAAGAGAAGAAATTTATAAATGAGAAATTATTTCCTTTAATTTGAGCGTAAAACGTTAAAAAACAACAACGGACGCCTACTCTGTGCATGTTTCGACAGACATTTGATCGGTTTTTGTTTTAATTTTTGAATGCAAAAAAATATATTTTAATGAAATTACAAATTTTGATGAAATTACAAGGAATAATTTGATGAAATTACAAATTTTCAATAAGATGTGATCTTTAAAAATTATTTCAGTTGTTTGACTAAATAATGAATATATTAAAATAAAATCGGGCTATCATGTATAGAACATGTTATATTAATGGAAATATAACAGAACGAGCTCAATAAGAATAACACGTCTAGTCTGCTCAATCGACTTTGAATCGAACGTGCCAGCTCATATTCCGGATTCACTTGGGTGCAAAGGAATCGTTATATTCTATCGTTTCTTGGATGAACACGATTTAGAAAGGTTATTTTAAGGAAGTTAAACGTTTTCCAATACTGGAATATTGATATGATAACTTTGATTTTATGTCTGTATAAAATAGGGTGAATGCAATCAGAAAATTGAAAAATTTAAAGCAGAATATCTGTAAATGATTAAGTTGCATGTAATAAACATTTTGCATAATTTCCTGAAATAGTTACTTGTGTATGTAAAGTTAACGCATTAAGAATAATACATTCTGTTCATGACGAGTTACAAGGTTTTCTCTATAAAATAATACGTTAACTCAATGAAATAATACATTTTCTGCATTAATAAATATTTTTATATGCAACAGTTTTCTTAATTTATGTCTCCCTTTCATATTTCACTGACTTCCTTTGCTGATATATACTTTGGTTTTCGACATTTCTCTTTTCTAGAGTGTTCTGTCTACGATCCAACATTATTTTTTTCCGCCCACATGTTTACCATACGTCTTATATTTTGATTACGTACCTTACCAGCTGTGAGTTCTTAAAGTGTTTTTTTAGACCAAACTATCTCAATAATAAGGTACCGTACTCATCTTTTCTAGGATCTCATACCCAAAGGATCTAAACTAAATCCTATTTCTATGATAATACTGTCTACTTGATAGTATGTGATGGTTTTTTATCTCTTGTATGAAATAATTTAGAGATTTAAAATTTGTAAATGCCAAGCATTGTTTGACCTAAAACGTGTTTTACTTAAATTTTTTTGTTTAAAAGTTATGTATAATTTAAAAAAAAAAAATTAAAAGTAAAAAAATTCTATCCAAGGGAGTGCAGTTGTGAAGAGTTTTTTGAGTGGAGGACAAATATATTTTTCAACATTTCTCTCTCGAAAGCAACAATATCCATTAACATAACACATTTTTATTTATTAGGCTCCTTTATTGTATAACTTTGAGTATTAGTGTATATAAGTACATAAATGTTAAAATAATATCTTTTTTGAAATGTGGGTGTATGTGCGTGAGCGTTTATACTTATGTAGTGTATGTATATGGGCGTGCGCGCGTGCTTGTGGGTGTGTTATCTGACATTACATATTATTTTGTTAATTTTTTCTTTTAATTTATAAAAAAATTTTTTTCAGAACTTAAACAATGCAGTGGTTCTTGCATATCGAGAGATAAGTCCATGCTAGCAGCGTAATTTGAATATTCAGAGATTGAGTGTTTTTGTTAAAATATTTATAAATGTTAATATTATTTTCCCCGAGCCTAGTATATCTCTCAAAGACGTAAAAGTATCGTCAATTTTTAAAAAATTATCAGATATAAGAAGATTGCTGTAGTTTTTCATTAATTTTCTAGGTAGCTACTTAAAATTTTTCGACGATTTTTGGTTCAGTAATTTCGGAAATAAAGACCAGCAGAGTGGAGGAAGTTCATTTTATGCACAATTTGATATAAATTGATATGTCGGAAATTAGAATTCTTTTCATGCATACTCTGATGAAATGTAACTTGAAAGGAAATGTCTTATAACTCAATGAAATAATATAATTTGAAATTTAAACAGCCCTTTCAAACTATGTCGTACACAATATATAAAACGAAAAAAAAAATTTGAGTACTTAATTTGCCCCTTCCAGTAAAAAATGTGCGGATTGATACAATTCATTACTATGGCAAATTTCAAGTTTCTACGTCAAAATATTTATCAGAAAATCAGCTCTGACAGACGGATAGAAACGTGAGTGATATTCTCAGAGACCTGAAAGTAAACCGTTTTGTAATAATATTAATGCATCAATTTTAAATGCCTAATAAAAAAACCAACAAAGAAGTTCACTTTCTATACATATTGAGTTATTTTGGAGAGTTAAGAATTAGCCAAAAATAACTTTTTACTTACTATCTCTCAATTTGACAGTTATGAGCTTTGATTAAAATTCCAAACGACTATTAAAAAGAAGAATCATGAACTTTAGGTGAAAGAAAACTATGAAAACTGCTGTGAACAAAATATTTATTTCAAAACAAAGTTAAATCTTTTGTCCATCGTTAATATGTCATAACGATCAAGTCGAATACGTAACACGTATTCAGGTTCTGTAGCCATGTGTTCGTATATTATTACGAAGTCCTATAAACTAAGTGACACTCCTGCACAAATCGTGAAGCAAGTAACACCCTTGTTATTGATTTATATTTACTTTCGTACTTCTAATTATTTCTTGATGTCATTATTTAAATATAAGTTATAGTTAGTTATATTTCTAACTCTGGTTACTTCTAGTTCGTGATAAGTTAAACACGGAACTTAATGAAGACGTCGCTTCATGTCATCAAATAGCAGACAAAAATCATTAATGTTTAGAATTATGGCATATTAATAAAAAAAATATTGCATGAATTTTATTTGACAAGAGCAGTTTCCATTTAAAACAAAGGAATAAAATCCAACTTTTTCTTATTTGAGATCTCATTTAATTAAATTCATTGTTAAAATTAAACGACGATTAAACATTAAAACTTAGGATGGTGAATGACACCAATAAGTGATTCCTTTAATTAGAACAGGTTAGGACAGGTTATACATTTCATCTTCAAGCGGAGCTAAGTTTAATATGTGTTAGGGGTATATAGCTAACAAAGTTATTGTCTAGTGAAAAAAGAAGAAAAATCGAACTTAACATTAAAATAAAATCCAGCATAATTTTGTTCTATTTATGTATATATGTGACATGAAAACCTTTCTCTGATATTAGATCCATGAATGTGGCAGTAAAATTAAAATCTAAAAGCAATTAAATTTAACACTGAATTTCATTATTGAAATTTCGTGCATCGTATATTACATGTTATTTGTTTAATGGTACGTCAATTGACTAAGTTATTTGTGATGAAGCAATGTTTTTAGTGGTTACTATGAAGTGTCCGTAGAGCCTATTTACTTATCTACGACGCTCGATAACTTGTTTGCCTATTTCTCCTTAATTTATTAATTTAATTGAAATCAATTTCGATTAAAGTACTCACTAATCGTTGCTATCCCGACTTCTTTTAAAGTTTTGACAAGCGTGGTTAAACACCTAACTTTTCACAACAATTTAAATCTTGAAGACTCATATTTGACAAAGCAGATGCTGTATTGGAAAATATTACTGAAAATCTTCGATTAAATTTTAAAACACCTTTTTAAAGATATATGTCTCTCCAATCTCGATGTATAAGAAGGTATTTAAAAAAAATGACCAACACATTTCCTTTTTTTGTATATTCACATAATTTGACTGCATCTTCCTGCTAAATTTTATCACAATCGATTTTAGACTGAAAGTACTGTGACATAGACGGCCAGACGGACAAAACAAAATTATAAAGGTTAATTTTACCATTCGGCTATAGAATTCTAAAACCATTATAAAAGTATTCGCTTCGGTTAACATAAAATTTAATCAACAGTAAAGAGACGACAGATGAACAAAAAGTAAGAAAGAAAATAACAATCTAAATTTAGAAAGCACTTGGTTTTGTCGGAAGTAATAAATATTAAAATACTTTGAATTATTCATCCTTGTAATTTCTTTTTAAATATTTGTATTTCTTGAATACGGGTGATTTTAAGAATATCTATTTATTATTAGTCTTTTCTAACAAATCTTTGGAACAAAGGATATTTATTATTATTATTATTTTAGTTATGTAATAACCATGTCGCAAATTTCAGAATAAATTATATATATTGTTATACATTTAAATTATATATTCACATCTATAAATTAAATTTTTTAAAATTAATTATAAGGATCTTATTACTGAGGAAAGAAATCAGGGAAAATTGAGAACTATTAATTTGCAAATAAATCGTGACATTTTTCGACATTCAGTGTAAAAAAGCATTTACAAAATTCTTTTCCACTTTGCTGATTGTAACTTCTCATTTCAGTGCAATGATTAATGGTTATCAGGTGTGCCATGTATAAGAAAGTGGGGACCAACAGTGAGGGGCGGGCTGTGTTTTCATTCTGCACAAAGCACATTACATTAATGAATTTAGCATTCGAGAATTTATGTATTGAAGGTAGTAAAGGTAAGTTATCGAATTCCCTTATAATTTAATTTTTTTTCTCCTCCGCTGAATATTTCGAGTGTAAGGTTATTTTCACTTGATATATGGTTAATCCTGCTTGGTAGCATGTTTATTTTATATTTTTTGTTTCTTTTTTTGTGTCATTTGATTATATTTCTTTTACTTACTTCGAATTATTTTTTGCTGTCATTATTTGGACGTAAGTTATAGTTAGAGTTCTAACTCTGGTTACTTCTAGTTCATGATATGTTAAGCCCGGAACTTAATAAAGATGTAACTTCATATTATTAAATAAACTAATTTATGTTTAGAATTATGGCACATTAATAAAAATATATTGCGTGAATTTCATTTGACAAGAGCAGTTTCCGTTTAATGCGTTTCCAACAAAGAAATAAGACCCTCCTTTTTTCTTATCTCAGAATTCAGTCACCAGAGTTATTGTTTTGTGAAAATAAAAGAAAAATCGATCGTCACATTAAAATAAAACTTGCCATAATTATGCTCTTTTTATATATACATGTAAAATTAATTTGTTCCCCTGACATTAAACCCATGATTATAGCAGTAAAATTAAAATCTAAAAGCAATTCAATTTAACACTAAATTTCATTGTTGAAATTATGAAATACACACTATAAACTAGATAGGTACGCGAAGCTATCATATACTGATACAAAAATTTAAGAATTGAAATTAATTTGAGGTGTGAATTATTATAATTTACATGTTACACGCTCGCTGTAACAAAATAAATAAGCGTTATATATTCTCGGAAACAAAAGAGAAGACATTTCAACTTTTGCCAAACACGTCTTCGGCTTCAGAGGCGCTGGTTACCCGGAGGCCGTAAAGCGGACCGCCTTTGCATACGGCCAGGAGGCAGGCAGTTTGCGCCAAGCCACGCGCATCTAAATGGGTATTTTAAAGAAAACTTCACATTTAACTTTCAAATACGCTCACTTGTTTAAAACAAACTGGATTATTGTAGCGAATTAAATTTCACTCTGCGCCGTCTTGCAGTGGCATCGCGGCTTGACTTTTTTATATTAAAAATTTGAATTTTTATTACGCTCCAGTGGGAGATATATATGTATGGGTACCCCGAGTACTCTTCCCACTTATTAAATTCGTGCCGTACGGGAGACTACCAATCGAGAAGGCACCTACGGCGAGGCGGATAAATGTTTTGTTGCGATGTATTTATTTTAATTTTATGTAAACCGTTTGAAATTTATATATGTTTACATATAAAACCGAAAACAAATGATATTCATGAATTGTCTGGGGGAGTCAGCGTTCTCATTGATATTGGCGGGTTGTAGTTGAATAAATGTTGTTTTTAGCTGCATAATAAATATATGAAGACATGTTGTTTTTATATTAAGTATGATATAATAATGTAGTATCTCTCAATTTTTTTTGAGTTTTTAATACATTGCTCATTACTATTGCTTTTATAAGGAATACGCCAGTAATTAAAAAAAAAACATTCCATCAAAAGAGTGACACTTAAAATTTATATCCAAATATAACAAAATATTGCTTAAAAAAATAATCATTCAAAAAAAACTAAAAATTCAGAAGTGACCTATTATTTATAACCATATATTATTTAATTTACATACTATTTAAAAGTACTTATAATGAAAATATTCCGATTTATCATTATCAAATGTTTAATTCGAATAAAAACCTTGGTAAATTTTGAATTTAATTGTTAAAAAAGAAATTTTATATGTATTTAGGTGTTGTCTTTATTTTCACTTTTTATTATTATCGTAATCAGCAGGAATAATTTAGTAGTAATAGAATTTTTTAATAAATAATATTAAAAAAATTAGGAAAATGCATGATGTTAACCAAATTTATATCTAATACAATATGTATATAAAAAAGTTAAATAAAATGACAAGAAAAAAATACAGGTCAGATATTTTTTATAGTGTACTCATGATAGATATCTGATCATCATAAATATTTATAATTGTGGAACATTTCGATGTTTTAGTCACTTTAAAATAAATTGCGTGAGATATAATCAAAGTACTGCATAATAATAAGAAAGAGGCTGTTCGTGTAAATATTTATTAACAAACCTATTAAATATATTATTTTGGTGAAGGATAATAAAAAAAAATGAATTGGAAACTCAAAATGTTTGTTCACCGATCGACTAACAAAAGTAGTTGAAGTATAACTATCAATCTTCAATCAAATTATACCTGCTAGAAAACAGGAAATACAGTATACATCCAGTTACTAATTCATTTCATTTTTACTAGGTATATGTTTATTGAATATCGATAGTATCTTTCTTCAGTAGATAAACGATGTGGAAAAATGCTGAGAGCGTGATAAATAAAAGAGAACAAATCGGTATATGCAAGAAAACCAAAATTATGGCAGCAACTCCAATAACATCCAATATTGGTGATAAAATGCACACTGACTAAATAATGTAATAGATCTTGAAATGCGACAGGACTGACGAAAAATCTAAAGAAACGAAGCTTTTAAGGTGTAAATTCACACTACAAGTATATTTACCTCTAACAAGACGTATGGTAAATACTTATTTCTGTGTTTTAGCTTCATTTATTATGTAGGTTTACTGCAACTAATATCGTGTGAAAATAGTAACTAATCGTTTAATCAATTTCTAATCTTAAACCTGAGAGCCGGCTATTATAGGTAATATAATGAAAGAATTTTATTTCTTCGTACTTTTTGCTTCTTTTATAGTAGATCCACGGTAATCGTATCCACGGTTGTATTAGACCGATTAAAGATATGCGGACAATTTGCGCATTCTTTAATAAAACCTTGGTTCTTACTCGTCTTCTGGATTGAAATATGCCGATGAAACCAAAAATCAAAAGAAATTTTCGTTACATTAGAAATATTTTGATTTATTATATTCTGAAACTTATGTTTGCATTTTTTTTAAGATAAGTATCAGCTTTGTTGTGTAAATCAACAAGTCAGTGTAGTAAGTACCGTAGGTTGTTCACGTAAACTGAAAACTATTTTTGTTTTTCCTATAGATAGTTTCATACGTCTAGTTCTTTAGTTAACAACAACAATAAATAAAGAAGAGGTGTCAATAAGGTATGGAAAATGGTTTTATTGAATGGAGAAAAATTAATATTTTATAAATGTTATTCTTTTTTTTTTTTTAAATAAAAATGCTTAAAACATCCTTTACTATTTAAAAAGTAACGTTTCATACACTTAAAATTATTTCAGACATAAAGCTTTTTAATAATTTATTAATTACAATTAAATATCGTGGAAAGGTAGTATATTGAACAAGGAAAGTTTTGTCTTCTTGTTTTTATTTTTGTATAGTAGTTACTTTATGTTGTGTAATTTCGTTACTACTCTATTTCCATTTATTCTTATTTATTAGTTACATCTTATTCGTGTTGAATTTTTACGTATTTATTATCATATTACTCACTTAATAACCTTTATGAGCCAATACGAAGCTGCCATAAGTCAGTGTTATTTTTTCCAAAATAAATTTTATTTTTTTTATTGTAGATCCGAATAAAGTAAAATAGTATAAAAAAATATTGAATTCTAAATGGAACTATTTTTCATACCTTTTCAAAATTTCTTCTTTTTACAACTTTTTTACAATAAAGCAACCGTTACAACATTGAACAAAATTGATATGATGAAGAAATCCAAATATGTATAGACATTTATCAGTTCTAAAACCTTTTGGTTTATCTAAAAATCGCCTTAAATTTGATAAATACTTGAAAATTTTTTTTTAAAAATATTATTTACCTGCTTTCCATTATAATTTTAGTGACCCTATTATCCAGCAATATTGAATATTTGTGTGATGACAGTGCGTTGTTATCTCATTTTGCTGAAAACAACGCGGAGAGCAACCAGCTACCCTATTAGCGACTAATGTAGTTACGAAAACATAATTATGTTTTGATCAATTTAGTTTTCGATACAGGAAATGAGCAATAAAATAATAATAAATTGAAATCGGATTTTGGTTGCTAATTAATGGAATACATAAAATATACCATAAGAATCTGTTTGCAATATTTTATTAAAAAAATTACTTCCACCTACTTGGTTCTTTTTGTTTAGTATAGGTCACGAAACGACCTGTCGTCCGATTCAAGTTTAATAATGCTTTAGCACATGTTTGAAATCTACTAAGAAAATCACTTTTGTGTGTTTATGACCATACGACAAAAGTGAAAACAATAACATATGCGTATTATACTAAACTACTCTCAAATAAAATATTAGTCAAAAATAAAGCATACTTTTTATAACGGTGCACTCTGTGTTAGCGAACTTGCTCGACTGATGCCGAAGGGAGCGGAGTTTACTTGAACAGTGAACTTCCTTGGTCAATGCCGAAGGGAGCCGAGTTTATTGGATTCGGCATTACCGACCCGAGCGTGACGGCTCAGTTTCGTTCACTGCTCAGAAAAAGTGCACATGGTGCGCCTAAATAAATTTTCCTTCAAAAGATGATATGTTAATGATTTGCATAAGGTTTTTAGGAATTTACTGTTTATATATGTTGACTATTCGACATACTATGCTTGTTCTTCACTTTCAAATTTACGAGAGTTTTGTGTTTTTATTTGATATTTATTAAATCAATAACTTTAATTAAAATATGCGAATGAAATTAAAAACGAAAAGAAATTTTCATTACATTAGAAATATTTTGAACAATTATATTCTAAAACTTTTGTTTGCATTTTTTTTTCAATTATTACTAAACAAAATTAAACCGTCCGTGCGCCTCAAGGAATGGGAATAAAATAAATCGTATTTGGTTTACGACGCATAAAATGGATAAAGTTTAAGCCATAAAGATACGAATGAAGACATTTTGCCACACTGTAGTTGAATAAAACGTTAGTTTGGAGCAAAGTGTGGCCGCCTAATATCCATTTGGAGAGGTATTTTATATCGCGTGACTATGAAACGAGGCTTTCGTTTATTGGCAATCGATTGTTAATGTAGGTAAAGTTGATTAATTACGTTTTAAAAATTGTAATTGTATAAAACAAATATTGAATATATATGGCGTTACTTTGTAGAAATTCATTATTCACAAATAATGAAACTACGTGATGTAGTATTATTTCTACTTTATTTAAATTCTTTACCTCGACCTAGTTCTATCTTTGCAAATAGCCCACCTGAAGATGTAATACAACGAAACCTAGGTCGTGGTAGAGAACTTAAAGAAAGTAGAAATAATACTACATCACGTAGTTTCATTTAATTGTGTATAAAACAATTGTTTCATGGTACCGTTGCTTTTTTTTAATTTCGATAAATTTAAATGTACATTTTATAATGGCTTAAATGTATCACTTTATAATAAGTGGTTTTATTGAAGGCTAAATGCCTTCATTCGCCTTGTTTTTTGTCGTAAATAAAAATCAATGCTCATAATGGTTTGAAATTTTAACCGGTAATATTTTTGAATTGAAGAATTTTTAATATGTACTTTTTATGAATAGAAAGTTGTATTTTAAATTCGGTCAATATAAGTAGTGTTGCTTTACCATAAGATTTAATTTAAAATTTTATCTTGTTTTTTTACTATATACTATGCTAGACGATTACGAAAAAACTAAAAAAAGTCTATATTTTAAGAACTATAGTTTGATTGAATATACTTTAACATTACTACGCTAGAACTTTGCATGTGGAAATTACAGAGTGCTCCGTATTTATGACTAAGACGATTTTTTATGGAATACTTATATTGAAGAAATAGAGAATATATGCCAAAGTATTTTTTAAATTTCATATCGAAATAACTTAGAAACATAATTATGCTTAACCGAAAAAAGGTTGTTCTATTAAGTGAATGGCAATATAATGAGAAGAGATAACGTTAGTTCAGAAAGTACAATGCAATATTTAGCCTACATTTATCGGAACATACAAAAAAAATAAACTTAAAATTTATTAAAATTTTTTTTTCTTTTAATATCAGTTTTGAGTTTTCTACAACTTCGATTTAGAAAAATCAAAATAAAGGTATTTGTTTAATTTCCCTCGAAAGTTAAATGTCAACACGAAATCATAGATATTAAACATGTAGTTTTTTTATACACATAAAAGAAATGCATATTTTTCTCAGATCTTACATTAAAGATATTTCTCAAAATACAAAAATGTTTAATTTTGTTGATGGTTTTCATACTGCGCACATCTCGCTCCTGTTCTTGGCGTAACACGTAAGTAAGGTCTTGCAAAGAGCTAATTAAGTTAGCACTTGTTGGCACCGTATTTTTATTAATTTAAAAGTGGATTGTATGAAAATTTAAATACAATCTATTTATTTTTGATACTCATCATTAATTTCGCGTTATTTTTGAGTACAAACAGCATATTTGATTAAAAATTCTACCAAATTCACCTTTCCGACTGGCGCCTGCCGTCAGTTATAATGAATTAAATAAACATAACTGCAAGTCTCAATTAAAAATAACATCCAGTTTTTTGGCCTGAACAAAACAAAGAAATTAAAAATGTCAATGTTCACCAACTTTCAAGTGACGTCCAGGTGCATATATCAGTTGATATTATCCTTGGTATATTGGAGGTAACGTGGTAAAAGTTGCACTAAAACTGTCATATCATAGCAACAAAATGACATGCAAAACTTACAGACAAATAAATAAATAAAAAAAAATTGTCTTCCCTTCATTTTGATCTGTTAATAGTATAAATGTATAAAGCTGAATATTTTATCTTAGTATTTAATATATATACATATATTATCCTTACTACCATTATTATAGGTATTAGGGTTCCATACTTAAAATGGAAAAAAAATATGGAACTCAGTGCCCGTCATAGTCCTTTTTTCAACCACTGTTTGAAGTACACTTTAAATTTGATGTAGTGCTAAAGTATGTTAACACACATACAACATTTCAAAATATTTATATAGAAATACACGCATTCTTTTTTTTAATTTCATGTACTGTGTGGAGTTTCAATTAAAGTTAACTTACATAAATTCTAAAATGTTCAGTATCTTATGTGAGAAAATTTTAGAGGCATTGTTGAACATTTTCTCAAGAATAAACTACTAAATTCAAAATTGTGAAAGAAAAACAGAGCTACTAGAAGTTTACATGAAGTTTAGCAAACTGAAGTGATTCTCTCGACGTATGGACATAAGTAACCTCATATGGAGAACCAAATGATTTAGTACGTTTTAAAATTACTATGCAGGAGAAGGTATAAGAAATATATAATATAATAGAGTGTCGCTAGATAAATTTGATTACGATAAATTTAGTTTGAAGCAGTTTACAATCAAATATTACTGATTCCCAGAATAAATAAATCGTGGACGAATAACTGATATTTTTCAGTATTGCCCATGAATAGTAGAATAATCCTGATTAGAAGAAATAAGAAGTAACGAGAATTACAACCCTATTTTGCGCCAGAGTAACGACTGTAATACTCTGATCTAGAACTTCCATACTGAACAAACTGCTTCCGAGATTGAAGGTAGTTGAAATAATTAAAGTATAAACTTATTTCCTGTAATTTCTTGACGTAAATAGCGCTACTAACAGACTAGAATCATCTTTTCATATCTAGTTGAGCTATGTCTACCTACACTCCCTAGATTATTTTAGCAGACATGTAGTCAACATAATAAAATGACCAAGACAGGATTGACAACCCAAGATTTGGATGAAAACTTGTATGAAAATAAATATGTGCAAGTTTATTAGAAAACGGTGAAGGCAGACAGCACCGTCCTAGATTTATAGTCCCTTATTTCGTACGTAGAATTATCTTTCTGAATCGACGGCATACGCTAAATTTTCCATAAGTTAGAGCATATTCCAGAATCTAAATTAAAATTCATTAGGTATACTAAAGACAAGAAAAAAATTAGTACATATCTTTACTGTATATAGTATAAGCCTATATGGATAATAAATTCGTTTCAGTCGAAGCTTTTTCATTGCTAGAAAAACATTATTACTTTTCATATACAAAGCGAGTTAGTAAAACCTACGTTGTATGATCATCGTAGGTTCCTCATTGCTCTACTTCACTGCTGCAAAACCTAACATGGGACGATCTGTTTTGATTGATGATCTGAAAACGAATTGCTAACGCAAAAAGCACGTCCGTCCGTAAATAGAAGAGATACCAATGTAAGCCACGGTTCAAGGAAACTGATTGCCTGAGGAATTTGATCGAATGTGCGATCAAAATGTCTGTGAATTATTTTTGAGGAAAGCCTAAACGCTCCGTACAAGGCGCCCATGTTAGTATTAACCTTTTTGCTCAGTAAAGTAAACGGTAAAAGATCACATCCTCGACCGAATTTTCTATAACCTTTAGGGTAAAAAAAATGTATTCCTATATCATGATTTAATAGAGAATTAAACCAGGTCGAACATATTTGATATCGATTGTTTACACTTTTATCCAAATACAGTCATAGCATACACATTTTTTTAAATTACAAAAAGAAATAGAAATTGTAAACTGTATATTCACACAAACATACATAACAAACATTTTATAAAAGCGCAACCATCGAAAACAATAAAACAAAGCGCAGACTGAGCTTTGATTGATTAAAGCTACCTTAATTGAACTTTTTTATGACGTTTATGCCATTTCTGTTTTCCATTTTTTTCGCATTGCGCTCGAAATACAAATCCAATTTCGGTTTTCATTTGCATAATGTATTCATTGTTTCGTCTTAAAATCTCGTTACGATTTTAATTGGCCGTCGGCATTGTGATCACGTAAAGATAACGAGGGTCGCTTTTCATCCCGCGCTCGGTCGGATGCGGAAGAGAGCGGCAGTTGGTTAAATTATTCGTAGTAGGAACTAGCGAAGTGAAATCAATACTCTACGTTATTAAAAGGAAAAATTTAAGGAAACTTGCTTGCGTTACAACATTCTATAAACCGTTCATTAAATAATAGGCGAACGTTTGAACAATGGATATTCAAACTTCTGAGATGCTTGCTATTTTTGTTGTTAAATATAAATATTTCTTTAAGAACATTTTTCTAATTTTCTAATAAACGGATGCTCCTTTATGGACTAAATAGGATCTAAACATCAAAAGTTTGTTGTATATATACGACTTCAAAAATAATTTAAAAATGTGATATTTGCAAACTTTATCCCTAATAGACAAATAAACAAAATGCATAAAAAGAAACTTTATCTTCTAGAAGATCAAGAGGAGTTCATATTTTTAAACATTATAATTTTTAAAAGGAAAAAGGTATAATTTTTCCAAGAATTAATTATATATTTTGGAATGGTTACCATTTCATGAAACACTAATTTTTAAATATCGGTTTTATGCAGAAAACAACTTATTTTATTTTTTATTTTAGTTAAATACTAACCGGTCACGGATATCGTAAATGATTTTACAATGAAAGAGCCTCAACAATAAAACTTTTACAAAACGCTCTGTGAAATATTTGTTTAAATGAATTTGCCATTAAATTTAAATCAAGTGAATATGGATGTAGTTAAAGTTTAACGAATAAATTCTTAAAAAATAATTCTTGCTTTTCTTACCGCTTTTAATAATCCAGTTTATTCATTTGTATCTTACAAAATGTTCATTTTAATAAAAAAAAACTTTGAACAGAAAAAACTTAGGAAATGGCATACGCGTCAATCAACATTTATCATTGCAATTATTTGTTATGTAACTCGTATTGTGCAATAAGATTTCTCAATAAGTGTATTTTTTTGCTTCTTCCTATAGTTCAATTACTTACACTCCAAATATTAAATATTGTGTCAAACTTAAGAACTATGTTGAATATAAACTTTCCATACTTTTGCATGGTAAAATCTATTTACGATTTGGATTATAATTCTTGATTCGTGTTAGGTTCTTTGCTCGCAGTGACTGGTTTATATATTTTCGATAGAAAAGAACATAAGGCTTTTAAAACCAACTATTATTACATTAAATGCCGTGTCCGTGAGCATATTAAGGAAAACAAACGAAAAGGAATAAAAAATAGCGTGATTCTAATTATGAGTTATATCTAAACTCTTACATATTGTTATTTAAATGTGTAACAGTGTATCTTAAATATATGAATCATACGATTATTAACAATTAAATGAAACTACATGATGTAGTATTATTTCTACGTTCTAAAGAAAGAGATAGAAATAATACTACATCGCCTAGTTTCATTTAATTGTGAATAATGAATTTCTACAAAATTAACGCCAAATATATTCATAAGATTACCTTAAACCTTATATTTCAATTGTTCCTAATTTTTTATGTTATATCATGAAAATTAAAAAAAAAAATTTGTGTTAAATATCTTCAAATTTGAATGGGGCATTAAAATTAATCAATTATTTTTAAAGCTTTGTCGAATATTATATTATTTCTAAAACCGAAGACCTTGCAAAAACTTCATTTGTAGGTAGACCTATTTTCGTAAAGCTTTTAACTGCTTCTTGTTAGGTTGAGTCAACTGTCGTACTTCTACAAAAGTCGGTTTAACCTGTAATACTGATATTACCTGATATTAACAACTATTATGTAATAACCATAACTGTTATTAACCTTATCTATTTTATCTTCATTTTGCTTTTCCTGATGCTTCGGTGATGAAACGGAGAACGCATTACGTGTTAGATTATATTTGCCCTTTTTCGTAATATAACATTGATGAATAATATAATATTAATTAATGATTCGTTCCATTTCTACAGATAATATGTCAACTGCAATATGGTATTGACTGGAGTCGGTAATAAACAATTTTATAATTTTCGTAGAATAAAGTCAAGGATATAAATATAATATAGTAGTAGTCGATTTCATTATATTAGCTATTATTTAGTATTACAAATATTTACATCATATTACAGTACCAGGTGACCGAGCGATGCTCGGTGTGTTTCGATTTCGTGAGCGTTCGAGTTGAATGCCGAGTAACGTGAAATTGCTTGTTTCACAGTATTAGATGTTCTTCTCCTTCCCCTTCCCCTTTTCCTTTGCCTTCGCCTTTGGCCTTCGCTCTCGTCTTCCCGTTCACCTTCGCGTTTTCGCTTTTGCGTTCGCCTTCGACTTCGCGTTCGCCTTCACGTTCGCCCTTGTGTTTGCGTTCGCCTTCACCTTCCACATCCTCTTCGCCTTGTCCTCCACCTTTCACTACACCTTCCCATTCCCCTTCCCCTTCCCTCATCTTCACCTCCCTTCCTCCTCCCTCTTCATATACCTCTTCCCTTGCCCCTTCCCTCTCTCTTATACCTTCTACTTCCACTCTCCCTTCCCCTTCCCCTTCCCCTTCACACCCTTCCCCTCTCCCCCTTTCCTTTCTCTTCTTCCCCTTCACTTTTCTCGTCCCCTTCCTTTTACCTTCCCCTCCCCTCCACCTCAACCTCCTCTTCCCCTTGCTCTACTCTTCGCCTTATTGTTCCCCTTACCTTCCCTTTCCCTCCCCCTCCTCTCACTTACCCCTTTCCCTTCCCCTTCCCTTCCACTCCTGCTTCTCCTTATCTTCTACTCCCGCTTCCCCTTCTCTTCCCCTCCCCTTCCCCTTTCCTTCCCGTTCCCTTTACCTTCCCCTTTCCCTCCCTTTCCACTTCTTTTTCCCTCCCGATCCCCCTCCCATTCCCCTCCATCTCGCTCTCCCTTTCCCCTTCCTCTTCATCAATCCTTTCCCTTCCCCTTCTCTCCTTCCCTTTCCCCTTGATCATCCCCTTATCCACCCGTTCTTCTATGTGTTTCCATTCAAAAGTTATTAAGTCACAATAATAGTGTTCATAGTAATTTTGAAAATTTTAATGGCTGTCATTTCCAAAATAATTAACCGACATGGCTCATCTTTAATTTTTTTTATCATTATCTCAATTATTGAATATAATTACCCGAGTAATAAATATACTAAATTTCAGCGAAATCGTTAGAGCCGTTTCTGAGAAACCATTTACATACATATATACATACAAGAATTGCTCGTTTAATAATATAAGATATATAAGGAGAAAGTAACGAAATATAGGACGCAACAAATGAACAATAACTAAAGTGTCATCGAGCCACCTCACTCAATAATATCGGTAATGCACAAGTTGTAACAATCCCGCTGGAGACAAGCCCGTGACATACTGGACCTGTTCCTATTTATCGCTTCTCAAGAACTTTGCGATCTATATATTTTTTTTATGTATTTACGTGTTAATTATCCAATACTTATAATCATAAAAATAATTTTTGCGTTATATTAATAATCCAATGCTTACAATCTAGAAAAATTGCTGATCATGTCAATAAAAAGGTATAAAATATGAAATATTTCTTATTTGGAGACTTTTGCATAGTGTTTTATATATTTTCAGAATTTCCCCTGTCAGCGAGTGGAATATACAGAAAATAAGGAATCAAGAAAAGGTGGCTGAGGAAGTGATAATTGTATAGGAGGAAAAAGAATATTTAAAAATTGCGAAATATTTTAAAAACCCGATAATTGCATTAATTCAGTATTTATATAAAAAAAGTATTTCGTCCAGAAAAATAGGAGCAAGGAAAGTGGAAAAAAGAGTATTAGGTCAAGAACTCAAAAAGTACTTGATTTTAAAAATGAATACAAATGTTATGATATGATAAAAATAAAATACAAAGAAGGGTTACGGTTGGACAAGTTGTACAAGTTGGCAAAACGAAAAAAATTACCAATTCCCTTTGGTGAATCAGATGTGACTGGCAAAAAATGGTCAAAGCTTATGCTATGAATGGGAAAACTAACAAGCACATAGTTTGTAAGAGCATTCGGGTTACACGAAGAAAATACAAAGAACCTTTGTAAAATTCTACAAAACGTATACATCAAACATAACTTTACACCAAATCAACTTACAAAAACGATCTGCAAGCTGAAATCAACAAGAAGAAGAAAAAGATAAGAAAAGGTAAGAGAAAGAAAATAAACAGAAAAAGCTTAATTATAACTTTGATGGTGGAATTCTATTCGACACGGATAGTGAACTGGATGTTCTAGTAGGATAATTGTCTCATTACTGTTAAGATACCTATACCCAAGTTTTCCCAAGACTGGTGGGGAAAAGTGGTTCATATACCTAATATACACGTTTCAATCAAGTGATGAGTGTGATGTAGCATTATTTGATGTTTGCGTATGACTTTGGTCATGGATCTAATAACCACTTGATTTGTAATTAAACAAGTTAATTATGAAATAAACTGGATCAAAATTTGAGGGATCCGAGGGGATTGTATTATTTTTTAATTAACTAATGCATTACACACATTTTATTGTAATTGGCCAGCGGACGTGCCAATGACATGTTCGTTAAATCATAATTATCGGGGTGTGACAATATTGGTAAATTATTTTTCGATAGTTATTATTTACCGAGCTTGTACTATCGTAATATCGAAGATGATTTTCTGTAACGTGTACTTTAGTCTTTAAACTTTGTCCAACTAATACTAATAATAACTTTAGTGTACTTGAAGACATACTATGTAAAAAAAATTACCAATTTTTATCATTTATTAATTCTTAGGCAACTTAATATTAAAATACCAACACTTATATGAGCTATCAAAATTATAAGGATGAGAACAATATCGTGTTTTACTTATATTTGTTACTACTTAGAAAGAAATAGAAGTAAAACACGATATTGTTTTGATTTGGCACTTGCCAATTAAAAAAAAAATTCGTCCTCATAAACCTGCGTGGACTAATTTTGTAGGGTTGAAGAAGATAAAATTTGTTCAGTGTACAGGCAAAACTAAATCATACAAACCTAAGTATAATTAAAGTAAAAAAAAACACCTAATGATTAATAAAAAAAAACAAAGCAGAAAATAAAACATTCGATATTAAAAGAGTGTAAATCGGTCTAAGAAATACTTTAACATTATAAAAATTATTTTCTAATACATAAGTACCTAATATAACTAATGAATAATATGGTTTATCCATGAAACCATATTTTAGAAAAATATGGATACTATTAACGTGTTGTTATCAGTCGTAGTCATAGTGTTATCTGATATTGATAAACAAGGCATATTGTGACAAGTGAAAAGTACATCATATATGACCTTGGTATAAAGTCACGTATATATTGCATCTCTGAGTGTTCATAATTTAAATTATTGTAAAACTGCACTCGCTTGTGAAATTTTATGACAGATTTCGAATTCCAAACAATTTCGCAATGCTTTACCCCGCAATGTATTGTTGAAGTTCTAAATTTACATACAAATTAATTATATTTAATCGTGTTAATATTAGAGGTAAGTTAATTCTTTTTTAACGAATTTTTTTATTTTTTGTTTCTGAACTAATTTTTAAAATATAAAAATCTCGAATAAAACGGTATTCCAGATGTTTATATTGGCGGAATATTGTTAAATGGCGACAGAAAAAAAACGTGCGTAGAGGTGAATGAATCTGAAATCAAGAGGAAATACGACATGAAATATCCAGTGTTTTTTAAGATTCTTGATTACCTTCGTATGACCGTGAACAATTAAATTTATTTGATCGTATTTTAAAAATTTACTCTGCAAAGACAAACATTTGCCTGAAAATATTTTAAAGCATATCTACATCGTAAAAGAAAGCTCAGCAAATGATATTAGTGAGGTTGTCAGCTCGGCTTCAGATAAAAAGCTTTTAATTCTATGTAAAAAAAAAAGAAATGGTTCAGAAAATAATTTCATACTTTTCTTTGATATAAAATGTCCTCTGATATTAAATGTCAACTAAGTATGGATTCATTTGACACTAATTCCACCTTCATTATTAACGGAGCTGAAATCAGCGTCAAACCCGATGTGATTGCTCTAAGTATTTATGTTTGTTTTTTTATATATTTTTGACGAGCAATAAGGACACTGTTATAGTGTGGTTTAAATTTTTTTACGTTTCATTTATAATTGCAATAATTTTTATCGATAAAACATTGGCACTAATTTATACTTCAGTAATGTAAAAAGTACATGTCAGTTTCTATTATAATTCATTTATAAATAATGACTAGTAGCATTGAAAAAAAAGGATGTAAAATAAATATTATATACTCATAAACGAAGTGTTTAAAGGTGATGTCCCACTATAACTTCTGTATAAATTAATTGCACAATTTGGCATTTTGTGAAATAATGCGTTCGAGACTGTAATCTATATGCAACTGATACATTCGATTTTTTAAAAATAGCGCTTATGTTTGATTTTATCAACGTACTGCTAGTGGGGTTGTTCAAGTATGGCAAGTTGAGTGGTTATTAGGTCGATGGTTTTGGCAAATAATGTTTTATTAAACAAGGAAAAAAATAAGTATTTACATAAAATTGGAGTAAAAATGACATTTTTATTTGTTTTTGGAGTACGATTATTTGTTTTCGGATAGAAATCGATTTTCATACTAATACCAGTCGTGAAATTGTATGGGGAGTAATATCAGAAGTTCAGAGCGTTAAAAAGTATAACTGTTAGGTGGCCTCTCCGTGAAACATTACTGCCCACCTTTACAGTGAGATAACAATACGTTTATTTGGAAATGTCTTATGGCGTAATCGCACTGGCGGATACATAGTTTACAATCGTTCGCTTATATCAAGATGTAATCATTAAATGTCATTCACATAATGGAATTTGGTAGATATTTGGCGTTTTCGATTCTACAAATCAAAAAGTCTCTTTTAATTTTAACTTCTTAGGCTCGCATAATAAACAAAGCATAAAACTAGATTGAATCACGAGTACGTAAGTCTATATTAATGTGAATTATTTTTTCCGATGGTTCAATAGACGCGTATTAATCTAGTATTAACTACTTAAGTTCGGAAAGTCAAAGATTAGCCAATAGGAGATTTGTTTTGATTCAATATTCCCGCCTGCGTATCACATACTGCGTATCAATCGTTAGCTAATTTCAGGCGCATTTTTAATTGGCATATCTAATATTTACTGACAGTTGTAAGCGTCGTTTGTTTTGGCTGGAAAGATTGCGTTTAACAAAAGTAGTAAAATGAATACAAGAAAAAGAAACTACACGGAAACAGAGAAAATAATATTTTTGTAGATATTGGTCTCTTACAAAGATGCAGTTAAAAATGAGCAAATTTGAAAAGAAAAAGATCCTGAGATAATAATGCGAGTGGTATTATTAATGAAAGGGTAAGTACAGTCAAATGTTCACGTTTATTATGAAAATAAAATACATAATTAAAATATTTGCACGAATGTAATTTCTTTTTTTTAAAATAATGATTTAGGCAAAAGGAATTCAACTGTGCCGATTAAAAATATAAAAGCCAAGCAGAGAAAAGAGTTAGCAAGGGAAAGGCAGTAGCGGATTGCCACCGGCGGAGGACGCGATTAGCGACATCCAAATTGACCTCGTTGTTTCTTTAATAGCACCAGGGCTAATTGTGGAAGTCTCATCAAAAAATTCTACCCAGCAATTCAACTGCGGTAAACAACGCGAATTTCGATAAGTGTACAATTAAGCTTTTATTTATAGTGTCTTTTAGAAACTGATTAATACAGTAACGGAGTATCGAACATTTTATATTGAATTATTTCAAATTAATTTTATTCGAATTTATATTCAACATTGAAGAAGCAGTATTACAAACGATAGTAGATTGAAATTTAATCACCTTTAAAATTATATATTGTAAAATTCATTTAAGAACCTTTCAATTGGACTTTTATTTTTTTTTCTTTCTAGTGATATGTGAAAATGTCTTGAAATTTAAAATTTGTAAATTTGTGATATTCATGAATTGACGTTAAATTATTTAGAGTCAATTATCTACAGATCCCGTCTGAGCCACAATAAACGAGTAGAAGTGAAGTTTTTGCTAAAGCTGCGGAAACTTTACCAACATCGTTCGAGGCGACGGAAGATGTTCTTGGTGGTCAGGGGGATGAGGTGAGGAAACCATTTTGAACGTGGACACGAATGTACCAATACGCTGGAGACGCACCAACAGCTAGTATTCAGAGTAAAATCAGAAGTTTAGAACGTCAGATGTTCCGAGCGTTAAAAAAGTGTAACTGTTAGGTTTTCTTCGTACGAAGTTCGAAGCGTTAAAAAAAGTGTAAATGTTGGGTGGCTTCTCCGCACAAAATTTCGGATTGTCTGCAATGTTCATCTTTAGAGTGAGATATCAATATATTTATTTGGCATTTTCTTATAGCGTAATCGAAATGACGGAGTCTGATACACATAGTTTAATATCGTTCCCTTATTTCAAGATGTAATCATTAAATGTCATTGTATGTAAATATTTGGTGTCTTCTATCTTACAAAATTAAAAAGTCTCTTTTAATTTTAACTTAGTCTGACGTGAATTAAAAAGTTTTTAATTTGATATTTTTAATTTTTGTTTTACTGGAAACTAATTATATTGTCAACATTTTATTATTAAAGAATTTTCCCTTTACTTATTGTATACATTCCAAGACAATCGTACTCAAGGAGTAAACTCCAGTCGCGCGACGGAGCTGACACGCACAATTATTTTTTGAAAATATTGCACTAAATCGAATAAAATAGTATATTCGGTGTCATTTGTTCTTTTTGTTTATATGTTGTATTATTACCGTTAAATGTTTGCAAATATTAAACTACCCTTTATTAAATAAGGATAAACAAATAACTGATTGTCGATAAATATATTTTGGTCATGTTTTATTTGTAAAGCGATATTTGAAAAACAAAACGGTATTCCCTATTCGCTTACTTTTCACCGCCTATATATTCCTCTAAGCTTTTAATATTCTATATATCTTTTTCATGTAATTTTTAACCCTCAAAAATACGCTTAAAAGTATTTTATGTCATAAACAAATATTGTATTTGTAGAGGACATTATTTCATTTCTCTGTAATGATCAACAATTAACGACTTGAAAAAAATAATTACTGTTTTTGTGTCACAAACACAGTAATTAAATTTCTCTAGCATTTAATTACTGATTATTACACAAAAATGGACCATAAAAACTTTGATTCATATTTTCCTACAAAATGTTATGGTTAATTAACTAATACATAGTTACGATTAAGTGCATTTATTTTAAAGTATTTAAAGCAGAAAAAAGAGATTGCGACAGAAGGATTTTAAAATGAGATTGAATAATGAAATATAAATTTAAAAGATCGTAAAAAATTGGTAAATTGCAAGCTATATTTAGGGTTCCGCGCCATCAGTATTTCACTTAAATATTAATAGTAATACACTACGACTAAATATTTAAAAAGCGCCCATCTACCGCGCTACCCGCCGCCGACGCACTAACGCTGTGTCACATCGCGTATTCGCGAAGCTGAATGGAAAGCGTTTCGACTGGGTGAAATTCAAAATTTTGAATTTCGCCCAGTCCGTGTAAGGACAAAAATTGTTCTTTACGTCGTGTGAAATATTTTTTGTCGAAGAACTTTTTCTCATAAAGCAATATTTCAGCAGTCACAATCAGTATTCAATCTATACCTAATTCTCAATGTTCTTGAATTTTTCCGAATTTTCTGAGGAATGCTTTTGGGGATGAGGGTGGCGGATAGCGATTTTTAAGCATATTTCCCGAAAAATTCATGAAAAAATAAACCACACGTATTTTTGAATTTACCACTGAAATTGTGGGATCCATAGAAAATTTAACTTTATGTGCTGCATGGCTGTAATGTAGATATACTCTGTCTCTGTGCTAAATTTCAAATGGAGAATACCTAAATGATTCCATTAGCGTTTTGTTTTAGCCATTTTACCATAAACATGAATTATATTTTGTCTGCAATATCATTCATTTTTATATGATATTGAAGACAAAATATCATTCACACAAATATCATGGCACAGTCTCTTCACCGTAAGCAATATGATGGCAAAGCTAATTAATTGGCACTAGGCGAAGTATCGAACAGATACAAAGATTTTTCTGCACGTTCATTTTTATCCATAATATAGAGTACTTATTAAGAGTAAACATATTTTAACCAATATTGTACAATAAAAATCTGGTGAAATATTTATGCTACCCAGCTTATTCTAGTACACATATTTCAAAACGTTTTGAGCAATCTGGTAAAATTTACCTTCCTTGTTGATTATAGCCTATAACACAATATAAATTTCTAAGGCCATTTTTCTTTTGTGATAAATATATGTGATCTGAAAATAGATATTTTTATTAATTTTAAGATTAATTTTATTATTGGGATATTATTGTACATTTAAATTTAGCTGTTATTTAAATTTATAATAAACTAACGATCCGCTGCTGACGCTGCTACATTACACGAGGAAATGTTATGGTAAAAAATGACAGCGTTTAAAATATGTCTGTGTATGTTGCGTTATGTATCCTTCTCCCATGTGGCAAAACGACGAACGAAGGTTTCGTGCTATGGGTTCTCACACTGCGAAAGTTACATATCAATAGGATTGGTCGTTTTTGGGTGAATTTTTAAGAAACTAATAAAGAAACAACTTTGTTTTTATTATGTTGGCATGGTTCTAAATGGTTCTATATATATATATATATATATATATATATATATATATATATATATATATATATATATATATGCGTGTGTGTGTGTTATTCTTTAACATTTATAAAATACATAAATTAATTTAATCTTATATTAATATTCAATTTTTACTTTTAGATTAAAAATACCTTAGTAATTCTAAGCTCTGTTCTCTTAGGAAACCATCTTTTTTTCGATAAAAATCAAATTGTCATTTAACTATTCACTGATTAATAATTTTAATGCGAGACGAACTCGAGCTTATAAGCCATAAAACAGCTTGCAACACATCTCAGTTGCATTCTATTATTTTATACAAAGCTCCTCACTCTTCTCCCTTCGATAATTTACAGACAACGTGCATTGAGAGAATTAATTTTAATCCCATTTTTTGTCAATGTTTCGCAGTCACATTGACAATTACTCAATCGAGTGCCCGCTCTCCATTTTTGTATTAAAATGATTGATGGGCGCGGAAGGACGGGTTCTGATTTGACCTGCTAGTGGGGCGCAGATACGTGAGAGTTATAAGTAGCGGGGGACTTGCCATTTTTAGTTTATTTAAAAAAATATAGATATTTTCAATATTTAATAACGAATTGTATATTAGTTATAATTTGTAATCTAATATAATTTAATTAATATGGATCAAAACATAAGACTATTCGTATGATTCACTATTTAAATGCACCCATTATTAATACACGCACACGAGGAACAGCTGTGTACTTAACATTATTAGTGCAGATAGATGGAATGGGATTTCTTTAAGAGGTTAAATAGAAAAAAAATTATATCTCTATATTTATATGTATATTTATTTGCGACTACAAGAATAAAATAGAATTATCCATTCAAACACATGTATACTTTGAGTCAAACTACGTTATGTTGAGTTGGGACCCGCATGAAAAAAATACTTATATGTCGAGCTGCAAGGAATATCTAGTATAATGGTGAAAAAGAACATATATTGGGATTAATTCTTACAAGAATATTGAAGCTACGTTTTGCCAGTTTCAGAATAAGGACCTGACGTACCAATGATATACCGACATCTCATTGTGACTTAACTACGTATACTTTTATAGACTGCGATTAAATATAAATATTTAATTCAAGGCATATGAATAATTTACGTGAATCATACGAAGTAATACTGATTTAGACAAAATTCGAATTCATTTCTTCATAATTTACATAATCACGTTTTGAATTGCAAGATATTCCATAATCAATGAAAATCCTCAGAAACTTTTTAAATTTAACCAGCATACAAACACATACAAACATTATACAAAAAATATAAAAGCTATTTACGTACGTCCTTTACATGAAACGCTTATTTCCCGTAAAATGTATTGTTTAGAACACTGAAGCTATCAACTTATTTGTATCAATGGCGTGATGAAATGTTTTTTTAAATCAGTTTATAATTAATTGCTTTTTGACTTAAGTTGACAAATGACCGTTCTAGATCTTGTACCGAATCTGTTTATGTAGTTATATTTGAAATATCTCATTTATTTTTAAAAATACAGCTATTTTATTATGCCCTGCTGTTTTAATCATTGTTCACAATTTTACACCCAATTTTATAAAATATTTCACATATTATTACTTTCGAATATACAAATGTGAATGATGATTTAAAACCTGAAATATACGAGTACATACGTATTGTTTCTCTTTCTCTAAGCGTTGTTTTTATTTTCTTTTTCCTAAAAATTGTAGCTCAAGTTACAAGATTTTTTTGCGTAAATATTCCTTACAAATTCAGTATGTGCATAAATGGGAAAAAAATTGAAAATGAAAAAATATTTTGCGTGACTACTTACGTCAAAATGGTCCTCAAATGTTCTTAAAATTTTTACACTAATCTATGAAGTTTGTTAATAATAACTTAATTTTTTTATAACTTTTTTTTTTCATTTTCCATTAATTTTAGTGCATTATTTTTCATTTTTGATTTCAATGCAACGTATTCTCATTTTGCCTCAATTTGAATGCATGGGTTTAGTAAAAAAATATTTTATAAGACAGTACGTATTTTGGTTATATTCAACTGCTCCTATTATTGAAAAAGTATGGTACATACGTGATCAGCGTAAATTCAAATAGCCGATTTATGTTTTATAATTATATAATCAACACTTATCCATATGCCGACATATTGATGAGGTTTATCGCTCAACATTTCTTCGATTTTATTAAATCGAGGGAATGTTAAGCAATAAGAGATACATTTCTATATATACATACAATAAAATTATAGAATTGGCCAACCTATTCAAAAACGATATATATGAAGAAATCATTAGGGAACGTAATGTTTTTGGATTTTTTCTTTTTACGTGTTTATGCACGCATCTTGTAGAAACTGCTGACCCAACTGGGATGGTATTTTCTATATTTAGAAATATACATAGGGTTAATTAAAAGTAACATTTCGTTTTTATTTCCTTGCAATCGGTTCACTTTGTCACAAGATATATGAATTTAGGGTTTTCACAAATGCATATATATTACATTAGTACAACAACAAGGAAGTCTATAGCTACCCGATGCGTAGTAAGAAAACAAATGTATATAGTGTACTTACGTATGTCAATAGAAGGTACTAAATATACTTCAAAACACGCATTGACATTTTCTATTCGAACTAGAGGAATGGTCGTAGCCCGAGATGAAGGATGGAGTAGTCCTATTGAAATAGTAAGTAACATGAATGCTGGTACGTATGACGATAGATATACTTATCGATCGTCATCCACATAAAATTTTTTTTTCGATATTTTATGTATTCGTTATGAACTTACTTTGTTTTTTAAATTTGTTTAATATTTGAATGCGGTGTCAACATTTGTAATTAAATTTCTTTAATAGATTTGGTATTGGTCTGTATAAATTTGGTTTTTACTTTATTATCTATATCTATTTAAAATATAATAAAACTTTGTGTTGTTCTTATGTGTGTCTATTGACGATATTTATGACAAAATGGTTTCCGGGAATATAACAAAAAGTAATAGAATAAAAAATATTGTTTTTTTTAAACTTTAGCCTGTCCCTTTGTCTATAAGTTTTTCCAAAATTTTTATATTTTATCGAGATATGATGTTTCAACATAAAGCGTAGTTACTAAAAAAAATCCTTTTATGGCTATTATGATAAATGGTGTTACGTGTATTAATCTAACATACAACTGTATAACCATTTCTTAAGCTAGCTTCCTAATATTTTTGAAATTAACGTAGTCATATCGTCTCTAGATGAATCAATATTTTCTTATTCTTGGGAAAATATTAAAAAAGAAATCGGTGTTTGTACCATTAGATATACGGTTACTATTTCTATATAATATTTTTGAAAATTACGTTTAACAATTTTATTATAACCCCTGCGTCGTAAATATAATATTGCTATACACATCCGGTATTACTTCATTTTTGGTTTTCATTGAATGCTTTCATAATATAACTATGAAGACATTTGTATTCACGATGAATGAGTAATTAGTGTGAAGTTAATTCGAATATTTATATATTATTATATAATAGGTTAGTATTAGATTTGTATTTTAACACCATGTGTATTTTCCATGCTGACGGAAGCCCAACATTTTGAAATAGTCTATAAATTGTACATAAACATTTTGAGAAATAAACATATTTCAAATTATTCTATCGGACTCATTTCTCATTCAACCTCGAGTCAGGTAAAAATTTGTTTGTCTATCGGTAGTCGAGAAATAAATGATTGTATACTAAAACAATCTGTTAAAATACGCTTCGTTTGCTTTTTATTTACTTTGCATTTTCATCTCCTCAAATGTCCAGTCCTCGCCATGTTTATAGGCGAGTGCCGTAAGCGGTACGCGCGAAGGTACACCACACCGATGCTGCCATTGAATTATTTCAGCTCGCGTAAGCCATCCATTAGTCAAATAGGTTTTCCATCAAGATTAACTTATCTGTGCGGTGACAGCACCCACCCTTCGGCCCTTCACCCTTTCATCCCCATTCGATACATCGACAGCGGTACGATCTACATATTGACGTGTCGATTTCATAGTATTTATATAGGTATATATTTATGCATATACAAGGATGCATATATGTGTCCGAAACGTGGCTTCTCATACCAATAAACTGAGATCATCAGCAAAGTTAGGTAAATAGTGTCATTTTCTAAGTGCTGACTTTTAACTGGAATAGTAGGGATTGAGATTAGATAAAAAGGAAGTTGTAGTATTCAGAGTAACTTATACCTTTGAATGCATGGTTGTTTTTTTAATTGACTTCGAAAAAGAAGGAAGTTCTCAATAGGACTGTATTTTTTGTGTATTTTACCTTAATTCTTCTGCTTTTATCAACCTAAAGAGGTTGATGTTGTTTCTTTTTTTTGTTTGGAAATGTACACACCCGAAATAGTTCCATGACATGTTTTTTAAAATTTGGTCATGGGATTGAAGAAACACCATCGGATTCCTCTACAATGTTACCGTGCTCGGGTTTAGATTATATATGTCTAATTGTAACTGAATAATAAAGTTTTTAAAGTTTTAATGCCGCTAAAGGCTACGTAAATCTATCCTGTCTAATGTATAGAATAATTAATGAAATAAAAACATGAGGAAATGATGAAACTGAAAGGACATCGAGTTTGGACTCGTTTGACTTGTGGTGACCTACGCAAGAAAGTAATACAGTAAATGGGTAGGTAAGTATATGCAGGTAGATTATATGTGAACACACACACATGTGTATGTATATATATATATATATTTATTTTTTATACATACACACACCACACACACACACACACACATACACACACACACACATATATATATATATATATATATATATATATATACATTGAACGTTTTGATTTTGAGATATTATATATTATTGAATTCTCCGTAAGTTCCTTACATTCAGGATAACACACACTAATATAGGTACTAAAAATTAATTAAAAAAGGTAAAAAAATTACGAAACAATTCAAATAGCGCGGAACAAAATAATATTCATATAATAAAACAATAAAAATTGAAGTAAATTTCGTTTTCCAATATAAATAAAATTGCAGATTCCTACTACTGCTAGAGATTTGTGGACTCGGTGTCAAGTTGAATGTGGCACTCGGCGTCGATTTGGTAATGATTTTATTAGGATTCTATATATTTCTTTATCATCCTCTCACGAAAAGAAATTAACAAAGTGGTGTTGTTCGAGTTCGAGTTCATTATGATCAAGGAACGGCAAATATTTTTTGAGGTTCTGAAGTAACCTTATTCCTGGATTTTTCAAATCTACATTACGATAATTGACGATTGTTACTCTTCATTACTGCATTTGTTCAGAGAAAAGCATCAAGAAGTAATACCGCGGGGTAATATGGCAGTATGACAAAGCACCCGCGTACACTTTTGTTGTTGCCGAAGCCAAGAATATGGTTTTACGGAAGTCAATCTCCAACATTGCAGCCCTGAACTGGCACAGAATGACTTTTATGTATTTTCCAAATTGAAATCCGATTTGAGAGAAAACAAATTTTATACGGATGATGAATTGAATTCATCGGTATTAGCGTATTTTGTAAAAAAAATTCCTGACAATTTTTTGAAGGAATAAAAATGTTAATAAAGCGTTAAGAAAAGTATATTGGAATATGGGACTAAATTGAAGAATAACAATGGCTTTTTTTCACTCATTATATATAACCGACTAAAAACTTTTGGATTTTACTAATAAATCGATAGATTCGATAGTTTTTTTTGTCTTAAAATTTTTCAGCATTATTAAAGAATACATGGAATTTTCTTTTATTTTTAATATGTTTTACACATAGACATAGACAGAGACAAACTCAAATAAACCATAAATTCCAGTGCTATAAAAAGAAAATGAGGAATAAATTATATCGAACATTATGTTTCTAAAACTTCTGCACGGTGTTAACATTTAAATTTTCATTATTTCCATTAGCGTAGTTTGAAATATTATAGGCTGTAAACCTCTTACGAATATATAAAATATAATCCTGGAAAATATTTGGAAATCCAACGATCGCAACTTGATATTTTGGTAATTTATAAGCTTCAAAGAAGCTTTAAACGTCGTGTTGCTTCAATTTAGGAAAATTTTGATCGCATCAGCTAACGACAACTAAACAATAAACTGCTAATATATATCTATTTTAGTAGAAATAACCTACATGGTAATTTTTTTTGAGTAAAATTGTATTAAAATGAATTTCGGGAAACATTCTTTTATGTAATTCATAATGGTCGCCGAGAACGTAATATGGTCTAGTTATGTATTGCTAAAAATACTAAATTATCATTTTTGACATAAAATAAAAATTATATAATATGGAAGATACATAATAAATATTTGGAATTCGATTCCGCCATATATTTATTGGTTTTAATTATAGTTCTGTTAGGTATTCATTTACATATTTTAAATTAGAAGTCATAAAATAATTATTTGTGTAAATTATTTACTTTCCATCATCAAAGTTATACATAAATAGTATAATAAGTATAGCTAAAATTTCGTCTGAAGCGTTCTCCCTTAACATCGGGGGACTTGTCATGGGGGTTAATTTCGTTTTATATCATTAAATAATTTTGTATGAATACTATGAATAATATACGTATTCTTTATTTTGACTGAAGTTTTAATAACATTATTTTTCATTTGTGTCATAACTGACTTATCAAGTGTTTTATTTCTTGCTGAGGATTGTGCAAAGTTACTAGACAAGCAAATAAACATTGAATTTTTCTTAAAACTTGTACTATGACACAGCCACAATATTCTTTTTTATTTAAAATTGTTTTTCTTTGTATCAAATTAATATTAAAATAAAAAAAATTAGAGAAAAGTTGAAAAATGTAATTTAATGTAAAATAAAATTTACGTAGATTAAGCAGATTAATAAAAATAGCTACGCTATAACGAACTCAAAGAAGAAATAACACACAAAGAATTTAAGATCATCATTTAAAAGCATCGAAATAAACATTCGTATAGGGAAAAAACTCGATATTGAGTTCATAAAACTGGGACATGAATTTTCAAATATTAGAAAATCAAATTGTTTTTACCCTTACTCTTAAAATAATATCTCAGATTCGAAAATAATTAATGATCATTGGTAAAAAAAATGCCACGTAAAATAAAGATATGAAACTATATAAAAAAGAAAGAAAATCTTTTTCATTTTATCATTTCTATATCATTAGATAACAGCTGTAAATTCGTGTTCCGAATCAAAGATTTTGTTCCAACAAGAAGGTTTTCCAAAACACCCCAATCGAACAGGATAAAGGCAACTCGACTTCCTCCTACAATCGGTAACATCTTAAGATGTTCCAAAGATTGTGTCTTTAAAAACGTCTTTATCGCAAGTTACTTCACTCGATTTCGAGTAAAGAAACCTTTTTGTAATAGACTTTCTTTTAAATTGAAAAGCTCTCCGCTTTATCTAGCATGAAGCTTTTCAGGCACAGGGAGATAAATATAAATCTCTCGACTAAAAAAGCAATATTCAATTCAAACGATGTATTTCCATTTTTGAGGTTTCAAAACGTCCTTTTAAAATTACAAAACGTGTTGTACTTGAGTAACAGCTGTGGTCTAATCAAAATATTGTACGGTAATTTAAAGGACCAATCTTCAAAGGTTACTTAAATCTGATGATTATTAAATAAATTAAGAACCTTATCGTAGTTACTATGGATTCAGAATTCTACCTTGAATAATTCTTTAATACGTACTAAATGGTGGTACGTATCAATAATATTAAGGTTTCTGGATGCTGTGTTTCATGCCTTCTATTTATAAAACAAAGTTTCGTTATCTGCGTCCACACTGATGTGCACGAAATATCATCGGTGTTAACCATGGAGCCCAAATCGGGACAAAAATGTTGCCCATGAAATTTTGATACTGCCATACACGATTCGGTGATTTTCTTATTATTAAGGAACATGGTACCTATCAATCGCGAGTGGAACTCGCACTAAGAAACAATGAACACATTTAGGAATTTATAAACATTTAATGGTAAATAATATTATTTACAATATTTTAATTTTTTTATTATGAAAATATTTTGCCTACTACAGCTTACACAGACGCATATGAAAATCAAATATTTTTTTAATAGTTGTTGTATTCGTTCGAAGTTATGTACTTCAAATTAATGGTATTCGAATTTTTTATTTTACTTGTGCTGCAAGACCTTACTTTTTACCTAATTTCATGATACTGGGTCACGTAGTTTTGACGCTCGCAAGTAATCAAATATAGGTTTGATTTATTCGGGAGCGTCAAAATATGTGGCATAAATGACCGTGTTTTTAGAGTTCTTCTTGATTGCGTTAATTTAGAAGCTTATTTTTTAACAACTATAAGGGACTATAGACTTAAGTGTTTGATATTAATTTCAACATGATACCTTGACGCGTTTCAAAGTAAAAAGGTCTTGACAGACTGACAGACGGATAAAGAAGTGATCCTAAAAGAGTTCATTTTTTTTCCTTTTAGATACGGAACCTTAAAAATATCTGAGAGCGATACTACAAAATTGCCTAATTGGATACTCTTGCATAATGTTAATTTATAGATAATTTACGCCTTATAAAATGAGAACTTAGAGAAAACCTTATAAATTTTGTGACCCAAAATTTATGTTATAAGGTGTAAATTATCTTAAAAATAAATAAAAAACATATAATAAATATTTCATTGATGAACATTTTCATCCCTGCAATATGCCTAATATATAATGACCTACGGCGTTAAAACTTTACACGTTTCAGCTTCTGGAAAGAGTTATAACTGGAATATCTTTGGAGAATGAAATCCGAAATGAGAAGTCCAAGAGGATCCTCTCTTGGACCAGTTGATGTAGCTTGAAATCATTTGATGTAGCGTTTAACATTAGTAAAAGAAGCAATGGACATACATACCGAAGAATCGACAAGTGATACGGTAGACGAATTTTCGAGTGGAAACCATGGAGCTTGAAGCGCATTGTGGGATGCTCCATAGTCAGATGGACTGAAAACCTAAAAATGTTGACAAGAAGGGGTTGGATGTAGATGGCTATGGATTATGTTTAGCGACACCTCTTGAGTCCTATGTTCAGCAATGGATAGTTACAGATTGGTGATGATGAGGACCTTAAATGCACCTGCGGTTTTGCTGTTATTGTAATAATTTCAGTATATATTTATCTTATAGGTATTATAATTACCTTCATTCTTAATCGTTATAATGGTTAAACTATTTTATAAATATTAATATTGTTATTAAACAGACTTTTTTTACTATTGCGCCTGTACTGTTAATGTATAATAACTACCCGAAAAGTCAAACAGTTTTATTATAAATCGTAGTTATACTACTATGTATGTTTAAGCGAAATCAGTAACATAGTTTATAAGCTGTGCCATATGCAGACTATTTAATGATTTTTAATATACTTCAAAAATCAAGTGTCATAAAAAAATGCAGCATGTAGATTTCATTATTTCCACAACATAATTATCTGTATTATCATTTGTGTTGGTACAATTTAAACCGTTTGAAAACCGATAAGTAAGTAATAAAATGAAAAATCAGAATAGTTATTCGAGTGGTCACTGATACCAACAACAGTCGCTTGCCAGCACAACGGAAAGTTAATTGCACTGTCAGATCACTGATTGCACAGCGCCGCCAGCGAAAAAGCCAATTAATTTTCGTCGAGGAATTGCAATTTTTAGACTATAAATCGCTTTATTCAATTAGTAGTTAATATGATCAGATGGTTACTAAATTAAATATTCAAGCATGTAGTCATGTAAAAATATATGTGTCTAACTCTTGTGTTATGCCAAATTCAACAAAATTTGGGTACTTGGTAATTGTACGTAGCAATTACAATAACTCATTTTCGCGCTCGCCTATTATGCAAGTACCTGATATTTTTCTCTTTTATCTGGAGTATATGCATATTTTACAAAAATGTTACATTACTTTTCGTAAAATCAAATAGACACATCTAAAAATGATATATAGTTTGATTACCGAACATGAAAACAGAGAATATTCATTCCGCCTGTAACAGGCTACTCACAGGTGACTTTGTACCAATGCTAAAATTTATACCAACATACATAGTAAAAAATAATAGTTACAAATAGTTTTTTATTTTCGTTTTATATATAGTAATAATATTTTTTTTTAAAGTTTTTGAAATTATTATAATTTAAATAAAAAGTTATTATAATCTTATTGGTTATCACGATCGTATAATCGTGTTGTAAAGGAATCTTTAATTATATTGTAAAAGGAACTTTTAAATTTCCTTCTTTTTCTGTAGTACGTAATAGTGCTTTATTCTAAGATTTCTTAGTTAGAATTTAACACTTTCAAAAATTATATTTATATTCATACAATTACCAGCGTTTAATATTTAAGTTGAAAATGTTTGTATTTTTTCTCCTTAAACCTTTATTAATAAGAAATGTATAAAATTGCATTTTTATGAAATTGAAAAAAAAATATTTAAAAAATTGTTAATAAGAAAAACAGATATTCATAATATTTTTTAACATTATTACAAATATTCATAATATTTCTCAAGCTTCTTAATTAACTTTAAATATGTAATCTACATTGTGATATTCTGAGTATTAAAGTATTCGGTGATCATTAACCGTTGGGCCAGTCTGGCCTTCCAAAAAAATTAAATTTCTTTCCAATTTATCTGATTGGTAAAACTAAATTCAAGCATTTAAATTTAATTCCAAAAATAATAAAATAATTAATTAAAAATGTATTTAACAAAATATTGCCAATGTTCTAATTCGATTATGCGAATAGTAGTTCTTGCTCATGTGTACATATTTGTGTATGTAGGCATATATTTACATAGGTGTAGATTCACAATGGTTATATAAATATCTTTTTTTACTTATTGTTCGAGTTTCCAGCAATTAGTATACGAGCAATTATCAATACGGATTTTGCAGGCAGTAGAATCGAAAAAAGTCAAAACAAATGATTTTTGAATAAATCGGTTTTTGAGTAATGTACAGTGATAATAATCTAACATAGGACACAGATATAATTTTTTATTTATTATTTTTCATTCATTATAATTTTCAATTATTTAGTTTTTGAACCTCATAGATTGTTTAGACTTTTCACAGTCAATACCCACTTATATAACATTTGGACTTTATATGTATCGTCGCATAATATATCGATGCTAGAAAACGAAATTAACGGCGAGAACAAATGTTTGTTTTATAAGATTACTTTATAAATTTTATATTATTTTATTTGCCATAAATTCTATCACTTCATATGTTGATTGTAAAATGATGCTGATACTTTTCTATTCGAAAAATAACGTCATTTAAAATACATGTAAGTAGACTTTACATCATTTTCGTAGTTTAGGAGGTTTTATATTTTTGAGTCAACGAAAGCTAATTGAATTCTGCTGTTGTTAAGACATGCTGTTTTTTTACTAATACCTATTTATTTGTTTAGAAAGTGACACTTTTACAGGAAGTATATTTGTTAATACGATATTAAAAATATAGTAAATCTTTTTTTAAATGGATTTAGAAACCGATTCAAAATTATAATAAACGAAAATAAAAATCTATCATCCAATTTATTAAATAAACTAGATATTAATAATATTTTAATCGATGATAATAAAGATAGAAATTTTTATAACAACATTAATTTCCTAAATCACAAAAAGTGCTTTATAACTACTTTCTAAATTCTAAACATTTCTATACAACTCGGTACTAACTAGAGTCCAATTAATTATTCAAGAAAGAAAATGTTGAATTATGCGAATGTTAATTTAGTTGATAAGATCTATCAACCTTTTCAGTTCCTGTCATAAACATAAGTACTTCACAAGGGATATGAAGCAATGTACAAAATGATCCTTTTCTCTGATAAATTAAATTATAATCCAAATGGTAAGATCATTAACCAAGTTCTACTTCCAGATACACCTTTAAGCCATATTTGCACATTGATATCTAAAGACCCGATGCTCCTCTGTTAAACTAACGCAACAAATCGACTCCCTTAATTAATAACTAATGCTTCAACACTTTGCATATCGCTGCATATTATTATTAATACGAATCATCCCGCATTGTTCAAAGGATCATCGCACTGAGCGATGGAAAACTGGTCGGGTTAAGGCCAGAACAAAGATAAAAGGAACAGAGGCCGACCTCGGCTTGACCTAAATCAAATGTTACTGTCACTCGTTATGACATTTATACCGGCTTCCGCCAATGCGTACAAAGGGTTCGAAATATTATCAGTGAACCTTACTGGGCTTATATTGTTTTAGGCAGCGAGTTGATCTTCGGTGGTCGAATAATGTTTAATGGTCAAGGCTTTGAATTTTGGTATCGGAAGAGATATTTAATGAATGGTATTTTTAACAAGAGTGAGTATATATTTTAAGGTTAATAAAATATAAACGTTGCTTGCTTCTATTGATGTCGGGAGTTGTTGGGGAAAATTTGCATTAAGTTTGAAGTTCATTACTTGCGTGAATTTAATTATAAATGGAAATCAAATGTTATTTTGAATTACTTGAATTTCTTTTATCAATTGCAAAATTTCAGAAATTATTGAAATAGTGCGTAAAATTTAAAGATATTGATTAAGAGCAAATCAATGAAATTCTAGAAATGTCACATAGTTATTTTTGACATCAATGCAATGAAGATTTTTTTCTTCTTGTTTTTCAACAAAAGTGACCTAATCTTATAAAATATATGTGAATTGTTTAATATGTTTGTTGGTTAAAGCTTGTCCATTATAATATATTAATGTGTGATAATTTTTTGGAACTCTGTACTTCCAAGAAAGAAATGGAACCTTGATAAGATTATTTTCTAACGTATCCATTCCTTTCTTTGTTTGTGTGTTTATTTCAACTCAAAATATTCGGTTTATAAATTTGAAATTTGGCATAGTTATACAAATTATATCTTAATACTTATACTAAAATAAACACAAAAAAATTCATACGCAAATTCTAGAAAATATAAATTAAGTATTATATTTTTTTTTAAATTCATGTGCCGTGTGGTGTCTCGTTTTAGAAGACCTTCAAAATATTTCTTTTGTAACTTTCTGTTTATTAGTTTTAGAAGTATTTCTAAAAATATCCACTAAAAGACCATCACTGAAACCGTTAATGCTAAAATTATACCGAAAACGCAATTATTTGATATATTTAAGATAATTGTATGTAAGATTCTGGAGATCATAGTATTTTTAGAAATTCTCGATATTTTTACTCCTACGAAGGAGAAGCCAGACTATAAAAAATGTTGAAAAGTTTAATAGGAATATTATGTACCCTTAAAACTTTTACACACACATGAGAACAGAACCCTCGCAATTTGAGTTTTATTCGTATTTAATATCGTTTTAATCACATGTTTTTCTTTAATTTGAAGTGTTTCGTATGTATTTTTAGTGCATTGTTCACGTTTATTTTTAATCCTTTTTAATAAACTGGAATTATAGTGCCGATGAATTTAATTATACTAATGTATACTAGACTATTAATTGAATTACTTAGTACTAGAGGTAAAAACTCAAACATTAAATACCACAAATTATCTTAAAGATATGCGACATATATTGTCGTCTCTTTTGATCTATAAGATAATAACTTGTTTCTCTAACGGCGTAGCGTCTGCCAGTTACGTATATCCGTACCTAATTATAACGCATATAACGTAGCACCTCGGTCTTAACACGAGTGTATCATCACGTACACGTAATTGAATTTGATGAACGTAATTTCATAAGTCTGTAGCCACCCACACTTTGCGCTAACGACGTACGTTGTCAATGCTTCCTCGAACAGAACTCGCGGTACGTGGTTTTATGCTAGTTTACAAGTACGACTGTGTCGCGGCTGAATATGAATGGAGGTACAATTAAATTTATCTTAAGACGTTTTATAATATTTTATGTTAAATTGGCCAAATCTTTCATTTTGTTTGGTTATGTTTAAGGGTTATTTAATGACACAATCGGAAAGTATAATGTAGTAAGTAAAGCGATTGGAATTTCTTTGATAAACAATTTACTAAAATGTTTATCATTTTAAAATATTAACCCTTATTTATTTATGGATAAATTTGGAATTATTTATTTATATGGTATTAAACATTAATAGATTATTTTAATTTACTTTTATCCTACCAATAATATTGAAATTGTGAAAAATTTGTGTCTTTGGTTCCGGCAATATTTTGATTAAATCATGTTTAATTAGTTACAAAAAATTACTAATTAGTTACAAACAATTTTGCAGTAACCAAAATATTTCAAAGTTTTCCATAAGTTTCAAAAGGTCATATTTTTAAAAATATTCAGTGGAATAATTGGCCAGTAAGCACTAAGAGTCGTAATTATTATTTCATTTATAAAATAAAGTTCAATTGCATAAGCACAAATATATAATATAAACTTATAAAATATTAAATAACCTACCAACCGCAAAAAGACTGCAAGTACCGTTGCTAAAAATATTGTTTGGATCTAGTTTTTCCGTTTCTATTAATTGTTAATGGGTTATGGGTATGTAAAAATAAAAAGTTTCAAATAAGTAAATAAGTTACTCGGCGCACTATTCATCTTATCTGTTGTACACAATTTTCCAAATTTTCAATTCTATATTATCTCTGGTGCACAATTTCTTCAATCAATGCTAAAGAAGATTGGGATTTGTATGAACAATTTATCGTCAATATATCTTCAACTGAATTAGATACCTGGCGCTTAATGGAAAGTGTGGAAAGCGAACGAACTCCCTGAAATTCATAGACAATACAGGGCGATCGTATTAACAATCTGCTCAGTCATGCCTGGAAACCACTTATAGTGTGACTGAAAACTAGAAGCCGATGTGTAAATACTCAAAACATTTTCATAAACAATTTCATCACCAAGATCATTTGATCCCTATATAGAGAATAATCTGGTCAATATTAATTTACGCTTGACCTTTTATATATTCTTTTCTAAAATGTTACATTTTTTTAACCAACGAGCGACGTCTATGATATGTGCATATATGTAATCTAAACAATCTAGAGATTGGTTTAACTAACAAATGCGAGTATCATACAAGACTCTGCTCCTATTTATTTTTCATCGCTAACTAACAGAGTTCCACCGGAAGTACTCTCTACGCCCGCAGCCTGTATTGTGTTCCAACCGCTTTACATATTCCGAGATTGTGTTTCTACATTAAGTAATACTTGGAATTAAACGTAGCATACTATATTTCGTTTACAAGGGACGATCTGTAGTTACCGTCTACTCCTAATAGTTTATGGAGATAGGTGAATTAGTATATATGTTTATCAAGGGTTGGTATGCGGAGGTTTAATAATTAAGTATGTAAACGCAATTTGCACGCTTGTTTAATTACAGTAATTTATAGTTGTTGTAACTCTTCCTGCCTTTTATCTTTTGTAAAGTAGAGAACTGACTGATGTATAGATATGCAGCATTGCAATCTTATGCAAGGGAATGGTTATAATGACTAATGAATTATTAAATGCATGCAAGAAAATTCGATGTTTTTCCCTTGAGTGAATAAGTCATATAAAAACGGAAATAGTATTTTCTGAATATAAACCAAATAAAAAAAAAAAATATATATATATATATATATATATATATATATATATATATCAAGTAATTTTAATAATCCATTCATATATGGGTGCAAATAGATAAAGTTTACAAAAGGAAATTTCAAATAAATATAATAAAGGTACTCTGTGGTTAAACTATTTGCTTTAAAATTTCTTATCAATTAAAGAGTATAATGGGTAAAAAAGAAAAAAAATTATATATATATATATGTGTATATATATATATATATATATATATATATAGGTCTGTTGTGTTTTAATAGGTATGACGACATGAGAATTATAAGAGAAAAATTATGCAAAATGTTATCATTTATGGGCTGAATAAATAATTATTTCAGGAGCAAAATATTTACATTACTATAAATAAAATTTTCGTTAGAGTAGATGGGGTTGGGGAGTTTTTAAATGGAACAGACATCAATTAAAGTGTTCTAATAGGAAACTTAATATGAAAAATTGGCTAGGAAAAATGGATGGCGAAAAGTTACAATAAATATAAGCAGGGGTTAATTTTGAAAATATCTAAAGGTTTTACTGAAAAGCGCTTTAAGCAGAAGAGGAAACATGAAGTATGTATGAGACTAAATGAATGAAAAGAAGTCTGTCGAGATGGGAGATTAGAGCCTATGCAGTATGCATATAAAATGTCAGAAACATACCCTTTTGTTATTTATGTCATTATTTATAATGAATATAAAAATAATAAGTCAAGAAATAAATAGAAAAGTTAGAAGAATCTCGCTCGATCGCACCATTATTCATGTTTCTATCACAATTGTTCATGTCACAAAAAACATAGTCTTCAGTCGAAATCTAAAGAAATACAAAAAAAAATATAACTCAGAAACTAAAAATCTCTGAACATACATAAGGTTGTTTCAAATAGGTCTTGATATCTTGATTCTCTTGCTTCCGCTTGACACTATATTTTTGGACTATGTTTTGGGAATATACAGGAAATATATTGTATGTCATTTCAATATCCTAGTAAATTATTTGCCTGTTTCTTTTCTTTCTATGTAAGTACTTGTTTATGTGTAAGTTGTTTACATAAACTTAGTCTTGTAAAAGTAAATTTTTAATAATTAATTTATTTTTCTTATTGCAAATACATTGTAATAATGTCATTTCTATGTCGGATTCATTGCTCCTCCTCCTATTAAAATGATTGGCGACGGTTAAATAAAAAATAACCAAAATTTGTATTAAAATTATTGGCGACGGTTAAGTAACAAATAACCCAAATTTGTTATTTAACCGTCGCAAAACGAGTTGATGAAACGAAATTGTTACTCTGCAAAGGAATGTGTACTATATAATACCATATTCCATTTCGATTACTTTAGCTTGAACACTGGTCTATTGGTGATACGTCCATAAAATTTGGTCATCCAGGGGATGTTAGAAAGTTAGTTATCGTTTTGAGTACGTAGTTTTTAAAGAAAAAATTTGACATAAATAAAAAATATTCAAATACTTTTTTAAAACAAATTTGAACTCAACATAAAATTATCAACAACCTTATACTAACGAAGAAACAAAACAGATCACTTGGATATATACATTTTAAAGTGTATCGATGATATCTCTATTTATTATTTATATATGCCTATGATATATCAGTGTAAAATAAGTTTTAATAAATATCTTAATAAACGAAATATTAGAACACGTAAACTTATGTTTTATATATACTGTAATTTTATTTAGCTAAACAATAAAATTAGTATATTGAACATGAGCAGTTTCAGAAAATAATATTGTATTTTCTGAAACATTGTAATTTTTTAATACAAAATGTTTCTTGTACACGCATAATAATTTAATAATGATCTAATAATTATACCAATTGTAAAAAAAAATTACATGAATTTTTTTCATTATCTTTTCTATGTAGTACGAATTAAAAACTGCTTATAATGTGAGTTCAAAAAAATTCATTCGTTTTTCAAAGTTAACTTTTTTGACTGTATATTTGACTAAAATCCCTTAGAAATGACTATTTCCTCATCTTATCTGGAAAAAAAATATTGATTAGAACAATCTGAAAAAAATACTATTTTAAATAAGGTAGAGACTGAAGGAAAAATATAAGTATCATATTACCCGCGTTACTTTATTTAATGTAAAAATAATTATGTACGAGGAACTAATTACGCAATTACGATTTGTACTCGACCAGTTTTTCATATTATCATGTCACTGTATCGGACGTTTTAAATTGTTGTTACGTTGTATTTTTCCCACTACATCAACATGTACGGAATATAATAACTAAATGAACAGAAGTTCCACCGACGATCTGCTTCAGATCTCGAAATTAATATTACAAATCTCTACTTTGATTTTCAGACCTGTGATTTTCTTCACCCGCATTTTTTTAATTTTCTCCACAATTACATATGGTAAGTTGCAAGCTCTTGGTATATTATATATATACATGTTTTACCATTGCACACAACCCATTTGTGAAAACGGCCAAGTATACGATCGAAAACACTTTAAAACGCAATTTATGTAGCACCGGCGCCCATAAATCGTCAACGCTCTTTTTCGTTCCTCGTTACCGTTCATTTAACTTTATCGTTCCCTTCTCCTGTAGTCCAGTTCTATTTAACTCTCGTGCATGGCAGGCCGTACGCGCCTACGTCAGTGCATAATACAAGTGACGTTCAAAACGTTTTGCTATTTAAATTTTGTGAAGGAGTCACATTTATTTAATCCTCAATTTACGTTACTCGTCAGTCTGAATTATTTGCCCTGCGGAACACGCCACAGGATTAATTCCCGCCTGCAAAAACGGCACCGCCCTGCCCGTTCGCCGTAGCTACCTCCCGGAAGTTGGGTCCCGGAAGATTAACGGACGTTGGCTGGTCACGTGGCCCGTAATTGTGGGGCCCATTAAATTATGGACAGGTAAATCGCATTCGTTTCGGCAGTTGCGTTCGGTTCTTGTTTAGGTTTAGATATGGGGCTGGTTATGGTGGTCACTGGTATATTGACGTTTATATTGTTTTAGTAATAAACTATAATGAGCAAGTTGTTAATTAATAACGTGGTCATATATCGATGCGTCGGCATTTCGGCGTAAAGAGATGTATTTTTCGATATATACACAAATTTATTTATATATGTTCTATAGCAAATTTGTAAATAATTAATTAGGTAATCATTATAATTTAATTGAGTGAAATGAAATACATAAATTAAAGTATCTAGTCCGCTTGTCGTAGGAAAATGCAATAATCTTAGATTTAGCCAGATATTTTCCCAGTTTTCATTGCCTCACATTCATTCGGAATTTCCACGAAACTCTAATTTACTTTTACATATAAATAAAAAAATAAGTACGGAATACTGCATACAAAAGAAATATGCTATAAACTTTATCTTCGCAATTTTATATTAATTTGATCTTCGCGACAATTATTTCTTGAAATACATATTTTTGGGCAGAAGAAAATTATTTATTATATCGACTTCCTGCTTCATTAAACACGCCAGTCCTACCCCCATAACTTCATTCGCGAAGAATTTGTATGACAAAATATTCTACAGTTGTGCCCGCTGTATGTTCGTGATTGCAGTCATTGTTTTGCCATTGTTTCAATAGCTATGTGGTAATTTATTTTTACATGTTTATAAGCACTGTTATAATTTTTTAATTAATTACTCTAATGATATGCAGACAATTATTTAAATACACGAAATGCCGATACTGTATATTTAATTTATTTTGTATATTCAACCAATTTTATTACAATGAAGTATAACCGCAAAATGTTTGATGTTTTTTAATCATGGGCACAAATATTTCGAACTTTCCACAAAATATAAACATGTAAAACGAACTTTCTTGAAAATCCTATTAAGAAACTCAATTCATTGTTATATACATAATTATTTACCTACTAGTAAGCCGACAAAGTAGTTAACTTGATCGTTTTTCTACAATTTAAGTTACAAATATTACTGCATCATATGAAACGCCAAACTTTTGCGAATAATACATAACCTATTTGGAATAATACATAACATATTTGGAGTAATGCAGCTTTCTGACGGTGAAATAATTTTGCTGAACAAACAAACAAAAAATCTCACCTCCTTTTTAAAATATTAGGGTAGACTAAATGTGCACACGACTTAATCTGCGTGGAATTCGAAGTGAGAAAAAATATTGGGAATTTTAGTATCTATCTGGAGTAATAAAGATTTCTAACAGTGATAGAATTTTATTGAATTAATGAACAAAAAGACTCGCACCTCCTCTTTATAATATTAGTATAGGCCTAGCTGCGCCTGCAACTTCGTTCGCGTGGAATTCAAAGTAAGAAAACTTATTAAGAAGTTTAGTATCTATCTGGAGAAATAAAGCTTTCTAACAGTGATACAATTTTATTGAATAAAGAAACAAAAAAACTCGCACCTCCTCTTTATAATATTAGTATAGGTCTAGCTGGGCCTGTGACTTTGTGAGCGTGGAATTTGGAGTAAGAAAAGTTTTTTTTTCTTTTTTCTCGCAGAACTTTGTGAGTGTAAAGTTTACTAAAAATAGATGGCGTTAGCAACTAAATCGTTTCCGCCGTTTCTGGTATTAGCATACACAATGAACGTAAATTAAAAATTAACATATATTTTTTATTCGTAAACTGATTGAAATTAAACTAAACCTAAATATTAACCCAAGCTAATAAATACATCACTGAAAACCGCACCCAAATCGGTTCAGCAGCTGCTGAGATAGGCGTGCACAACGACGGTGCGCATAGACAAGCAAAAAACAGACAAACCCCCTCTGTCTGTAAGATCTGTCTAGTAAAGTCAGACTTAGTAGCGTATCTTTAATAGACAGATCTTAGTCGTACTAAACAATATTACTTAACAAACTTTAATCAATGTACAGACTCGATTTTTTACGATTTTATTATATATACAGATATGTTTTTAACTGTATGTCAGGCGTTGTTTACAGATAAATTCTGTTTAATTTGAAATTTTGTAAGTAGAGAGTGAAGTGAAATACTGACCTTAATTTTCTGTTCCATCGTTGAGAAATAGTTTAAAATGAGAAACGCGTTTTGAGAACACTATTTTATTACCAAGCGTGCGTTGTTCTGTTGGGTTAACTGAATCTTTGTATTGTATTTATCTCTTTTCACGCACTTTAGACACATAAATTTGTGATTTATTTGCCGATATTACTTTTCTTATTACAAATTATTAATTTTCAATTAATTTTTCTTGATTCTTTCTTGTTTTTTTTCTAATAAGATGAATTACTAATGTTTTATATTAATATATGTTTCTCAACAGTATTTTGCGTAAGACTAAATAAAAGTAAGACTAAATAAAAATAAAAAACGGGTACAATGAGTGATCCAAAAGAAAAACAATATTAACGATGAAACTTAAATTTATATTTCAATATGTATTTTTGATAAATTTACTTATTTAATTTATACTTTGAAAAAAAAACTAATTTTCTTGATCATTCCAAAAAACTTTAAGGATAACACATCACCTCGCTTCAAAGTTTGTCTGTAGGAGCTCCTCCTTTAGCCAGTGCTATAAGCTGCTGCAAGCTATATTTGAACAATAAAGTGTAAGCGAGTGCATAATAAAGGAGCCCCGCTCACAGTCTCTCACCTTTTCTTTTCAATCTTCTCTCTTATTCTTACGTAGTAGCCACCTTCTGTAAGTAATTATACATTTTGTATCCCAAAATTGATGCTGTAATCTTTCCCATAGAGCTTGTACACTCAAAGATATTTGAGTTTTCGGGGTGGTCGTGAAGATGATTTTTGCTTTAAAATATCATGTCGCCTCGTTTTAGGGTTCCTTAGCCAAATGACAAAAACGGAACCATTGGAATTTCATCCTATCTGTCTGCTTGTCTGTTCATCTTGCTGTCCGTATGTCACAGTCATTTTACTCGGAGACTATTGGCACTAAATAGATGAAATTTGGATTGTAGATATCTTCTATGAACTGCTATATAATGAAACATTGGAATTATAAAAGAATAATATTACGGGTGGTCATCTATATATATATATATATATATATATATATATATATATATATATGTATGTATATCTATAGAATGCCACTCCTACGTATGGAATGTCGTTGGATAGAAGTTAATAATTATATAGAGGTTTCAAAATAACTTCTTCATTTAAGTCAATAATTGGTACGATATGTAGTTCTATAGTCTTAAAAAGTCACTTCCTAATTTTGCAACTAACGTGTGATTTAAAATAAACTTTAAATGAAAATTGCTTTTAATAAGATATGTTATGTAGTTTTTGAGATATGGGATATTCTCGGTATCGGCCGCAGCGGTATCTTTGTTTTTCATAGTGTCTAAGAAAAAAAACTTAATATTGTTTAGTGCAATGGAACCCTTTGCGCGTGAGTCCGACTCGCACATGGCCGGTTTTTAATTTAATAGCTTTGACGCCTAACATGCAGGTTTATTCCATATGTTATTTACTGATAAGTCTCTTTTGAATGTCAACCATGTGAGCTGTCAAAAGTAAGTCTTAGGCTTTTTAGAATATCCTTGCATTGTCAGTCGAAATTCCGCAAAATACCTCTTTGCATAAGATTGAAACTATCGAATATGAAGGAACAAATTCGACAATATTTCTATTAAGTCAGCTTGTACTTCCTTTGCAGATATTTTTTTTCCAAGCAGAGTTGTTTGATTATAGCGAATACCTTGTTTTTTTTTCAATACCCATACTTTTATCCGTAATTTTTTAAGTTAATACTGTTTTATACAGTAGATGCAAAAAGATGAAATGCCATGTGTTTTTTTAATTCAACGAATTATAATTATTTATTAATAAATTTTTTTGGGAAAAAAAGGAAGTATTTATTTGTAAATAAAATTTAGAATTAATGGTTTTGAAAACTACTTTTAGTTATCGTTTTGTGGTTAGTATTATTTTATGTTTCATGGTATGTTATGCAATAAAAAAAATGTATGTGTATATTTGTAATAAATGAATAATCAAACAGACAGATTTTTATTAAAATGTGCCCGTTAACGGTGGTTTTTTTATGTGTGTGTATTTGTTTACACTATTGCATGGTACATATTCTTCAAAATTAAATTTACTTATTTTGTATTCGTTCAACACATAAAATGTTGAATGTAAAATGGTTTTAATCGTTTCACTTTATGCATTAGATGCGGTTAAATAAAATAATATTAAAAATATGTCATATTTGAATAATTTGAAAATATATTAAATGTAGGCACATAACGCATTTTTTCTTCTATGTTCATTCATTTTTAAAGAGATACATAAGTAGAAAAGACGATTTATTTTAAATTACGGAAATTGTTGAGTAGATTAATTTTAAATATGGAAGCAATAATTTTTAAAAGGGAGATTAAAATTAACAAATTAAAAACACCTACTTTCCACTTATCTACGCAGGGCGCTACGTCCTCCTAAACGCCTACAAACTCTTTCATTAAAAGTCATCGCAACCTTAAAACTAAATAAAACACAGCGGGAATCGAGCACGCTGCTTACACATTAAGTAACCGTAATACTTGTTCTAAACAGATTTAAAACAAACAACTCTATAGTTAGCGAAGCACTTAAGTATTCTCGTCTGCCGAGCTCTATCTGTTGAACTTTTCGGGGATTTGCTTACCTTAATCCGACGCTGAAAACAAGTTCTCATTATCTATTCTACAATCGTTTTCCATTAACTCGCCAAAGAGGTACACGGGGAGGTAACGAGGGCGAATCTGTTAGCGCAAACACGCAAGTGTCAGGCCAATTTCATAACAATGAAACAGTTTTATTGTGCAGCGGCGTTTGCTGGTGCCGTGGTGAAGGCGGTTGGAAATGCCGTGTGATTGTTTATTGTTGTTTTGCCACTCTTGGTGGTAGGAACAAAGTTTAATAAGTTTTGGAAGTTAATTTTGTGTACTAATTTATTTCTTATCGTATGAATACTACAATGATAATTTTTGTTTATTATATAATAGCAGAATTAAGTATTTGTGGATAAAAAAAATCAATTTGTGGTTGTATTCTATTGTTACTAGTTTTATTATACGTCCTACGTAAAATAACTAGTACTTCACTAGTTATTTTGCATATAAATTTAACATTAGTTTCAAATGAAGTGCTGAAATTTCGTATTTTAAATATTGACAGATTTTCTTTCTTTCACATTGTGGATATATTTCTCTCTTTTGCCTTTTGTAAATTAACAAGTTAAATGTAATTTTGAATAAATGATTTTTTCATTATTTTTACTGCTCTGAGTTCATATATGCTATACATCGAAAATTGTATAAGTGTGTAGTAAATTCAATAGTCTACTTAAATACACATCAACAACGAGATGAAAAAAATAAATACGGTATACATGAATTCGGTAATAAAAAAATTAGATACGATACATTATAATTGTTTATTGATATATGTGTGTTTATTTAATTATTTCTTTTTAATCCTTTATTTTTAGAACACTTTTTTCACACTCAGTTAATTGGACCATATCATATTTCCTTCTCTTCACAAAATTTTTTCCCCAAAAATCTCCCACAATACAGACGTTATAAAAAGAATGTTCCCTCCAAGTTAATAGAACTGTTTAATAATTTTTTATAGTACAATTTTTGAATATGTATTAATATTTCCCAAGAGACTGATTTCTAAAAAACTGTGGGATACGTGTTATATTATTTATATTTGCGAGTATTTTTATGAAGTTTTAACTAAATCTGACCAAAAAAATATTCTTCCCCTTATAAACTATTCTTTTCCCTCCCTAGGGATTTAATATAGAAAAATATTTTTAGTAGGCTTAGTATAATATTATAGAATTGTCTAAATTTTATACGTTTGGCTAGGTTAATTTATAAATATGGAATAATTTAGAAATATTTATTTTAAAATCATAAAAGTAGGCATTATTAATTTATTATTAATGTTTTAGTACATAGGTGAATTATTGAAATAAAGAAAGGGAGTGTGTAGGAAGGAAACATTTTGAGAACTTACTGGAATTTCCCAATGATTTTTTCATTACTTTTACTTTCGACTTATTGAAAAGACTTTTAAATAATTTTAATAATACTACATTACGTTTAAGTAACATGAACATGATTTTTAGAAGTTGATATTAAAAAAAATTCTTGTTAAGTTGGTTTATTCAAATATTTTAAAAATTATCAAAAGTGTAGTATTATGTATTCAGATAAAGGCTTGCGTCGTTCATTTGACTGTATTAAAAAAAATAATCTTACGTTTACAATTTTTCATTCAATATTTTCATAGGTAAATGGTATATTAGTAATAGAAAATAACCGACAGGATGAATATTTACATTATTGATTGCGATAGCTTTCACGTTAAACGAAACAACACGTTAATTTGGATAGATGGATAAATATCTTGCCATTAATTAATACGGTGTCATCACTTTATCATGCACAATTTTCCGACCACTGTACCTGACGTAGAAAGGAAATTTTATAAAATTTAGTCTGTACCAAAGCGCGCAGGTACATAATCCTTTACGGAGAGTTTGTCGAGCAAATTGCTAATGAAATTCAAAACAAAATTGCCAACTCCCATCGCTCCTTGAGGGATTAATTAGTTTTGTTTCAATTCACTTTCAAGCGGGCACTTTCGGCCTCGTGAGTTTACGTAGTCAGTCCAGTATACGTCGCATCACGGCCTTACCCATATAGACATATGTTCATTCATCGCGGGGGTTGTTTTATTATTTATATTACTCAACCTACGAGAATTGCATTCGTGTAGCATATAGTTATTTTAATTATTCCGTGATAAAATAGCGGATGGATGTTTAAAGGGTTTGTTTAATTATTCTGTTTAGGTTACGTGATATGAACGTGAAATTTCGGTTCTATTCGTAAAGTTGATATGAAAATATGTGAATAAAATTAGGACAAAATTAAACGTGAAAGCAAATATTTTACATGTACTATCTTGGCTGTTGTTTATTTTGTAAATCTTAATATTTTCCCCGACAAACTTTTGTAAATTACCATAAATAATTTATTATAATAACGAAATCCCTATACACATATTTATATATTCCAATTGGCATGATTGAGGTCATATGATTTGAAATCCCTACTAATATAGATCCGGAAGTTTTATTATCGGTCTGTTTGTTACCTAATAACTCTGCAAAGAATCCAAGTACCAAGTTGAAACTTGACATGCGTCTAGTTTATATCATGTAGTGATACCTAAGTTACACCTGTATATAAATTGGTTGCTTTGTGGGAATAATAAAATAATAATGCCATTATGTTTGTTATTTAGTCACGCCTAAATGGCTGGAAACTTTTTCCTAATATTTCTTTGTTAAGTAAGTAAAACATTGAAGTTAATACATAACATATGAATGTATTAATGTACATTATTAACTAGATATTTACAAGCAAGCTATCGGCATATAGCGTTTATATATATATATATATATATATATATATGTATATATATTTATTTATATTTATATATATGTATATATATATATATATATATATATATATATATATATATATATACATACGTCGTCAACTACTCAAAATGGGAGTTATTAGTGGAGCATGAAAACGAAAATATTTTAAGCCCTAATACTGCATCTGATGCTAACAATCCCAGAGCAATAAAACATACGAGTATCATTAGGTAGATTGTAAATACTTTTTACTTACAAGTTCTTAAACCTATTCGTTTGGTTAAATTTCATATAATTTTGTACGCTATATACCATCGCGGACGAAGATGAAATCTATTAAAGTATACCAAAAAAAAATTTTTGATAAAAATGTTAAAAAATATTCAGAAATTATAAAATTTCGAAGCTAAGCCTTAATTATTACTTCGTGAATTAATAAAAATGCATATTCCACTTGGGGAAATATTCTTTCCATAGTTTTAAATGAATAACAATTAAGACGTGTTTTGACTGTTTCACAAATAATAAATTTGTTTAACTTTTTAGATGGCAATCAAAATCCAACCAGTCAATATATGATTACCTTGTATATTGAATAAGTTATGCTAGATTAGATTAGATATTTTCTTCGAGTTTCTAAAAACCAGGCGCCAGGTGCCATCGAAATCTGTTTTTAGACGGTCCTGGTGGTCGGGTTCTCGCCGATATATACTGCACAACTAGATGTAAACATTTCATTCGTTTTGCAAAATATTTCTTTGTTAAGTAAGTAAAACATTGAAGGTAATACATAACATATGAAATGTATTAATGTACATTATTAACTGGAATAATTCCATTTAATTTTACTACTCTGAATGGTATATACATATATATATATATATATATATATATATATATATATATATATATATATATATAAGCGCTATATGCCGATAGCTTGCTTGTAAATATCTAGTTAATAATGTACAATAATACATTCATATGTTATGTATTAACTTCAATGTTTTACTTACTTAATAAAGAAATATTAGGAAAAAGTTTCCAGCCATTTAGGCGTGATATATATATATATATATATATATATATATAAGTCAGTTCAACTGTAAGATACAAAATGTTATGATGAGTAAAATTTGTGAGAAATTGGTCAAATCAAGTATTTAAATTTTTTAAAAAATTATTTTCCTAATCGAAACCAGCTTTACTTTTTTCAATTCTTTGCAGAGCTATTAGGTAACAAAGAAACCGACAATAAAAACTTAGGGATTTCAGATCATGTCATCTCATTCATGTGAATTGAAATGTATAAATATGTGTATAGGGATTTCGTTAATATATTAAATTAATTATGGTAATTTACAATAGTGTGGCAGGGAAAATAATTTGCTGAAATCAGCTAAACGTTTAACTTTATTTATAGAGCGGTTTTGCGATAGTTTTGTTCAGTTAAATAGGAATTTCACTGCTTTAATTGAAAACATACGCGAGAAATATCACTTTGAAACGTAAATACGAGTATATCACAACTCCATAACGCAAAAGACTTTAAGAAATATAGTAATAAGAAGAAAAAATGCGCGTATGTTTATGTAATTATTATAAGTTATACTTCTTTGACGTAATACAAGATTAACTTTATTTAGCATGCAAATAATTAATGGAAATAAAATAATAAAAGACTAAGACTAAGACTAAACTAAAATAAGACTAAACTAAAATAATGACTGAACTAAAATAAGAAAAGGACTGAAGCGTAATTATAAATACGGTTGGTAAAAACTAAATTCATCAAATAATTAAATTTTAAAAATTAAAATGTATTGTCTCATATAGAGTAAAATTCAATTGAATTATTTTCAAAAGTTAAATGAGTACACAGCTTTCAAGTTTATAAAAATACATATATTTAATGAATTTTTAACTTTGCTAAAACAATCTAAATTAAATTTATTTAATCACGAATAGTATTTAATAAATGATAAAGTATTACTTTATTTTTATTCACAACTAACTGAAACTAGGTGATATAATATTATTTGTATTTTATTTAAATTTTTAACCACGATCTAGGTTTCGTTGTATGATAACATCTTCAGGTGAATAATTTGTAATGATATCTACACATTGCCATGATACAATCTTTACAAATTGCCCACCTGAAGATGTTGTCATACAACGAAACCTACGTCGTAGTTAAGAATTTAAATAAAGGAGAAATAATACTACATCGCGTAGTTTTATTTAGTTGTGAATAAAAATTAAGTGATAATGAATTTCTACAAAATTAACGTCAAATATATTCAATATTCGATAAAGCATTAATTTGTATGGAACCCTATTAAATTACTAATTAACTTTATGTGCGTTCGTCGTAAAATTTAATTCTCATAATTTTTTCATAACGCGCCTAAAGAAGTATAATTTCAAAAGGCAAAATACGTAAAAAGTTTAAAGGAACTGAAAGCATTTAAAGAAGAATGTTCATAGTCAGTAAATATTCCCATATGATAGTATCATCGACGTGTTTTCCCTCTTAATGGTTTTAATTACGGCAAGTGCGTAATAACATATATTCAAAAAAACATGCTCAATTTAAACTTTGTTTTGGTCGTAAATGTTCCTTTTAATTAAGTTCAACGGTGTGTGTAAATTAAAAAAAAAATCATTAGTTCAAATACATCTATAAGCTACTACAACAAACCGAACGTAGCTGTTAATATAGCAACATAAAAATTAACTAATTTTCCCAGTACACGCTAAATTAAAAATATTCCCAATTGCAAACACGAGCACAAGGTATGTCTGGATACACCTCCCGTTCCCCAAATGCAATTGTCGCTGACCGTCGGGGTACAAACTGACATCCAATCTATCCCAACATGTCTTTGGGGTTCGCATATATATAGTTAACCCAGAGCGAGACAGACATCATACCGATACAGACTGAACGGGAAAAAGTAACGTATTTTATTGCGTCTGGTTTTCGTGTTGAGGTTAGGCCTATAATTCATGTCGCCTAACGCCATCCGTCATGCCCATAGCGCTTAGCCGCCAGTGTCTGAAATGCTTCACAGGATGACCCAATTCGATATTTTTTCACGTCGTTTTTTTTTTAAATAAGATTATGACATAAATTATATATATGTGTTTTTGCCAACGTAAAGAGGATGTGAGGGAGGCAACCTTCATTGTGTGGACCAGGAAAATTCGGTTATGAAATTGTAGGGTGACATTTATGTAAACACGACAAGATGGTAATTGTTTTAAAAGTGTGGGGAATAGCTTGTTGTTTCTTTTGGCTTGTTTAGATAATTTATTTTTCCATAATTATTTTTTTATATTAGTACGCATTTCTTATTATCAGCAGAAGGCGACACTCAAATCACAACCTACATATTGGTGGGATAAGCACCAGCTGGTCATAAACAAAGTTTCAATATTCCAAGGTCCTGTGCACCAGGGTCTTGAATGAATCTATCAATTTGTAATCATGAATTTTAGAGACATAATTTTACACTTATTCTGAATAGCGATAGAATAAAACAGTTAAATAAAAGCCTAAAATTTCCATAATCTAATAAAATTAATTATTATATCTTTCGATTTAAAAGATTTATTATAACAAACGAAATATCTTTCTGATTGTAGTGGAACTTAAACCTTTACTCGTGAAAATATAGTGCTTTATAACCGTGGGCGCATAATATTTTATATCTTGAAATTTATATTGTAACTTTCAATAATTCAGGACGTTGCAACTTGGACATGCATGATTGGCTCCAGGATACCTTTTGACCATAATTTCGCCCGCGTGGTTTCTTTATTAAGGTGCCGGAATTTATACCTTAAAATTGTTGCAACATCCCTTTATAAATAATATAAAATGTTAGACACGATAAACATATTCACGACTTGTATTTTATTTGCAGTTACCACGTAAGAAATAAAAATAAAATTTTTTTTTCTCTTTCATTATATTACTAAGGATATAAGTGCAAAGCAACCGTAGAAAATTTCTATGTGGTTTTGAATCTTTATCCCAGTATTTTTTTTTCAAAACAAAATTATCTTTTTAATGTAATTAAAATTCTATTTTTCACAAAACTACTGTATTTTAATCCCTTATAACATCGAATGATCGCATGAGAAAATAACCTATCTCAGGACTTAATTTTAAAAATCTTCGATTAAGACTAATCGAAAAAGGTAGTCGGTTGTTTTGCTTCGACAATTTCATTTGCAATACTGTTCACAAATATTTAATTTAAAGTGTTTGAAAATTTCTATCTTCTTATGGTTAGGTGGCTACCACATCGTATAGCGTTGTTACGAAATATTAAATATTATTTAAAGAAGTTTTTTACTTTTTACTAAACTAAAGTTTTGAAATTATAAATTAAATTAATTTTAATTTTATTGATGAAATATATATTGTTTGCTAATAAGTCAAGAGACTAATAATTTGACAACTGGGCAGAAATGTTTTTTTTATAAATGTACATGAAAGTATGATCAATACCTACAAAAGTAAATTATAACGATCCCGTATTGAAAGACTTAAAAAATTCACAAAATCAAGGAGAATTTTACACAAAAGTAGAGACAGAAAATAAACATATGAAATGTCAGACACGGTAAACGCGCTATACCGTAGACCCTCTACGCCGTAGCGCAAAGCGACGCATACACGAGCACCCACGTGGAAACATAACGGGATATCGATGCGGGAAAACAAGATATTGGAGTGGAAAGCCTTTCTATTGTTGGACGACGTAAGATTTATTGTCAAATTGCAGGAGAGACACTTCACGTTATATTTGAGATGATATATTGCTATGTTTTTCCAATCACCGTGTATTTTGTGTATTGTGTAATATATAGGAATGGGACTATTTTGATAGCGGATGTGGTCAACTATGATGATGATATTAATCTATAGGTAACATATTTGTTAAGTATTCATATAGTTATGGAAAAAATAATTTTGGTGCCTCTTTTTAAACATTTCAACTACTTTTGTTTGGCATCTATAAACAGTCCGATGACGTTGAATTTGATGGGTATCATATTTGTTTATTAAAATAATTAGTCACGCCTCAAAAAGAATGAAAATTAAATCAATTTAAAGTTTAAACGTTTCCAGTTCTAAAAAGATTATTCGTCACTATACCCAGTCGTCCAGTTTTAAGGGAGTTACAAATAACCATGGAAAAATTTTAGTTTTAATTTCTGAGTTATATCTGTATTGCTTTTCATATATGTTTAGAAGATAAGAACTATAAAAAGTAGTTTCATGTATTCGTAGAAGTAATAAAACCAGTCAAGTATGAGTAGAACTCGGTCTACAAGCTTCCCTACACATTTAGGTACTTATAAACATTTATATTTACAAATAAACATTATTTATTCACAAATTTTTTTTTCCAAACTTAATTATATCGCCTAATAAACTTTTTATAGGTGTAAAAACGTAGGTGCTTAAAAAGTTATGAGATCTAGGATAATTACGATACTTCCACAAGGATATCGTTTAGACAATCTTTCAGTCAGATTTTACCAACCCTCTTTCCTTCATTATTTTTGGTACAGTAGTTTCAGAAACAAGAAGAAGGGGATGCTCCATTTTTGCATATTTCTGGAATATCTTTTTAAATATGCAATATAAAATTTAGAAAAAAATATTGCATTCCTCATAACAAACACTTCCAAATGATTTCTGACATGACATACAAAATAGGTACTTTAATTACATTTACTTATTTATTGAAAAAAATTAGCCAGTATAAAATATAAGGTTCAAATATATGGTTATGCCAAATTTCAAATTTCTGCGTCGCGTAGTTTCTGAGAAAATCGACTATGGCAAATTTATTGATAGACAGTGAGTAATCTTGTAAGGGTTACGTTTATCCTTTTGAGGTACAGAAGTCTAAAAAGCGTTAAAATACTATGTGAACGCAAAAAAATTGGTCAATCAGATTGAGAGACACACCTTATCATGTTAAGTATATGCAGAACTATATTTTGGGACCGGTGGGGTAAATAATAAGTAATTAAAATATCTCAAAGTAGGCTATTTTAATATAAATAAGCTGAATTTTTAAAAACAAACTAGTGCTCTTTATTATCTTTAAAATAATTAGCTTTGCTTTTCTTTTTATTTCTTTTCATAATGTTTTGCGTTATAATATTTTTTTAAATAATTCTTTATTGTTAATGAATACAATATTTAAATACGATAACTTATTCAAATAACTTTCTTCTCTAAAATTTTGTTTAATTTTTATTCTTCACGAAAACACTAAGTGATTGTTTTTCTTGTTGCTATATAAAGTTCATATATATATATATATATATATATATATATATATATATATATATATATATATGTATATATATATATATATATATATATATATATATATATATATATATATATATATATATATATATATATATATATATTGAATATATTTGGCGTTAATTTTGTAGAAATTCATTATTCACAATTAAACAATTAAATGAAACTACGTGATGTAGTATTATTTCTGTAGTATTATTCTTTAAGTTCTTTACCACGACCTAGGTTTCGTTGTATTACATCTTATGCATGTATTAGATCGGCTGCACAGTAATTACATCAATTATTTGAATCTTTTGAATTTTAATATGCATTTATGAACACAAAGTTTATGTTTCAAATATATAAATGGTGAAATTATTATAAGTAAATACAATATATATATTTAAATTTTGTAACTTTTTCATGAAGGCTATTCTTTTTTTTTCATTTATCAATTAAACATTTATGTTAAATATCGAGCTAAATATTTAACGATACTCATAATTCAAGTTATTGCTTACATAATAGCTTAATGTACATATTATATTCTTAAGCGAACTTGATTAACAAGGTCATATAATATACACCTCACGTTCGCCTCTCGGCCGATATAAACTAAAATACATTTCATATGCCAGATTACTCGAAAATAAACGTTCCCGGATGTTACTTCATCGTATCAGATAGCCAAGATGTACCGGGAAAGGACATAACCTTTACGTTCAACCTTCTATCCTGCCACAGCTATCTGACAAGTCGATCTCGATTCAGGTACAGACAGAGATTGAAATTAATTTAGTAAAGGATTCCACCTCAGGCCGTCAAATATTCGAGCGAGTAAGGGCGGCTCTTCTTATCAAACGCTCGTTCAATATTCATCGAATTACTTGTAAAATTATGGGGGTCTGCGGGGAGCTTTGTGTAATCCACGTGTTCAGAGCTTAATATAATAATAACACGGGGTCGGGTGTAAAGTTGGGAGGCATTGTATAAATGTAACGTATGTTTTAATCGTGTTATGTAAATGCTGTTGCCGTAGTGAACTGTAGGCGAAATATATATAAATTTTGAGGAAGTTGGCTAGAATTGTAAGAGGGTTAAAGTTATTTTTTTCAATTTGTTTAATATTATATTTATTATATAGGATCAATACAGCTTAATATACAGCCACAAAAAACTCTCAGATCTTAGAAATGCTAATTTTTTTGTAATATAAATAAAGCCGATGAAAATTGCCAATCGGAGACGTGAAATTAATAAAAAAATATAATGAGAAAGAGTATGAGTTGAAAAAATACATTTTATATTTCTTTTCAATTGGCAATTTCTTTTGCGAAAAATGTTTATAAAAATACATAAACAAAAATAAAATACGGCGCGATCTACTTTACTTTCATAAAAGCTTAATTTCTTTTTATAAAGTTTAAATTAAATTTTGTTACACAAATAACGAAGGGCTATCTTCTACTAAAAATTAAATAAGGGTTAATTTCGTTTTATATATCTAGCTGTTATATCTAGTTTAGACGTTGTATTTACGAATTGCGTTGGAGAAAAAATTATACTATCAGTGAGATTTTCGATGACGCATGTTCTCAAATATAGAATGTAATATACTGTTTCTCAATTAATCGTTTAGAAAAATGAATTGATAATGTACGGGGATACTCTAAGTATCATGTGTGGATAGGCTCGCGTGTAGTTTAGGGTGTTTTTATTTTTTCAATTACTGGGTGAACAGATTTTTCGTTAATATTTTACGTTTTATGTATTGTTCGCCGAGGTAATAAGGCTTCCAGAGTATCGCAAAAAAAAATATATAAATATATATATTTATATATATATATGTCTATATATGTGTGTATATATATATATATATATATATATATATATATATATATATATATGTATATATATATATATAAACTTGCAGATACCCCTGGAGTCATGATCGATTAAAATATAATGAACTTCGTATTCCAAAAGCCCAGATTCTATTTACATACAATCTATTATTTTATTTACTTATACTTTAAGTCTATATACAAAGGACAGTCCGTATACAATGTCATATGACCCTAATTTTTCAATTATTCGAACTAATCCTGTAGAAGACCGCAATCAATTGTGAGTGTAAATATGGAAAAAGTAACAAAAGAAATTGTACCGCCTTCAAATAACCACCGAATAATAAGCGCAAATAAAAGTTTAAAATAATGAATACAAGAGTACTAGTTGTAACTTTTGCGGTTCAGTATTGTTTCCTGACATAATCAAATTTGCAAAATACTGCTACTGCTAGAGATTTTGCAGTCAGTGCAAGTCGATGCTTGTCTCCTCTCTCACAAGTATGTACATCCACACACACACATACACATATAGACGAAAGTTACATTCCACTTCGCAGCGAAACTCTCGAGCAGTATTTTGCAAATTTGATTACATTCGGAAACGAATTGTACCACAAAATTGTCTACTGAGTACTTACATTTTCATTATTTTATACTTTTCTGTGCGCTTGTTATTCGGTAGTTATTTGAAGTGGATAGAATTTTTTACAAAATAATTTATGTTTCCATTTTATTTTCTATGATATGCTTGACTTATGATGAATTCAATGTCGATAATATCTCATTTATTAAAACCGGAAAAGACGTTTTACAACATTTAATGAACCTATATACATTCATAGAAGTATATGTACATGCATGTGTGCACGCATATATATATAAATATATTAATGCATACGGATATATAAATCACATTCCTTCTTTTTGCTTCACCGTATCAGTACTTTACATATCTTAACACACTATACATCCGCCAACTACTACTGCTTAATTAAATCCATTATTTCGTAATACTTGCGCTCATTAACGTCTCTGACCATCAACTAATACCATAGCTGCTTTATTCCTTTTTAAGTACCTGTATATAATTATCTATTTATTTAATTTGTTATTTCTTATTTACGTCAATAAATAAACAATTTACAAATTTAAGAAAATAATTTTAGATGGATTTGTCGGTTTTTTTCTAAAAATTACAAAATTCAAAACATTATTTAAATTACACATAAATGAACAACACTTAAATATATTTTTCTTACTCGTACCTTTGTTACTGACGTGGTGCCATTTAAAAAATATATAGTAAAAAGGGCAACATCTTTTGCTAAGTTTTTGAATATTTTCAACCACAGTTATAATTATTTCTAATATTGACTTACGTTTATTGCTCTGATATCGCAAGTGCATATATATATATATATATATATATATATATATATATATATATATATATATATTTATATATATATATATATATATATATATATATTTATATATATATATATATATATATATATATATATATATATATATTTATATACCAATACCTACGGACATATAAATCACATTCCCTCTTTTGGCTGCACCGCATCAGCACTTCAAGCTTTTATATATTTTAAGACACTATATATCAGCCCATTAATATTCTGATCGTTTTATGTCTATTTATATACATACTTGTATATACTCAGTTACATACCTATCTATGTATTACTGCTTAATTAAATCCAGTACATATTTGTTTATACTTTCACTTACTAACGTCTCTAATCATCAACTAACACCATAGCTGCTTTATTCATTTTTATGTGCCTGTATATAATTATGTCAGTTAATAAACAATTTAGAAATTTAAGAAAAGAATTTTAGATGATCTTGTTTGCTTTTTTCGAAAAATTCAAAACATTTTTTAAATTACATTTAAACGAATAACACTTATATATATAATTTTTCTTACTCGTACCTTTGTTACTGAAGTGGAGCCATTTAAAAAATATATAATAACAAGTTTTTAAATATTTTCAACCACAATTAAAATTATTTCTAATATTAACTTACTTTTATTGCTATGGTTTCGCACGTACATTAGAGCCAATCAGGCATTTTCAATATTGGTTATAACGGAAAATAAAACTTTAGATTTTTTTGAATAAGAAATTGTTAAAATTATTTTAACTTTAAATTACTTTTACTGTTTCTCAGGAGCATACAAGAGTTTCCATAAAAAAATTAAAAGAAAAATATATTTACATGAAAGTTCAAACATAGGGTACCTCATAATGGGTGCTTTGTATGGTAAAGTGTGAATATCTTCTTATATGGTTGAAGCCAGTAAGTATTTTTATTACAATAACTTTTGCATTATACGTACCAGTTTTTGAAAATGGTTTACCAGTTCTGAGTAGTACAAATTAAAAAAAAAACAGTCAATTTTGGGTTCTTGAATTATTTTTTTGAGAGAACCGTATCAGTTACCGTAAAATGTTTCAATTTGTTCAAAAGATTATACTCAGTCATACATAGCTACAAAACATTAAAAATCAAGCTTAATTTCATGGTTGTGGCATCCAAATGATCGAACCAGAGTAGTGATTTTCATAAATTTTAAAAAAGTGTCTATATTTTGAAAACTAAGAGATTTTATTAAGGTCAAATTTAGTCACAGTCCCATCGTGGTCTATATCCGCTTTACGGTTTATCCATGACTTACAGGATAACAGCACAATTAAAAAAAAATCATACTTTAAAAAAAATTAATGATGGAAACAAACTGGGAGTATACAATTCCAAATAAAAAAATCATTCAAATCGGATGAGACATTCGGGACATATGAGATAAAAAACATAAAGAAATACAAATAAATTTAGAACCTCCGCCTTTTTTGAAGTCGGCTAATGAAATAAAAATACATAAGAGGGACCAGAATAAAATATTAAGGGCACTATTTTCATTCAACGTTTCATACATTTGACTTTTTTGAAAATGCAATGTTTATTCTGAAAAAGGGACAAAAAACTTTTAATATTTTAGAATCAAGTTCTTTGAGCTGATCTTTGGTTTGCTTGAATAAAAGCACTTTTCCAAACGTTCGTTTTAAAAATTTGGTATTGTAAATTGCAAAACATAATTATTAGAGAAAATTTAAATTAATGCTATAAAAAACAGTTATAATTTTAACAATTTATGAAATGACAGTAATTTCTCTGATAATTGATAACATTGACACAACTTATTATTATAAAAAACCATTGCTACATAACAATATAAATGTGGAAAAAAATTCTCATTGGAGATATTATTAAATAATATAAAAGACAATGGCAACAGACTAAAAATATTGTAATTTAATATGATTATTATATCATATTCATGAACAATTTATTGGACTGTGTAAATTTGGGCTAAAATCCTCTTTATTATATTTATTTCTATGACCTCTATCGCAAATCATTGATTTTGAAAATATAGTATGGTACAACACTGTCATTATTTTTTGATGAAAATTTTTTATTCAAATATATTACGTAACGCTTGATAAAATAGAAACACTTAGAATTTAATGTACCATTTTCTCTGATGCATTAGATTACTTAATGGACAAAGATATCACATTAAATTTTTAATATTTAAATAAGATGTTTTTTGACATCTTTCTGATATACTGATTAAAAAATGTATAATATTATACTTAACTTATATCTACGTGAATATTAAATAGTCTAATTTTAATGAATATTTATAAGATTATTGGGTTATTCCTTTGTTAGTTCCTTAGTATCCTTGTTTAGTTCCGCCCGCCTTGGCTAGATTTTTTAAATTTTGCCCAAAAATAATTTTTCTTACAGTGTCTCCATTATTAATTAGTATTTTATCCTCTTTTTCAAATTGTAAATTAATAAATAAATATAAAATTTAGTCTCGAAACTAGGACCCATATTTTATACTCCCGCTATAATAAACTTATCTTCCCTAGCGTTTAGAATTGTTTTTCTACGTGAAAACGTTATGCATGTCTAAATCTTTACCAATTTATTTTTAAACAATTTTCCATAACTTTTCAGATAATATATTTCTGTATCAGCATCTCGTTTTACTATTAATTTCAAACACTTTAGATTTAAGTATTTCTTGACAATAAAGTTTTATTTCTAAATTATATATAAAAAAGAGTTGAATATATTTGGCGATAATTTTGTAGAAATTCATTATTATGTTGTATATTATAAATTATAATACAACGAAACCTAGGTCGTGGTAAAGAAATTAAAGAAAGTAGAAATAATACTACATCGCGTAGTTTCATTTAATTGTGGATAAAAAAGAGTGTTTTTTTATTAATTTTTTCATTTATTAATAATATGCCAAAATGGAAAACTACATTAAACACAGTACTGTTTTAGCTTTTGTCTTACCTATTAAATGATATAAAAATTTACATTTTACTGCACGCAATTTAGTAAGCTTTGGTCTGTCGGATACGAATACTTTCTAGTTATGACTATCACAACTTTGAAGTTCCAAACTTAGCAATACTTTGTATAACAAAATACACAGCATCTTCAATCAGCATCTTTCCTCAGTTGACTGCCAACCATTCCCCGCCCGTCGAGACCAAAACCCCTCACCAAAACAATCCACGTTTACGCTTCAGCGACCACAACTCCAAACCGAACATCGCCTTATGTTGAATATGTAACATGTGCGTTTTACGCATATGCGGTTTTACTTCAAATCTAAACTTTGAAACGTTAAGGCTCGCTGTAAGTTGCAAATCGCATATCTCTCAAATGTGTTAGTAGCCAGTTCGTCGCCGGAGTCTACATGGACGGCATACAAAGCGGGGTGTGGTCTCTAGTGACGGCATCCATTCCGGTATAGTCAGACGGTATCTGAGAAGAGTTATGGTCGTATGTATGCCAGCTGTTGTCTGCCTGAAATATGTAAGTAAAGTATTTTCAAAGATAGTTTATGCCATTCGTTTTTCGTAGACGCAGCCAACACGTACAAACGCAGTAATCATTTGGAATTTTTAGGATTTTATACGTTAAATTTTAAAAATGGAATTACTTGATACCTTTTCTTTTCTTTATCTGTTTACTAGAGCGTTATTATTTTAGAGCCACTTGCCATAGTTTTAAAAAATTTAAAACCTGTTTAAATATTACTTACAAATAGATAATATGAAGAAAAGTACCGAAAAAATATTTCCATAAATAAGGTGGCAACCTAGATTTTTAAAATATATATATATTATATATTCAAACCGTTTCATAAAAAAATACAGTATAAAATTGGTTTAAAAAGATATCTCTCTCACCATTGTAAAAAGCGCTTGACTGTAAAATTTTAAAATAATGGCAGACATAGGAGTCACATAGGAAAGTTACAAAAAAAGTTAAATACTTAGATTAAAAATTTTTAGTTAAAGGTTTAAAATGAATGTAAAAATTCATTGTAAAATTCCATACCTAAAAATAAAAAAAAACTGTACTGTTATTAAAATATTTACATGTAAATTTCAAAGATAAAAAATATTTGTCGTGTATTATGAGAAAGGCCAGAAAATTAAAATGAGCTCAAATAATTTAATGTATTTCGTTAAGTTTTTGAAATAATTTCATACCTAATCATCATACCTAATTAATAGTTTCATCGTTTTTAAATAATTTGAACTTAAAACATTTTTATGCGCATAAAAATATTGTTAGCTTAATTAACTAATAGGGGCTTATTTATTTCTTGAGAATTGAGTCGAAAGATGAAAGGATTTAATGTTTATTGTTTTCAGAATATTCATAATACTAAATTCTCACCATGTTTGAAAAATGTTATATTACGAAAATATCGATTTACTTTTTGTGCCTGTATCTCTAAAGGAAAAAAATCTGACTAAGTGCACCAAACAATATTAAACTTATAAGTTTGTAGTTTTCAGACGTTCTGAAAAACATAGTTATTGCTACGGTCGGTACCAAAAATATCCCATACCTCAAAAACTGCACAATATATATTCTTCAAACCAATTTTAACTGAAATTTAATTTTAAGTTTTACTACCTTAATTTTTTCCAGAATTTTACACATTTTAATTGAAGAGACAAAGGTAGGGCGACCCACTTTTTAAACCTTTAGGAGTGCATCTCTCACCAAACATTGATTTGAATAAAAAAGTTATTTTGGAACCTCTATATCATTTTTAAAGACGATTAGTATTATTTTAGACGCCAATGTGATTTTTTTCCTTCTTAAATTACATTATTTTTTTATTTTTTCATAATCCCACTATAACAAAAAATAATAGTGAAGACACCTGGCATCTAAAGTCCCTCTATATGGTGCTTCTAGTCTCCGTGTAAAATAGCTGTGACATACAGACAGAAAGATGGAGAAATGGACAGACATATAGGATGATATTTTAAGGGTTCCGCTTTTGTCATTCGCTCCATTGGCTCTTTGCCTGCGGAACCCTAATAACGGACTGGAACTTAATTTTTCTCAAAAGCTGTTTGACGAAGAACTTGACTTGGTTTGAAATTTTACATGGTAATAAAACATGTTCGCCCGTATTTATTTCAAAGTTATTGCTCAAAAATACTTATGAGGAATTCAACGAAATCCAAATTTTATACATTGTGCGATGTTTTAGCAGGGATACACGTGGTGCCTTTAAATATTGGTAAAATCTATAAGAAACAAAATTCTCGTAGAATCATTGATCATTTAGGTTCATTGATCTCAACTATATTTAGATGTAATATGTTTTGCCGATTGAAGCAAACACTGAATGAGTGTATCGACAGAGTTTTATTTCTCAGGAGCAACATCATTCCTTAACTAATAGACATATGGAATACACAATTTTTCTCAAGAAAAATAATGGGTGGATGTTTATGGCAGTCAATGTTGGCCAATGTTGAAGGAAGTGTAATAAATGTTATTGACAAATATTTTAACTATCTTACTGTACTCTACAAGATGCACGAAGGCCCATGGGAACAAAACAACGAACTCCCAAACGCCTGCGGTCACCGCGCAGGATCTCACTTCTGGCATGATATTGTAACTTTATGTTTATTAGGATGTAAAATCTCGCGTCTTTCTTGGAATCCATGCTATGGTGGGTTCCAATCAAATTGTACATTTTCTATCTATCTAGTGGATAGGTATAGTGGAAGATATAGTGGAAACGTTTAAACACAGCATTTGTTGAATAGTTTTATTCCATGACTTTGACGACACAAAACGACATCTATTTCAATTATTTCATATTTAAAATTATAAATCTTATTAATATTAGGCGTGGTAACAGCTTTTTATAAAGATCGTGCAATTTAGTTTGTGCATAATGTTTACAATTCCTTGATGTAAATACATGCATTAAAAGGAATAAAAAGTTATTACTCTTAATTCAAGAAATCAATTACAATGAGATTATTTTTATTTAAGGTATTAATATGTTCATTCAACCAACAAACTGTTTATTGAGGACCAAATATTGTGGAAGAATTTACATAATGATAATAAAGCAAAAGTAACAAGGCAATAAAAGAATCAATTAAATATTAACTAGGAAAAGGAAGATGAAAAGTTATTAGAGGGAGAAATAAGAAAACAGTAAAGAATTAATATAGGGGTAACTCTTTCAAACGACTTTTTAAAATTTTCATTAATATTGTGTCGAATATTGAAAATGAAGTTTGATTTGTAGCTATAAATAAAATATGGTAAATATTGATTGAAAATAGTGTAACATTTTGAAATAAGTGTAAAAAGCTATTAAATACATAAATTGGTTGCAACTTATTGGTTGGGCTAACAAATTTTTATCCCCAGTTTGTTTTTAAAAAATATTTTACAACAAAATTTCAGAAAGAATCCATATATCTCATGGTGGTATAAATACCATTTTAAGTTTGGTTTAATAAGTAATATACACTGTTATTATAAAACAGTAATATTTATTTGCTAGTCTGAGTTAATTTCAGGATCTAGTGTATCGATTATTTTTGACAGCTTTTCTATGGGTTGCGAACAATTGAACCTACTGAAAATAAAGTTAATTTCAACTTAAAGTAATTTTAAGCTTAAGTATTATAAATCTGAAATGCTTTTTATGAAATGTTTTACCATTTTTCTAAGACGAAAACGCATGCCTGAATTGAAACATCACCATATTAAATAAAAAAGTTTCTTCAAACTGATGAAAAATTTCAAAGCGTTTTTAGTTCATTCGAGGAGAATGGTAACATTTCAGGTAATAACGGTGATATTTTAATGCTATTAACTTTTAGATTCTTAATAGATCGTGTGTTAAAATGTTACAATCTCACGTAGATTTATTTATTATTTGAAAAATTACATTTTCGCTAAATATAAAATTAATGATTGCCTTACGGACGAAGCAGCAGCTCCTGGGCCGTCATCAAGAGAAAAAAATGTTTCTACTTTTGACAATAAACCTTTAAACACTGTTTGCTGCATTTGCCAAAAATAGAACTTTAGGGCACAAATGTATAAAATCTGTAAGATAAGAATTTCGGATGTATTATGAACGCTGATCTACGGTACTATGGACTCTTGGCTCTAGTTGGGTGGTCTTTGCTGTGAGCGGAACGAACGTATCAACATGAATAAAGAAAGCTGATAGAGAATCTTTAAGCTCAAGCTAATAGTAATACTTATCTAACCAAAAGTTTCTACCAATAATCCTCGAAAAAACCAAAATAATACCTATTCTCTGCTTCTGGGATAAGACTGATGGTGGTTTATACAGGAAAAAAGTAGAACCAATACACTTTTTGTGAAAAATCGATTGCAGATATGCAAAAATAATTATTGATATTGTGGATGTGTAAAAAATTTTGATTAACATTAATAAGTCAGTAAGTACTAAAGACTATATGCTTGGAGGTCAATACTTTATAAGATAAAACATGCATCTTCAAAGTACGTATATTCATAAAGTCTGACATTGCGTGTATGCATAAGTAGCCCTAGGCGACTTCTTGTCTCAATCAAGTAAAATTACTAGTACTAGTTTTATTGGTCACTATAATTTATTTTATTGAATACCAATGGTTACTAGTTTTATTATTTATTTCATACTTCAAAATATTTCATTAACTATACTTTATTCTATAATAATAACACATTTGTCGTGCCTAATTTATCCTGCAATAATTGATTTTAATTCCAATACATCTTAAACATGTGAAAATATTTTTTAAAATAAATTCTAATAATCATATCTAAATACATTCAGGTCTCGGTTGTCAACTGTCGATATCAAACATTGATTATTTATGTTTTGATCTTTAATTGCTCGTTTTAGTGACCCCCTTGGTTTGCCTTGAAACACGCCAATCAAAGACTGAAACATAAATTAGTTTTGGACTCTGACGTTTGTAAGACTTGAAGATTAACTAGCTAAACCTAGGAGTACCTAAGATTTTGCCTTTGACTAAAACATTTATATCTCATTCCATCATATTATCTCTTTCTTACCGTTATCTCGTAAATAGTGGTAATATCCCTTCACCATATAGTTCGGTAGGCGGTAATAATATGTAAATTTTTTTTATCTAAATGATTGCTCACAACATTGAACAAATGATAATAAGAGCACGTTGTTGGGTGAATAAGACAGAAAATAATTTCGGTCCGGTTACCAGTCAGTTTATTAGTTGGTCGGTCCTTGCCGGTCGTCGGTAATGGCCGGCTTTGCTGATTTATTCTAAAATTTCAGGAAAGAAGTCGAACGTCTTTGTTTCACTTGTTATTTATTTTAATTGTATTTATTCTTTTAATAAATATAAAAATAGTGATGCAAAAAATTAACCTAATAATGTATATTTAACAGTAGATGAAGAAATTAACTACTTTTATACATTTTTATATATTTTTTAAATAATTATTGTTTTTTTCAATAACATCTTCTATTTTAATTACGTTTAACAAATTAAACTATTGTAGAATTTGTACACATAGCTAATATCTAGTAAATGGAGAAAATGTTAGTTCTTTTTTATTTGAAATATATTTTAAAAAAGCATACGTGTAATTTTCTTCGACACCTAACATTTTTTTCATTTACATAAAACTTAATATAAAAGCATAAGCCCCTTTCAAAATTAAAGTAGTTATTGTTATTTACTATACATATTCTGGTAAAGATATTTACGTATTTATCATCTAAGATATTTACGAATATAATTATCCTAAATTTTGCAAATAGTTTTGGCAATATTTAAAATTGGTGGAACTAGCAGTAATTATATAAACAATATTATTACGTCGTAATATCCCGATTTTCTCATTCATTTAACTATGAATACCTGACTTTTTTACGGATATGCACTATGGTTTACTATGATATATTACAGTTATATTAAAACAAAATAGTGAATTAATGCAGAAAACGGATTAAATACAAACAAAATATGGAAAAAGAAATTAACCCCAGAAATAAGGTAGCAGTTATATTTAGGATAGGGAATACCTAAGAATGTGGTAAAACATATAAAACGTGCTCTGGTAAACTAATTATCAATAAAGCAATTTCAGATGATTATTTCATATATGTATCAAGAGCTCAGTACGTATCACTGAATTCATTTTATAAAATAAATTAGTGTTTACCTTAATTAAAAATTCCACGATAGATTGTAATTTTGTATTTTAAACTGTGTTTTATTCCAGTTAATATTTTCCCTCTTATACTTCCATTGTGTTACAGATAATGGATTTATGGATAGCCAAATATTTTTGATATCCCTAAACTTCAACTCTCACACTCTGTCATTGTACAACGTACGCTGTTGATAATTAATAATGTCAAAATATGAGAAAACAATGAGTTTGTCCATAAAGTATGTTCCCGCTAAATTTCGTCAAATTTTCTTGAGTTTTTCGGAAGTATTCGAGTTACAACACACATAGCAGTAGGATCACTGCGCAACTGAAATACAAGATTTTGTTTTGCTCGGTCTAAAAATTAAAATAAAAAAAATATGGAATAAATAAAATTAACTAATTTGTATTTATTTAAACCCTTGGTATATATACACAACACTGTTATATCAGTGTTTTTTTCCATTTAACAAAGAAATTATTGATTGAAAACCAAATATTGTGGAAGACTTTATGTTAGTAGAGCAATATAGGAAATTAATAAACGAATAAATTGAATTTTGACACAGCTCTTGAGTTAGGAATAGGTTAGTTATTAGACGGAGGGCAAAGTAGCGGTAAGCAGTTAAGGTTGAAATAATTTTTTAAGGAAATTTATAAAATTGTTATTAACAATGTGTCACGAATAGTCAATTAAGGTTCACTTCACAGTTTGGCAGTATAAAATACAAATAAATATTAATAAAAGCTATTGCAATATCAAGAAATAAGAATAAACATTAATATCGGGGAGGTGCCAATTACCAAATATTTTGAATTTTCGACAAAAATAGTTAATTTATTTGTTTTAATTTGTAATAATTTTTTTTGTAATTAATTTGTTTGGCTAATAAGTTTGTAACTTAAAGTATTTTAAAGAATAAATTTTATTTGAATCTCTCAAAGAAATAAAATACTAAAAAATTAGTGTAATTAAACAAAAATGGTAAAGCATTTCTTAAGGTGTTCCATACTCGCGAATTCTTTATTGTGTAAATTATTACTTAAAGTTATGAACAAATGATAATCATATGATGTAATGTCGGATTCTCCCATTCTTTTTGATGAGTCTATTTTGAAGTATGTGCCCGATCGTTATCTTGGAGAAAAAAAAACCCATCACGTTACCTATTTAGTATATTAGCGGGTTAAAATAACTATTGACAGTACATCTGCATTCACCATAGGTTCTTCCAAAACCAACTTTAGTGAATGATGCCCTTGTCAATTACCTCAATATTCAATATTACCAGCAGCTCATATTATTATATATTATTATAGTCTCATTCACTTATTCCATATTATTATAGTCTCATTCACTTAAAGTTTAAATACTGACTCTACTCACTAAAAGTTTAAGTACTCCTAATTGCCTTGTACCAAGCCATTCCGTTTACTTGTATGGTTAATATATGTTACTTAATTTATATCACCCTTTATAGATTGTGTCAGCTAATTGAAGGTATGTCTTAGTGTCAATAATTTTAACCCAGTTGAACTCAAAAAGTAGAAGAGTTCATTGGTATTTGATGTCTAATTAAATCCACCTTCCGTGATATAATTATTGTTAATGTTATTAACTAAGTGTACTTTGGCATATTTATACCTTACAATGAAATATTCAATAATTTTTCCAGAAAAGTCTCGAATTGCTGGATAAAAGCCTATTAGGTAGCTCAATATCATTTAAAACAGATTAATATTTAACTGAGTAATTTCTTATATTTTCATAAAGCAATCATAACGAAAGAGAGTTCCGGACCGAAAACAGCTAATGAAAAGACAGACAGTAGGTTTGCTGTTCCTATACCTAATCATCAATGACTAATAAACTTTAAATAAAATACAAACAATGAAAAAAGAAGACTATGGATTTAGAACTATGACCTACTATAGTAGTGTAATAATATTTACATAAACATATTTAAGTAAAGGTAGATTGTGCTGGGAACATATTGCTATACATTGGAGCTAGATTTAATACTTAAATATGATCATATTTCGTCATACTAAAAATATGGCAAATATATAAATGCATGTAGCCTTGGAAAGGAAATTGTTTCGGTCGATCCCATAAGCCAGACACCAGAACCTTATTACAGACTGCGGAGATATTTTATGGAACTCATCAACGAATGAAAGTATAAGGCTCGTTTAAAAATTTGATAACAAGTATAAACTCATTTGACATGTAGTGATGAGTACTTTAGTCAAAGGTAGTGGTCAGTTTCTATGATGAGGGCATGAATCAACTAGATATTAGTAGGTAGATAAGTACGTATAGGTATATAAAAAGGCACCAACCAACTAAGGTATTAGTATATAGGTAGGTAAGTATGCACATGTATATGCAAAGACATGAAACAACTGGAATATTTGTAGTTAGGTAGCTAAGTATGTACATGTTTATTTTCATATGATAATTGGTTTATTTAATTTAAATAGTTAAATTTATCATATGAGAAAAGTCAAGAGTATTTGTTCATGCGTTTTTATTGATAAGTCTATCGTTTCTTTCATTAAGTATGGAAATAATGTAAATTATCGACCCATTCCATTCATTTTATATTTTTTTTGTTTACTTGCTTTTAGTTCATAAAACCTTATATTTTAAATTACGTTTTAATATAAAAAAATGAAATGAACATAGAAGGTCCACTTCTATCGTATAACTTTTATAGTAAAATGTACCTGACCCCGCTATTTTTTCTAATAAATAGCCTGTACTTTCCTTCCAAATAACGTAGCTTATAACTAACGTAGGCTTCGTTGGTGTGAAATTCGCAATAAGAAGAGTAATTTGAACTTTTTTCTCGCATACGTCGCTCTTCTCCAAATATTTTCCATGTACACAATTAATGCATATATAGAGATAGAAATACATATATATATATATATATATATATATATATATATATATACATATATATATATATATATATATATATATATATATATATATATACATATATATATTAATATATATATATATATATATATATATATATATATATATATATATATATATATGAAATAGATTAGACGTATTAAACAGACATTGTTTGATTAGTTATAAAGGGAACTAAAATTTAGTAGGTAGGTGTTTGAAAGTAACTAAGATATTAGTTGGTAAGTAGGAAATTTTGTTTTTTTTAATACAAATACTGAAATATTTAACATAATAACAATAAATTTGATCCAATAATGTGTTTCCATTTATCTTAGGATACAGATCAATGTTGAAATATAACCATGTATTTTAAATTGTATGTTTATCCTGTTAATGTTTTCGCTTTTATATTTGAATAGTTAATGACATAATAACGTATCGGTTACCCAAATATTAACTCACATATCATTATGATTATTAACAGAGGCATATTGCTCGTGTCCCGATCACTCCGACCCTCATACAGTACGGCTGTACAATATGCGTAGTTTACAGTTGAGAAACCATGTAAATAAAGAAATTACGCAGCTTCTAATTATCACTGCGCACGTATTCACTCCAGAATAATTTAACCAAATTAAAGACAAGCACACAAACAATAACAACATTCCACATATCAAGCGAGCCATTAAAAGTCATGAATACGTAATTAACGCGAGGCGGCTTGATGGAGCGGCCGTAGCTACTACTATCATAATATGCTTCCCGCCTTCCTCAAGCAACGCTATCGGCCGCCCACCGTAGGCTGACTATTAAATAACTGAACAATGTAAATTGAAATGCAAATTAGACCTAAACAAATAGTAATCACGTTCCGCCTGGCAATTATTTCGTTCGCGGATATGTCGGTCGACGGGAACCGGGACGCCGCATCGGATGTTGTCTGTTATGAGTCGGATTAAAGTCGGTAACGAAAATTGTTCATAAATATTTGGTCGTTATTACTCAAGATAATTTTGAATTTCCGGATCTGTTCGATGTCTCACGAAACATTTCCGCCCTTTAGCTTTTTCGGAAAATGGGAAATCTATTTGAAATGTGGCAATTAACATTGAAGTTTAGCAATTTTTACACCACGCGATACTGGTGATTATGAAAATTGATAGAAGTGAAACACCAAAAATAATTTAACTTTTTGGCCACCATACAAATTAAGACAGAAATGACGTTTTTAAGGTAGTAAATTTTGCTTATGTGGCCATGAAGAAAATGCGAGGAGTTGAATATATCAAGTTGTGATATGTAAATACTGTCAAACTGGAAGATTGTAATCTTTTATCTATCGTTTGTAATTCTTCTATCTTTCTTAACTTCGCATTAATTTGATACGTTGATTGTATTAGCGTAGTAATTTCATTATAGTCAGTATTGTAGTTTAATTCTTGGCCACCGTCACTTACAACCCATCAAGTTTTTAAGTGTAATATTAGATTTTTAACAAGAATTATGCCATTCTTTGTTTAAATTCTCTCATGTTGCAGCTTTCTGTTATTAATAATTAATTATATCAATAAACACATTAATATTATAAACCATTCCCTTGAATTCTGAAGGAGCAACACACGTCTCATTTTCCTTTCCAAACCGTTGCGCTCATTTTCATACTCTTTACAATTCATCTTTGTCTCCGGTAAAACTATGAGAGTTTGTGACCATAAACTGTTTACCGTATTCCGAACTAACCGGGATATTCCACTGTACCTGAATATAATACATTTTAATAAATTAAGATACATTATAAATTATTTGCACGTAGTTTAGTGGCTCAATTATTACTTCGTTCTTTATAGTTGAGTATTGGTAATCTATGATGTATCTGTGAATGAAATCTTTTCAATAAAATAATAAGTTTTATATAATTTTTTTTCAGTCAAATAAATAGAAGGGGTTTGTGAAATGAAAACTTCTTTAGACGCATCTAACCTAATCTGAATCGGGTAAACTAAGCTCCCTTCGGCAAGTCAACTACTTTTTTAGGCGTACGAAGAGCAATATTTACAAATATCAATCGAACTGTTTTGATAGGTGCGCCACGCTCACTTTCCGATTAATATTTTATTTTTTGAGTATAATTTAATATAATGTGCAAATATTATTGTATATAAGCAGCATAATAATTCAAGTGTATACCGTTAGTGTTTAATATTTAAATTGAGAGTAGTTTAATTTAATACTCGTATGTTATTGTACTTTAAAATAAGTATCTCGCATTGCTCCTGATTCGTCGAACTAATACCCGTCATATAACAGTAATATGGTTATTTATACACTTTATAATTAAAAGTTTTCACTTCATCCGTGTGGCCATAACTTCATACTAGAATTTTTTTGTTTCCTTTCTTTTCTTATACCTATATATTAAAAAAAACGGACTCTTTATAAATATTATAAAGCGGTTTAAAAACAATTAATTTTTGGTTATCACCCTGGATAATAATGAGGGCCCTACCTTTTTAATGAGCAGACTTTATAAAAACTAAATTTATTTTTAACCACCAAGTAAATAAAAATTAATGTTGTTTTAATTAAATATTGACAACCTATAATTTCATTGACCGAAATGAACTTATAACTACTATATAATAAGTAGATTGTATGTTTTATATTTGGTAATATTTACAAAAAACTTATCAAAAGATATAGAAAAAACATACACTGTATAGATAAACTGCAAAATTTTTAGGTAATATGAAAGATTTTTCGAACAGCGTTTTTTTTATTTTTCTATGGTATTTTAGATTTATACGTCGTTTTACTGATGTAATTATTGTTATTATATTCGTTTAATTTTTTTGTTTTTTTGCTATTATTATTTATATTGGCTCAATATTTTTAAGTGACATTATTTCTGTTAGTTAGAAATATATTAACTATATACATATTTTTTATTAGTAATATATCACTCATATGGATAAAAATTGAAACGAGTTCAGGTTTAAAAAAATATATATTTTTCAAATTATTCTTCCATTTAAATTGCATCATACTTCTATGCAAAATGCATATGGATATTAAATTAAAAACTGTAATCGAAAATAATTAATTGAAATAAAAATGGAAAAATCGGTATATTTATTTGAAACATGGCAATAAAACTTATTTTGTAATATTGAAATATATGTTTTATGGCGCTTTTGAATCATAAGATTTCGAATCACTATTGGCTATAAAAAATGAATTAAATTTATTTTAATTCTTTTGTTCAGTTAAAAAGAAAAAGAGTTTTATGAGTTACTTGTGTTTAAATAGGAACATTTTTAGATTTTTTTTCACCTTTCTTTAAATTTACATTTTTTTTAAATCGAACGTTGCTAACAACATATTAATTCGCGAAAATAAAACCACCATTCATTTAAAGAAAAGAGTCTTTCATAAAGAGAAAATTAACTATCAAGTAAGTGCTACCGGAGTAATGCGCGGAAACCTGCACAACACGCTCACAGGTTGTACGTCGCGTACATTCTTCCTCCATAATTAGAACAAAGAGTGTAATTTTCAGTTTCAACAATGCATTCACTGCAGTTGTAGACGAGAACTCTTCAGAAGCCGAGAGACCGTGGAGCACATGGCTTCGTCGAGATCTGCCGGAGTCGAGTGTAGTGGCATTCTTTTATTCATCCTATGTGTGATGGCGGCGTATTGTACAAGTTTAGCAGCCCGTCTTATTAGTTCAAGTGTAAGCAATTACAAGTATTGTTCTATTTAGAAGTTGACTGAAATTCAGTTAACTTTGTTAATCGATTAATATTTATATCCATTCATTGATCGCACTTTCTTCGCTCCAGCTTTATGCCGTACTTTAGCGATTATTTAGTGTCACATACAATTGCAGAATACATTATTACGCATTATCTTTAAATTGGTAGTTTTAGTACATTTATATTCGGAAGCTTTTTTCTCAGTATTTCTCCTGAAAATTAGTTTCCCGAACTCATTGGATTCGCGACGCGTCTGGTATCTGAAGTAATTGAGAATACCTGAATGTTAAATTGTGTACAGTCTACTACCTACTTGACTGCAACATGGATTGGTTGCATGTGAAAATTTTGTTATAAATTTTGCATATCTTGCAACATTCAATATGATTGAAAATAGTCTCAGTAGAGATAAAAAAATGACCAATTCATATAATTCTAATTTAGCTCGCCCAATAAAAAGTTTTTTTTTATTTTCAGGGGTGAAATAATACAAAACATATCTTATTAATATAATATAATTATAGACGAAGTTTTTTTTATTTCATATACTTTATGTTCAAAAAATTTAATATTGCTTAAATTATATTATTTTATTATATATTTATTTTGTTCCAGTATGTATATATTTGTATTAGATATAGAAGTCTATCTCTAGTCTCTAGCATAAATTTAGTAATTGTAATAACCTTACCAAACTTCGTTATTCTTATATATTTTGATATTAATAGAGATTTCATGCTTAAATGACTTAATGTATGTATTATGTGCGTAATTATAAAAATATGTACTATTCAGTACCTAATCATTTATTTCAGTACTCACTATTCAGTACTTACTCATTTAAGCGTAAAGGAAAAGTACTTAGTCATTTAATTTTTATTTCAGTACTTACTCATTTAATTTTTATTTCAGTACTTACTATTCAGTACTTACTCATTTAAGTACTTACTATTCAGTACTTACTCATTTAATTTTTATTTCAGTACTTACTCATTTAAGTACTTACTATTCAGTACTTACTCATTCAGTACTTACTCATTTAATTTTTATTTCAGTACTTACTATTCAGTACTTACTCATTTAAGCGTAAAGGAAAAGCAATAAAACAATAAAATGTACGCTTTACTTCTTTAACCTTGGAAATTAGTGAGTTAAAAACATTTAAATAATTATATTCATATAATGTTTGACGAAGATTGCAGGAAAATATATTCACGATTTTAGAGTTTCAAAATTATCCAAAAAAATACTTCACACGCATGCGGTGAATTTACAATAGACCTATTCGTGGAGATGGAAAATGTCTTATTACATGGCAGAACCATTAGTCACGCAGTCTTCTGGTTTTTCGGTCTAGGTTCGTGTTTTTTTGATAAACTACTTCAATACATATATACATATATATGTATATATATATATATATATATATATACACACACACACACACACACACACACACACACACACACATATATATATATATATATATATATATATATATATAGATTTCGGCGAACACCTCGACAATAAATGTTCTGAACATCTCCAAAAGTTTTCAGAGTCATATAAGTTTTTTATCGTACTTTGTTCCATTCACTATCACATTCTTCAACTTGAAGAGCTGCTTATCGAGAATCAAGACAATTTACTACTCTTCAACTATAGTAAATTGCCTTGACCCTCAATAACCTGCTTATGATAAATTGCCCCAACAATTTTCAATTATATGCGGGTCTGGAGAATAAGCAAATAAGTCATTCCAGTTCTTGGATATTTTTTCTGTCAAAATAGTCCTCGACTAGTTGAACATGATCTTTTGCAAATTTCAATCTATTTTGTTTAAATCTATCATACAATGGCGATTTCCTTTCTAGCTTCTGATGTTTTAAATGTTGACATTCAGGTAGAAGACGTTGAATGGTTCTCAAATCAATTTTTACGCCAGCTTCGGAGATTTTTCTCGCAGAAGGAGAAGAATTAGAGGTAACCTTAAGAACTACCCTTTTTTTCACTTGGAGTTATGGCTCATGGACGACCATTTCTTTTATTTTTCCATATTTTTCAGGGTCTTTTAAATAGTTGCGCACGCCATGACGACTTCTATTAATAAATTTGGCCATTTTTCCTTTGACCAATATTACAAATGTAATTTATTGCTTCATTTTCATTGAAATGTTTTCCACGAAGCATTTTATATTTAAAATAAGTGAATATCAATAAACATATAATAACACACAATTACACTCGATAAACATAGTAAAAGCTTGGACACGTCCTGATATGTCCACGGTCTCGAACTGAATGACAGTGACATACTTTTGTCGCGCTTCGAAATAAAAGAATTTCGTCGTGATTTACACATTATAACAATTCAAAGTGAAAACACGCAAACTAACGTAATGTGCACAAATAAATAATGCAGTTACTAATGTAATATGTTAATATTTTTATAGTTTTATATTTATTACATAGTATATACATGGGTATGGGCTATACTTTTGTTGTGGGGTGTATATTTAAAAATGTAAATATATATATATATATATATATATATATATATATCTATATAATATTTCGGTTTTTCTAGTATTATAATTATGTTAAAAAATCGGTATAAACATAAAAAAATATTTTTTATTTTTATGCCGAGTTTATGCTAAAAATTGCAATTTTTACACATTTTTTATACAAGTAACCTGCCGCAAGGTAATGTTATTTATAAGGTAAATTTACTAACAAATCAACAAACAAATAAGTGTTTTCATATATTCTAAAAAAGCAACTTTGATAGTTATTAGTAAGAGAATTCTAGTTCTTTTGCTGGTAATAGGGATGTTGAAAATAATTATGTAATTTTCATAGCTCATTTTTAAGCAAAAATTTTTTTGGAGACTCATCAAGTTATATCTTACAGTAGACAACTAATACAACCCTCTTTAAGCTTTAATGCTTTCAAAATATATTATATATTTTCGTCTTAAAAAAAAACATTCGAATTTCAAAATACAGATCGCTATATATATAGTTGTAAATTTATTAGAATATTGGTTTTAATCTTTTAGGTATGAAACATCATACCTAAAAAATAAAGCTGCACGAAATTGCGCTGTTAATAACAAATTAGAAAAGGTTATGATATTTTTTAACATTTTTTAACATATATTAAAACACAATATTTTTTTAAGTTAAAATTTAAGTCTTTCTGAGGTAAATTCAGTTTTCTTAAATATGAAGTAATCGATTAATGTTTTACAAAAAAAACTTAACATTGTTAGGAAAAAATTCCTAAATTATCAAATATTCCAAAGCACATATGGGGATGACTATTGTAAGTCACCTGCTTCCCTGTCACCTTGCTGTGTTTGATACATAGCGTATGGATAACTTGTACATATATGTAAATATTATTTTAGTATATGCTAGGTATTCAAGTAAATGGAAATTAAGTTAAATATTCATATGGAACGAATATTAGCAGAAGACAAGGTAAATGAAGATGATTGGATTTTCATAGATGCAGAATATTGTGAAACATGATGAAAATTTGTAAGAGATGCTTGCAGCTATTTGAAATTACACATTGTTATCTATGCCTATTTAAAAGTAAAAATTAATCTTTTGTAAATATCAGTAATATTTGCTAATTAATCTTGAGTTGATATACGTAATTCATTACTAATTTACATTAATATATTTTTAATTATATTACTAATTTAAATTAATATATTGTTAAAGATAGATGAAAGAACTGCGATAGTATGTGAGACTTTGAGAATAAAAAAAAACAGACATGCAGCAGATTTAGATTTGAGTCGATTTAAGAAGTATTGTAAAATTAGTAATGCAAATAATTTTAAATACCAAGAATTAATTGGAAAGCCGTTGAAGGAAATGAGAATTGTATGTTATGTTAGCAATAATGTATGCCCTTATTGATATGTTTCACTGCCTAGTCAACATATGTATTTGCTAAATTATGAACAAAGTGAGATATATGTGTTAAATACATCAACAAGTGAGATATAATACGTAAATTGAAAAATAATCCTATAAATAGTTTTACCAAAATTAAGTAATAAATAAAAAGGACACATATATGGAGACTTGCTTCACACAAGCTACGAATACCTCCCGCACTATACGCTGGAGTTAAATGAACCGGAGACGACACGGAAAAACGCCTGCGCTCATTAAAATGAAAGAGATTCCACGAGATGGAAAATAAGGGGTTAGAGAGAGCAGACAGTAAATCTGAGCACGTAATACGGTTAAAATACCATATTGCAAAATCCGTGTTGGCTTCATATCTTTGAATTTCAATTTCCGTTTCTGAATCAAATTAAAATATATACGAGTAGGTTTCCGTATACATTTTGGTATTGATAAACATTTTAGTGTACATAGTATTTATGTAAAACTATCTGTACCTACGACTTCGTCCGAGCAATTAGAAAAAAAATTATTTTTTCTCTCTCTCTTATATATTGCTCTTGTGTATATAGTATTACCATACCAAATTTAATCAAAATGCGCTCAAAGTTTAAACCTGGTACCCGCTCAAATTAACACAAAGACAGACGAAAATTCTAAAAAGTTTTTCCGGTTTCTATCACTTTTTTAAAAGTATTTTCAACGTACAGAATTCACTCTGTTACACTTTTATTACATGTATAGATATTAATTTTTCATAATGTAAATACTACTATTACATATCTACTATTTCGTATGATCGCGAAAATACTATATATTTACTATTTTCACGACCGTACAATACGAGACATATATACATAATATTATTTCTCATCGTGTTAAATAAATAAATAAATTGCCTAGTACATATTTCGTAGACATTTTTAAATGTGTATTACATTTAAAAATACAAAGTTGTTTTTTGCGGTTGATTTAACTCACTGGTAGGAACCCCTCCTATGAACTTTTTACAGACCCAACTTCATGTCATAAGTTTTACAACTATTACTCGTAAACCAGTAGAGCTTACTTAGCTCAGATAATTTTCGTTTTACTTTCATTATACTTACTATTATTGTGCATATTTTTCTGATATTCAAAAATGGTGGCTTAGCTGGTATGGATTAAGGAAAATGTAACTTTAACAAAAACGACCATTTTTAAGCTTAATATATATATAGATTCCTATCGAAAAAGTGTTCACAGTACACTACAATGTTTTTGAAAAATTTATTCAACGATACAGTGGAGCATATGAAAAAAGTATGTAGCGGAGATACAATAAAAAAACTGTTTAGAAGTTTTTATTTCATAAATTTGTAGGCGTGGCACCAATATATTTGATAATTTCAATTTTATTTTATCGTCTGTCTATTTACCTCTCCGTCTGCATATCAGTCTGATTATGCGAGTAAAGACTGTGATATGCAGACGGAGAGACAGATAGACAGATGGTCATGACAAAATTATAAGAGCTCCTAGTTTATTACGGAATTGTAAAAAGACAAATCGAACCTAAGGATTTAAATATGCAAATATCACTGAACACTATGTATAATCGCTTTTTCGTAATTTTATCCAAACGTCGCAAATTTCTTATTATAGCAATTACTTTTTTTTGTCAAGTTGCTTAGAGTATAGGTCATAAAATGTGTTATTATTTCATTCCATTAAAGGGATTAAAAGTGCAATGTACATTGTAATTACAAACGTTTTTTTTAAATATTTATTTATTCCTATGGCATAATTAATGGAGATAGTTTTTGTCAATGATATTTTTAATATGAATATTTTTGTGTAAAAATTAAACTATTTATTCCTATTGAGTTTTACTTAAATTGCTGAGTTAATTGCGAATCTGAAGATAATAAGAACTCTTGATGATATATTTTCACAGACATTCTAAATTAACAATACCGTTAGTCTACACCTTAATGATTAGCCAACCGATCAAAGATTAATTATTCAGTTGAGAGAAATTTGCCTGAGTACTTTTTAGATTATCTTGGAGGTATGTTTTAATTTGATTAAAAAATGGAAATTTAGATCCAAAGAAATTAAACTAACATGGGCAAATGGTATTGTAAACATATTCCACACTGAGTGTTACTATCTGTTCTCTTTATCCATTGATTCCCCATATGCCGGCCTCCGCTTTAATGAGTGCAGACGTTTTTCCGTGTCGTTTCCGGTTCATTTAGCTCCAGCGTTTAGTGCCAGAGCTATTCGTAGCTGGTATACGACCAAATCCCGATGCATTTTATGTACTTTATTACTTTCTTCAGGAAATTATTACATTTTCTAATCATGATAAATCCGACTATTTGTAGCAATTAATGTTTTCTCTTTCCCTTCGTTAATATTTCATCTTTTATTTCATTATAGTTTTTGTCATAATGATTTGATGTCAGTAATGTATTTCGCAAATATTTCTCATTTCATTTATAATTTAGCAAATAAATATGTTTACTAGACATCAAAACCTTATGATGAGACCTCGATGTCTTTTCGTCGGTATAACCGACGTTATATAATGTCTCAAAGCTCATATAAAGTTTTGCATCGTTGATGAACAGTTATAAACATAAACTAATATAAATATTGAATTAACGTGGAATTTCCAATAGTGCATTTATGCCTATAGTTCTATAAAAATATAAGAGAGGCATATCTGTATATTTAAAGCATTTCTGAGAAAATTAGTGGAAAATTAAAAAGGAACGCATTCTTTTTAGAATTTTCATGACCTGTCCATTAGCCAGAGTTTAATTTTCATTTATTTATAACTTTCCATATTCCATATCTAAAAATGTATTTAATTTTGAATTCTACTTCTGTTTTGTTTATATCGTTTGTTGTTAAGATAAGAATCATTGTAGTCGTAAAGGACCTCCACCAAATGCTTTCATTATTTCAGATCTTTCATCATCTTACTCCATGTTTATTGAGCCTCCTCCACCATGTCGTCTCTCCATCATATGTGGGATTAACTGCGTTTTGTATCGAAAGGGTATCAGTTTATTAGTACTGTAGATCATATTTCCTTTTTAGTCGCTTACATGCGGCCAGTAGTAAATTTTACTTTAATTTTAGTATTTGTTTCATTGCATTCCTTGCTTTTATTTCCTTTGTATGGTTTTTTCAGATCCCATAGTCTTAGCTTCGTTCTATAACTCTTTGGCAAATTCGAATTTTATGGAGTGTTCTCTTGGTAAATCGCAAGAGTATCAGGCAAAAGCTACTGAACATATTTAAATTGAAATTATACTAGAAAAATTTATGACGTACAACTGAAAAAATACATAAAATAAATAAAAACTGAAAAAGAAATAAAAACTACCGAATCGATTTAAACTAAACGTTTACTTTAGCAGTCATAATACAGATTAAAATCTAAAGTACTTTTTATTAGACGTTGCTTATGGACTATGAAATTAAATTATTAACACTTAGTCAATAAGAAATCGTGGTGCACAGGGTTAAAACTGATGAATAAAACACGGTGATACTGGTAAGGTGTTGGGCTTAAAGTTTAGGCTAAAATAAAGCATATTATCCTACCGATTAAGAAATTTGAAATTCAGATTATTTTGAGATGCAAATATTATATGCTAAATTAGATATCACCTTTATCTAGATTAAGGGTATGTTGGTGACGATAACATTATGACTGGAAAAAAAACTCCGTCATAAAAAGAAAAAAGCGGTAGCTAAAAGATAGTATAGAATACAATTTTATGACCTTACGAGTTTTTACTGTATGTTAATTTTTTTTTGAGTATTTCAAATTTATTAACTGGAAAATTATCGATATCGAGGCGTTAATTTACATTTAAAAAGCCATTTGTTGGATTACATAAACGATTAAAAACAGATTGTGATGACAATGGGTTTTATGGGTTATTAACAATTTGCACACTCTTCGAGGAAATTCATATAGCTTAAATGACTCAGTCGGTTTTGATAAGCACTCAAGTATAATTGGGTACATAAAAATTTTAATAAATTAAAATAATATTAGTAAAGTCAGTTTCAATAAAAAAAGAGTGATAAAACATGGAGTATAGTATCATGTTAAAAAAATGATAGACATATTTAAAAAAAAAGTGACTTAATGGTATTGCGTGTTATGTATGAATTGAAATAATTAAAATACAATTAAACAAAATAATGCTGTGGGTTATGTGAAACTTATAAAACTCACTCATATTCACTTCCAAAACATTATGAATTAAACGAAAGAAAAATTCAGTAAAAAGGAACAAACACTCGTAGAGATTATAATTATATGTTCTGATGGGAAAAGCCTACGTTATTTCTTACAAGGTAAGATTCAACTTTATTGGAGTGCTGTACTCCAAAATAATCACATCTTACCTGTTTGCTCTGCTGACCTAGTTATGTGTACACAGAACGTAAATTGAGTCTTGCACTTAAATTTTTAATGAAATATAAAGCATTGATATTAGTTAAACTGGTTAAATAGAAAAACACGATATAGTACAAAACAGTGCACTTTTTAAAAAGCCTAAAATATTGAAATAAATGTTCCAACCATTTGTGGTCGAAGTACGAATTCATGATGGTCTATATAAAGGTATTTCGAAACACGTTTCAATAGAACACGTGCGAGCTCCGTTGTTGAGATTTGTTTTCCGATACCATCCGATCATTAAAATCTCGTCTCTATTGAGTTCAGCTTTTATACAAGCAATATCTATTCGATTGCACAGTGGAATTTTCATTGAAACTCGATTTTAACAAGTTGTTTTACCATTTTCTGTAGACGTTTGTTTTCGAAATATTTGAATGGGTTTGTAGCTTTTTTATGTAATTGATCTGGTGGTGTGGTTGACTTTTATGTGCAGATTCTCCGTGTGGGTATGAATTGTAGACATATCGTAGTAAAGAATTTTAGCTCTGTTCAAAAAATTGTTGTGTCATCTCTCTTGATAGAGTGCGTAATGATATTATAACAAACTTATTAATTTGGAATTTTAACAGCTTTTTTCCGAGGGGGCGCATTTTTGTATATTATATCTATAAATAAGAAACAAACAAAACGCGTGCGTAATGACATTATAACAAACTTATCTGTTGTCTGTTGTATATGAAAATCGAATTTCCGTATTAACTTTCTTAATCGATTTGCCAACCGGAGAAAGTAATGCAAAAGATGACAATAAATACTTACTCGGAAAATTATATTAGAAGTTAGCACATACAAGTAGCTACAACCTTCTAAAAGACCTAATTGAATAACCCAAATTGTTAAAAGCAAAACTACTTGCGAAATAATCCACAGTAGCACCCCGCTCTTAACTTACGTCAGGCCCAGAAGCTGTGACGTCAGGTGCCGTCTGCTTCGCGGGCCACCTCATTACGCCCACCGACCCTACCCGGATATACTCGGAGAAACTCATAAAGGCGCTTATCCAAATTTATATAATATCTTCATTGTATCCTCCGGTCGACAATGCGTTTAATGCACGCTCCTCCAGTTATTATTCGCGTACACTGTTTATGATAGATGCGGCCGTGTGGGTGACGCGTTTATGTAGCGTGAAGCCGGCGGGCTCCGGCCATGCTAATGAGTTTGAGTTCACGCTGGAACGATCAGATTGGAGAATTCGCTTTAAGTGTTTCGAGTTAATTTAATTTGATTTTGCGTCATTAAGATTATGTTAGTGTTATGATATTGTGGTTGAGGTAATGTCGCAATTAAGTGTTTAATCACAGTTGCTTGTTTGGTAAATATTACTGTTTGGGATACGAATACTGCAAGAATCTTTGGTTTGATTGTGAGTCGAATTTATTTTAAATATACATCTGGGATTTGTTTTTGCCTCAGTTTTTTTGCACGCATAAAACACTACAGTAATATACATTACACTTGCTTGGCTTTGGTATATAGTGTCTTTAAATAAAAGCTTGACAATATTTATCTGACTTTTCTCTAGGAATATATGCTACAAATAAATAATCCTGAAATTGACTTTTCATTAAACGACACACGATTTCACTGACTATAATTTTTTCCTTATTTGTTTATGTCGTGTAACAAATGAAGTTTATTGAAATAAAATAATAAACATGAACATCAAGATTCTAAATTAATTTGTGGCTTTTAAATCTTCAGAATAATATTAGAGTTTATTAAAACTCTAGTTATTATCAATATAATAATGTGGATTATTAAAGATTTATCAAAAAATATATGGTTTTTAAAGTATTGTTATTATATTTTATGTTGTGCGAATTTTTTGTTAATTTTCTTTCTTATGAAGCTATTATGCAAAAAAAAAACTATTGCAATATTTTGTACACAAGTATTTATTGTTATATTTTACATATATAGATAGTTTTGACTATCAGCATATAACTTCTTGTATTTTTTTATAAGTATGAAATAAAATGAAGCCTACGTTATGATAACATAATTTCCATATCGATTTAAATAAAATTTTCCCTTAATTTATTTATTTTAGCCATTACTACTAATTTTATACAGAGGTGAACTTTTAATATTTTTATTTTTTGTTATGTTTGCTATTTTATACGGTATATATATTAATATTTATTACTTTATTTACCAATATTTCAATCTAATTCTCAATTCGGAACTGGTCGTGGAAATTGCCTTCGAACACTTAGTAAATTTAAGTTTAGCAGAATTTTCTAGCTGCAGTATTATTCAATTATCATTAAAATGGCGTAAAATGTACTTTACTAATAGCTATTCTATATATGTATGTGTATATATATATATATATATATATATATATATATATATATATATATATATATCTACAAGGTGTCCAGGAATAAGTGTCGGACAAAGAAAAACGTTATTCGTTTACTGAAAATAGTCGTTAAAATAATATTTATAATTATTTGTCATCTTTTTCGGACACACGAAGACATCTAGCTCTCCAGTCAAGTAATGGATGTGTTACAAAGAGTTATGTGTAATATTTTTTTGCACTCAATTAGAATAAGGACGTGTTTTACGTTTTATTTCAATTTATTATTTTATAGCCAATGAATAGCGTCTTGCTTTGTACGACACTAATTCCCAGACATGGTGTATAAGTTTTATTTAAGATACTATTTATAGACCGTTTAGGATTGGAGTACTATATACTCTAATGTATTCAAAATGGTACATAATAACTAACAGAACTGTATTAGAGGTTGAAGGATATTTAAATCACTTTGAACCGGATGTCGAGAAATTAGGGTTTAGTTCTAAAATTTCATTTCATAATATTCAACATTTATATAATTTTAGTTCAAAATTAAAATTCCATTATCATTTTGATAACAAAGTTAGTTATGTACAATATATATCAATAATTATGCTAATAAAATAATGCGGTCAGAACATGTCATTTTTACCTAATAAACTTACATACATTTAGTTTTGAACGATTTTAAGAATGTCACAGAAAAAATCTGAACGCAATATTTGAGTAATCGTAGTTCGATTTAGATATAAATAGGAAACAACAAAAAATCTACCACTTTGTCATAACCGAACGATAATAATAAATTTATTCAAACAAGGACATTACGCACACGCCATTCAAAACTAACATCGGACAGGCACCCCGTCTATCCTCCATCAATGAACTGTGCGTGTCCTCGGATGGCGAAGATCCTCCTAATTGTGTCACGGAAATATTTCGTGGACAAATTTGAATAAATCTATCTGTTTTAATGTCAGGCGGTCACGAAATGTCCTCTGATTTAGTATCAGCTGCCTTTAGTTCGATTAGTTTTATGCCATTTGAAATTCAGCGGCCATAAATTATTTGACTGAAAGTTGCGATGTAATAACTTATTCTTGTTTTAGGTTTGCTAGGTATAAGCTTTAGCAGTTATTCATGGCCGTTTAGAAGTTATGTAGTTTATTAATTAGATGTTTGTATATAGACGCAAAGTAATTTTTCTATGTCTGCCATTTATTGTATTACTCGCAATTTAAAATTTCTTGTGAATGCCTAGCCAATGGTGAATGATGTTTAGGCGTATGGTTAATTTTTCTGAATTTAGAACAATATCACCTCCATAAAAGAAGAAAGACTGCCAAGAGTGGGTGTAATTTGCGGTCTACGATTTATATACCATTGTATCATATTATCGTAAAACTTAGGTAGTAAGTATTTTATTAAAAGATAAATTTTAAAAAAAGTCAAAAAATTAGTTTGTCATATAATAATTCCACAGAATTATAAATTAATAATTTTAGTATTTTTTCTTTACTTGTGGTATGAGATTGCCCATGTATGTAATATCAAGATTCTTAATTGACGGGAAGTATCTTAAGTAGTTTTTACAGTACTATGGGGCCGTAGACCTTTGTATATGATATTAATTCCAATTTGATACCTCTGACTATTTCTGGGAAAAAGTGTTTCGTCAAATAAATGGATAGACAGACAGATGAATAACAAAGACGTTTTACAAAAGAACCGTTTATTTTTTTTATTCCGAGGCACGGAACACAAAAAGTAACATTTTTGGTATAACGTAAAAAGAAGTTGGAGAATAAAAAAATGCACACTTAACCACAAATTACCACATGATTAATCATATCTGCCTGTCTGTCAGTTGATCAATATATTTCACTCCTAACTTCTCTCCCCATCCGTGCCTCCCCGTGACCAATGACTAAACGTTCTCTAGCCATTCATCACAGGAGGGATGCCGCAGGCAAAATGCTAGAAGTAAAAAAAATACTTATTTTTCCGTGACTAGTCTCATTGTAAATAATTTATAAGTCGAAATACTAAAATTTATTTATTAAACTCAACACTCTGTAGTGGATTAACATACGAAACTGGATATATGATAACGAAATACCGAACAATAAATAATTTCCCGTACTACAATCTATTAACGTCATCACCATTAGACGTACCTCATAATCCATAACAATTATTACATAAATCGGAGTAGGGGCGCCTGTTCCTTGAACTGAAAATTCATCCCCGCCCTAATATGCAAAGAAAAAATATTATCTTTGTCGCCTCATAAAATAATAACTCGCTCCGTTGGCACCTGCCAAAGCTACACCGTGCCCTCGCGTAGGAAAGAATGTGGCACCTCCTTCGTTTTCTACTCGCATTTGGGAGGTTTACAAGGTTTTATATTTGAAAGCTATTCACGATAATGTTTAAATTTATTGTTAAGTGTAGGAAGTAAAATATTTTTTACGAGTTACAACCGTACAGGCCAAAATAATTGTTTATGGCATACGAACGAGAACAATGATGTTACGGATTACTCGTTTAGGTTAATATCTCTATGTTATTCGAAAAACATATATGGAGATAAAATTATTTTGGATTATGTTACGGTTTGAGTATTTATGTATGCAGGTGGCAAAAAACCATATTCTTCGTTTTAACAGGTTAGTACATGAATGGTTATTAACTGATCTGATATCTAAAACTTAAGTTAATTTTTCAAAATGTTTGTCTTCCTTAGTAAAATATTTTTTAAATCACTTCAAAAAGAAGGAAGTTATTTTTATCGCTTTTTTTATTTCATTTGCGTCAACTTGTCAATGGAAGATAAAACTATGCATTTCAATTTATTTGTACATACATATATCTAAATACAAAGCACGCACGCATGCAGGCACACAGACACGCACGTATATATATATATATGTATATATATATATATATATATATATATATATATATAATTATTGGTTGTAGATATACCATCCATACCATATGTTTTCGGGTAAATGTTACCAGATTTTATTGGTAAACCAGTGTTTCGATAATGTTTACCAATAATGCTAACAATCAATTTGTGGATTACTCACAGGAAGTAAAGAGAAAATGTAAAAATAATTTTAAAAATAATTTTATTCCAACAAATCGTTTTATTTATTATATTATGTATGATATTATTAAATTGTGGAAACTATATGGCGTTGAAAAATTAAAAGAACTCCCGAAAACAAGTCACGTAGTATTTTCACTGAACGGCTAAAACCATAGAATGATGTTTTTTGCCACTTATTTTTTATAAATTAATCACATTGATGCTTGTTTCCTTGATTTTCGTAGAACTTAAAAAAATATTCCTCAATTGAAAATTATTTGTTTTTTATTTTAAATTATTAATTACCATTTTCATAGAAAATTATTAAGACAATTATTAGAAAATTATTAATTACCATTCTTATAGAAAACTACGCTATATTTAAAAAGAAATCATTTTTCTTTTCTTTAAAAAATATTGTATTTTCTATAGTTTGATAATTTACAGATCAAATGGTAAAATTAAAGTAAACTAACATTAATAATTGAAATGAGGTCGACCTAACAACTTAACTGATCTCGTAAAACTCATTTAACATAAATCCGTATAAATACAGGAGAACATTTGACTATTTGCCAACTTTACTATATTTTTTTCAAAAAGAATGGTAAAATACGAGGAAGTTAGATTTGAAATCATTTTCAATATTTTTTTTCATTTTTAACCTATTTCAAAAATTTTTTAAATCACCACAAAGTACGGTTTTATCACTATACTAGTATTTTAAAAAATTCTAGTACCACGTTTAGTGTTTTTGTATGCGTTTCCAGAAAATGGGTAAAATTAGTTAACTGCCATTTAGACGTTGTTTGTAAATATGGAATAAAAATAAAAAAAAAATTAATTACTTTTTAGGTTTGGTTTTATATTATTGTAAATAGACAGAAACAAAACAGTGAAATGCATAAAATAAGAAAATAAGAACAATGAAGGGTACTTTGTAGAATAATATAACCTGAGAGATCATTTTAAAGCAAGAACCCATTCTAGAATGCACACCAAAAGTGATAAAGAAACCGATCAAAATTTCGAACCTTATACATAGAAAATTAGAAAAATCGATAATTTTCAATCATAAAGTAATCTTTGGGAAAAATAATTTCATTAAATATTAATTTACTGTATTTCAGGAATACGTATATTGCCATGCCTTATACCTTGCAGCCTTTCTTCAATTATATCGTTCAGTTTTTTAAAATTACGTTTTTACTTCAAACTGTTTTCATATTTTTTATAAAGAAATAGAGAAAATATAAAAATATTTTTACAACAAGTAAATTTTTTTCTTAAAGTATACTTTTCTCACGGATCCACCAATAGCATTTCCTGGTTATATGCAAAACAATATTTTAAATATGCCATTGATTGTCACTCAACACGCGAGCCCGTACGCGGTGCCTTTCTACAAGATGCATTATATCTGAAATTACAATAACAGTAAAGCCGGGGCCGAGGGTGGAAATCGACATGTGCACCGCAACAAAAGCAGTCATTACTCTCGCGGACGTACAGCTGGTGTTTTTCTTGGGTCGTTACTACGCGTGGCAGTTGACGCAACGCTCTTCCTCCTGCTCATGATTAAAGAATATGGACTTCATACTTTTTATGGGTTTGTTAACGTATAAAAACACTCGAGCACTGTTTGTGTATTTGAGAAAAGTGTTCCCGAAATTCAGTGAAATTCACTGTATTTATTAGTCATGTGAATATGGATGACTCCCCAAAGCGTCTTCCAATGGTTATCCCTCTTCCTCTATTTTTTTAACCCCGTATATTAAAAGTCTGAGAAATGTGAGATAAGGTTATTTAGTAATCACTTCAATGCAAGAAAATTGCTCAATTTATATCGTTATTTTCCCTATAAATTAAGTTTTGTCTTTTGTGAAAGATTACTACGTACACTGTAAATATTTAAACTTTTATTACGGGTTCTATTCGTACTAATCATGTATATTCTGGTATACGTATTAATATTACATCTATGTTAAATATTACGTCAGCTGGTTTTTAAATATCTTATCTATGCAAACGTGTTCTCATATTAAAAAAAAGTCCTTGCTTTATGAGTACTGACATTATCCTTTTCAGGTAACGCATTTTATTTAACGTAATGTGTACACATATTGTTGCTGTCTATGTTTGTAATCGGATTAATACTATGTCATACTTAAATCCATAATTGGGGAAATAGATAGGTAGGACATTAATATTCATAAAAAAATAATAATATATTTAGTTAATTATAAAGTAAATGAAATATGCTTTTCCTTACTTAAAAATTGAAAAATGTTATTATATGAGTTAAATATTGCAATCCAGAATTATATTTCAGTACTGTGCTGTAAACTTAAAACAGCACAATTTAATAAAAAAAAGATATTTCCATTTTAATGTTTTTCATGATTATTTATATATAATTCTTTATCATTTATTTATCCGTTTTTAATAAATTACGTAATGTCATAACGTTTTGACGTAATGAGTCTAATTCTAAATCTAAAGCTGAATTCTAAAATTTAGTAAATAATTGTATTTAGCGAGTGAAATTTATTACCGTGGCGCACTAAAAGAATGGCAATGAATTTGAAGCTTTTACATTTTTAAGCTTCAAACTTAAATAAAATATAAAAATTTTCTTATTTACGATAAGGTCATTCAAATAAAAGTTGACGAATTAAAACTGATTTAATTTTGATTAATTTTAGATTAGTTTTTTTACTTTATTAGAATGACACTAATCCAGTAGCCATTAAATTTCATTGTACGATTTGTAAAACGCTTTAATTAGTTATGAACTCACATTTACTTAAGTATTGCCATGAAATTTATCAGTCTTCCTGCAACCATCAGGCTATATGATATTGATTGATAAAATTATGGAGAGACGTAGCTAAAAATATCTGAAAAAGGCTAGCTCGAATTCTTCGTTGGACGAAACCTGTGCACAAGGGAAGAAATGCATTTTAGATGGGCACTAATGGACTTGGGAAGAAATTAATTTGCAAAAAGTCAACATATACGAACTTAGTCCAGTCAAAAGTCTAGATGGACCTAGATCAGTGATCTCGATCGAAAGAAACTTTTGGTCATTCCGCATGATCACTATTCCATAACAGAAATAAAAAATCTCCATAATTTGAACCCTATTGCTTGTTAGCCTTTTAACCATCGATTTCAATGGCCACTGAAAAAATAGAATAAAATACATATATAAATGAACTAAAAAGTAAGAGAGAAGTTTTTAATTCATTCTTGATGAGTTTGGCAAAATTGTGGCGTTCTGCTCTCCGCTCTAAAATGCATGCTTGCAAATTGGTATAAGGTCAGCCTCATGAAAGTTTGATGGTTTTATCAGCATTATCTAGCCTGATTTTCAAGAAATTAAGAGTGTACAGAAATTTTAATTACATTTAAGTCACTTTTACACTTTTCATAGATTATTATCATCTCTAAAAGTTTTAGCTCAGCTAAGTACGATATCATAGTACTCACAAATAACCTTATATGTTTAGCAATACCACAGAGTCGAACAGATTTAAAAAATAGATGGGTGCAATATATTAATGTTTCTCGTTTTCACGCTTTAAAACGAAACGCTGATTGCAAAACTGTAGTACCTATTGTTAAAAAACGGGTGTAATTACATTGTTGCCTAGGTAAATATTTGGAAATATCTGACATTTTCCAAAATCTTATTTTAAAAATAAAAAAAAAAAGTGTATATCATATTCCCATTAAAAACCAACACATATCTTATAGAGCATATCTTGAGAAATTACGAAGTGACGTGTGCTTAACATTCAATCGAGAGGAAAAATAAGATTCAACGTTACAACGGTCAACGTTACAATCTAATAACGACGTTAATGTTCAAATCTATAAGCCAACACTTTTCAGAAGGAGTGTTATGAGATATTACTTTCAAGTTCTTCAAAAGTTTAGCTAAAATGTTATTATTAGATAAAGTATAGAAACAAACACGAAAAGAAAGAAAAATACGCAAATTAATAATTCAGTTGGCACTCTTTGTAATATAGAGAGGAGAGAGGAGAGAGAGGAGAGAGGAGGAGGAGAGGGAGCCGGTAATATTTCATTCGTCTTCACATCAATACCTTCAAAAAGATTATTTGAGGATATTTTTCTTTTTCTTTACACATTTTATTTGACCTATTTTATTCAAGACAGTGAAAACATTAAGCCTTGAATTTTTTTTGCGTTAACCTGTCTCAACGCATCAATTTATATTAGGATTTTTTTGCCATACCAAGCTGTCTCGACATGTCAATTTATGTTGAAAAAAGTTTTGGTAATTTTGTTCCGTGAGAAAGTCTCAACACGTCAACTTCTATTAGATGAAGTTTTAATAATTTTGTTTTCACAAGAATAATACATTTACTTTTTATTTTATATTTATTGCCAAGTCGTAATCTTTATTCAGATCATAAAAAATTATAATAAAAAATTCCATTTATCTCATTTTATTTTTTTTATTTTAGCAATAAGTTCATTTTACATCTTATATAAATTATTAGAAACGTAGAAGCCAGACAAAGAAACCGCTAAAATGCTAAAGTGAACTATTTTATATATTAGATACAAACTGTTAGAAGCAATAATGCAAGGATAAGGTATTAATTTAATATTAATGCATTAAATTAAATGTAGATATTTTAAATACATCATATATTAGTGGAGTTAATTAACTGTATGTAAATTTACAAGTTGGTTACATTTTAAACTAATTTACAAGTAAATGTGACGCACGTTTAATTTGTTCAATTACTAAACCCTACACTGCAGTTAGTGGTTAAAACGGGCGCATGTAGTAAATAAGATGTAAATGACTTTAAACTGTTAAATACTTATCCGCATGTTAGTATATTCTTGTCAGGTATATCTATATCAAGAACCTGCGATTATATAATACGTATATACGTATACAGTAATTAAACGGTCAACATAATTTTAACGAAGTTTAAGTTGAATGAATTCATACATATAATAGGTAAAATAGTAACAGAGTGTATTCTGCACATGAAAAATATTTTAAAAAGAGGAATGGATATAGCATAAAGAATGACAACAGAAGCCAGAAAACCTGTTTTTAGAATTTTTCACTGCCTGTCTATACGTTAATTCATTCGTCAATCACAAAAAATCTACTGAACAGATTTTGGTTAAATTTGATATAGCAATAGTTTATAATATGAGCAATATATGACTGAAAAAAAGTTCTAACAACTTTTCTTATTCCGAATTTCACACGGACTAAGTTGTAGGTATATCTTTCTATCGGAGAACATAAAAAGTAAGCATAACGAGTTTACACAAGGAAGGGTACGTGTGGGTAATGATTAAGGTAGATATGTGTTTACAGTAAACTGGCTATTAGCCATTGTGATTATCTAACAAGATATCTATAGATCTATTTTTGGGGACTAGTTTTAGTAAGTATTTTAAGTATATCGCTTATTATAATTATATATAACAATTGTAATAATACTGTATCTACTTACTATTGTTATATGAACACATATTTTTGTGATTAATAATAAAATTGTCGTATTAATCTAATATTTGTGTACCAAATAAAATAAATAAAAGAACTGATATATTTATTCAAGTAAAAATTATATATAGATCGAGCTGAAATCAAATGCTTGACGCAAATGACGGTTCTGAAGGAGTACCTAAAACATATAAAGCAGTTGACTAGAAACTTTATCTTCTATCCTAGTTAAATCATATCATCTCGTAAGAAAATTAAAAATGTTTGTATCACATAATAACTTACTATGAAAATTAATAACAAAGAAATACTTACACACTTTACATCTAACTCAGTACGAATAAGAAAACAAAAAAACTGTGACTGAGGTAGTATCTATATTTAAATTATTTTTGTAAATCTCATAATATTTAGGTTTTGTTCACATAATCCTCTAAGGCTTCATAAGTGCACTCGTTATAACACAAAGGAGGTCAAAGCTATTTAAATGACAGCGAAACCAAAACAATAATAATGGTGGCATCTTCACACAACATTCACACGCCAAAGGGTTCAGTAATCGACGTAGGGCGGGCGGAATCAATAATTCAATCTTTGATTGTTCGACGTTTCTAGCACACGCGATGTGCCCTGTCTGTTACGAATATGAAATGTTTAGTGGCAAGTCTCCGATCAGGGAAATGGGCTTTAGGGTGAATCGGGGGGGTTTCAGTTTTTTTTTCAATGTTTCACTCTAAGAAGGAAGTGTTTTAGTTGACAACGTATTATTTTTAAATATGTTGTTTTTGACATTTATGGATTATTTGATGATAGATATTATCTTTAAATTAAAGGAAATTTATCTAAAGTGCGTAGAAAAGTGGGTACTGAAACTGAGTGAAGGTGATTTGAATTTTATTTTTAGGAATATTTCTTAATATTTAGAAAAAATTCAGTTGAGTGAGACATTTTTTTTAGAAGGATGAATATTCTTTTTATCACTATGTGTGTACTATTTAGTCAACAATTTATATTATGCAATTTAAAAAAATGGTGCAATCTATCAATTCTGTTTGTATTTTTTGATCTAATGTTTGTATTTTTGTTCGTAGCTTTAGTTTTGAAAATAGAAAGGTCAAAGTTCTTTGGAGTTTTTTTCAGTAATTTTGTTTCTATATTTCGAATTTCAAAAAGTTTATAACCTATTTCTATGATGAGTATTCACAATAAATATATGTTTTTTATCACCACCATTATTAAATTTAAATTACTGAAAATATTATGTAGAAGCACAGACATAACTTAGATTTGTATGTAATATAAAACTTTTATATATAATATAAAACACGTGTTGTATTTTGACATGAGAGTAAGCATATAGAAAAATTACTCATAAAATTAGCACATATTTATTATATTGTTATAATTGAATTGTCGTAACAAATACAAATTGATACACAAATCAATCTTTTTCGGGAATTTCTGATGTCATTTTAAAACTTACTTTATTTATAGATCCGTTCTATTTGTGTTTATATAACTTAATACTATTATTTAACTCTAAATCTAATTGCTATATCAACTTTTATAAGTCTAAAGTTTGAGAGTTATGATTCGTAAACAAGCAAATGGATCGAAGTATAAATAATTTTCTAATTTTCTTAGATTTCGATTTTCAACTTTAAGACAAGAAAATAAATCTTACAAAAACTTAAGATTTAGAATAGATCGAAATTTTATAAAAAAGCAATTTTAAAAATTAAATATATACATACATATATATATATATATATATATATATATATATATATATATATATATATATAAAAAGAAAAAAAAGCTATAAATCTTGTAATTTTGATTAAACATTTCTTTATTCCCTTATTTGTAATCACATTTATTGAGAAAAGGCATTTATATTTATATTGTCATAAATAATATTAAAGAGCAAAAACGGAAGTTACCTAAAAGTTGTTATCTAAAATTTATAACAACTTCATGATTGTCGAATTAGCGAGACAAGTACGTGAAAATTGTTTACATTTTTACGTACGGACGGAGGTCGATACTACTCAGTCGAGTTTTATTAAATATAACTCCCTAACAAAAATAATCAATTTGAGAAGAACAAAACAAATTATATCGAAAATCAGTCAGATAAACCAGTCAGAAAATCAATTAGAACATAGTACAGAAAAACAGTCACAAATGACGATTTGTGTAGTTTTTTTTCTAGAAATACTATCTGAAGTACGCCAAAATACGTTTCCAAACTCAAATTAATAAACATTTTTAAAACCGCCATCATTCTTATTTCTGTGTCGCTTTCAAATACTTTGAAATATATGTATTAACAAACTTTAAGAAATTAAAAAGTTAAAGTATTTTTAGCGAGAAAAAAACTCCTATGAAAAAATTTGCCATAAAATAATCTCCCATAAAAAACTTGTGCGTGTATTATGTACGCCTGTTAGAAGTTATACTTCTTTATCATAATATCTACAAAAATAACTATGTTTAGCACGCAAATAATTACTGGCAATAAAATAATAAAGGGCTGGAGCGTGATTATAAATATGGTCGGTAAAATCTAAATTCAATCAAAAATTTAAATTTTAAAAATTAAAATTTATTTTTTCGTATAGAGAAGTAAAAAATTGCCTTTTTTTATATAGAATTACAATAATTATCATTTATTAATTAAATAAATACATATCGAAACTTAACCTCACTTAAGACATACACTTGAAGTATATTTCAAAAAGCTCATAAGCTATTTCTATGTCGAGTATTCACAAATAAATAAATGTGTTTTATTATGTGGACCATTTTTAAATTTATATAATTAAAAATATTATTTAAAAGCACAGACACAACTTAGATTTGTATGTAATATAAAACTTTTATAATTTTTTATAAAAACGATATTAATAATTTCACACTAATCATCTAGCAAATTCATTCATGCTTTACCTGTTAAAAACGATATTAATAATTTCACACTAATCATCTGGCAAATTCATTCATGCTTTACCTGTTAAAAAAACAATATTAATAATTTCACACAATTCATCTGGCAAAGTCAACCACTCTATCATTGTTTTAACGGAAGCCTTATTAGATCATTTTTACTATAAATGTAAAATCATTTTAGAATCAATTTCTAATTACTAGTCGTTATATTGATTCACTTGGGAATACCATTGAATCAATAACCTTATAATCGATGCAGTACCGAGTGGTACACACAGTTTTAATTATCCCTTAAAACATTAATACAAAAAACCCTTCAAAAAACGTAAGAATTGTAAATTATCAAGCAACTCTATAATAGAATTTCTAAAGCGGTCGACTCTCGCAATACTGTGGTAATCAATGTAATTGCGTATAAAACAGGTGAATTCTGCAGGATATTCGCGTAAGTTCCAGGAAGGTAAAATAATTAATTTCAAAATTTCGAATAATAAAAAAATAGTAAGCAAATGTCAATAGTATTATATTCCCAATTTAAAATGGGATTTTTTAAATTACGTAAATGTAAATGTAACTCTTCGCTATTTTTCAATTGTCGTATTTTAAATGTAATTATACTAATCACTATGTTAAGTATAATTAAGTTTTATCCACAATTTCTTCTTCAGAAAATTAAAGAATTTAATGTAAATGGAATTAGCTATTAAATAAATCCCATTATTGTTCCTTTTTGATGAAATAGTTTCTATGTAAACTATGGGTTTCTGAACATTTATTAATTTACTTTTTACTAAATTTACTTATTAACTATAGTTAGTGCTACAGTTACATCGACATTAATATTCTTGTACTAAACTCTTCTTCATTCAGCGCACGCAATATAAATAGTGGCCGTACGTACAGAAATGTATAAGATATGAAAGCTCATAATGAATATTTCCGGAAGTGAACTTTCATGTAAGTATTTCGAATGACCTATCAAGTAAGAAATTGTCAGTAGTTCAACGACATGAGACGACCTCGATGCCATGACTGGCAGCGTTTACAACGGACCGTGCAGGTCGTGAAACGGCTATGACCTGTTTCCATGTGCCTGACTGTACACTATGAAAGTTTTTTGCTTACGAATTGCGAATTGCTTGCCGCATATTTTAGCTCACGGATTTATGTACATTTTTTTACCGTGTCGGTTTGGTTGGAATTCGTATTTTATGCCTTGTAAATTTGATAACGGAAATTAGTTCCGAATTTTAACTAATCGCAATCTGAATATTCGTGGGGTTTACGTTTTATGTTAAGGGTCTAAGCTTTTTTAAAAAAACTAACTTAACTTGCTTTTGTATTAAAGTTTTTCTAGATTTTTTTAAAGGAAATGGTTTTTACATATTGTTTGTTTGCATTTTACATTCAGGAGATTTTCTATATCTTATTCATCTTAATTTTGTTTTGCAAGTTACTTTGCGACTCTGATATTATTTTATTATATTTTATTATGTGCTCTTGACAATATTTTTTAATATTCAAGGATATCTAAATCGATCTTAACTTAAGTATTTAAATATATTTATTTATTTATAATGCTTAAAACATATAGTGGATTTATTACTACATGAGCAATTTCTTCCAGTCAATCATAACAATTATATTTTAATTTAGTTATTCCTTTTAAATTTAAAGAATTAAAATAGTTTTATCTCTTACAGACGATTTACAATAATAATTATTTATAGTACATTTAAGAGACAGAAAAGAAACAAAATAGACACAAATATTAGTAATGCAAACTAATTACACGTTGGAATGTTTTCACCTTGGATTTTTGGTTGTTTTGGTTTGTTTTCTTTTATTTCAATATTTTGTGTGAACTTTCTAATTCTTTAAAGATTTAAATAAGTTTAGGTAGCGTCACAAAAATAAAGACAATAACAATGCGGCTGAAGCGAGGATAGCTTATATTCCAAAAAAAAAGGCTTAAGCTAGGTCTTCAAGTACTATTAACATGATGTATGATTATCAAAAAATTGCTCAAAACTCAATGGTTTTCATTCTCACTCTTTGTAATAAAGAAATTTTAGACAATTGTCACCTTGATTTGTAGAATATCTACCAAGAACATTCCTAGCAGTGTAGAAGTCGGCATTCGTTTTCTAATGTAGAGATTGAATCATATTTAATTTAAAAAAATATTCCAGGGTTTTACTCGAAAAATGACATTAGTTTGTAAAATATAAATGTTTAAATCCCTAAAAAATTACTTGAAAAAGTTTTTACGAAAATCGGTTTAAGAAATTTTTACTTTTTCCCTAATACACTCATTGAAAGAAATTAGTTTTTATGACAGTAGCAACTGATATAATAATGTATGGTTATAATAAATTTGCTCAAAATTCACGAAAACAATAAAATTTTCAAAATTGATAATCGATGACACAAAACTTTTATCAACACGACGCGCAAACGAAAACCCACGTAGATACTTGGAAAGCTTTATCAATAGATTAGTAAAAGCTTTTTTCGTCGCGTCGTAAGTATTGTGTTTTATCTAGGGGTTGTATTTTCCTTCCTTCCTTTTCGCCCCACCGCGTCGGCGTCCTCCTCTTTCAAGTCGCGTGATACTTTTCTTCAAGAAAAACAGTGTTTCGCTGAGATCAAACAGATAGACGGGTCGTTATTAAAGTGCCGGCTGCTAGCACTGTTCATTCGAGTCACAGAGAGAGTTGTAGGGCAGTCTCATTTTCTTTAAAAACTACATTCTATATTTAGAAATGCTCTTATGAATGACGTTTTGTTGTTAGAGGGGTCTGTTTATTTCAGGTTTTATTCCATAATGAATTTACAAATAGGTTTCATAATCCATTATTAGTAATCACGGGTAGTTCTGACTGGTTTTTTATTATAATGTTTCCAAAATTAAGCCTTTTTTATCTGGAAAAGATTCATATTACTTTGATTTTAGTAATGAACTATATTATTTTATTGTGGGTTGGGCACAGATACAAGTAAAGCATCCTTTCCTGTTAGTGTTACGATAACAAAAGTTAAAATAAAAAAGTTAGGGAAGTATATCGTGGTTGCTCCGATGAGTTAGGTACTAGGTTGAGGGTGCTTGTACATGTCTATTCTTCTTTCGGTCTTACTTGTCTGGACTATCTCCTTAGCAATGTCTCTCCATTTTTGCCGGTTCGCTGCGCTGCGAGAGTACTCAGTCATGGCAGTTCGCGTTACTGATTTAATTTGGTCCATCCATCGAGTATGTGATCGGCCATCGAGTATGTATCTCTTGTTCTCTACATGGCCCTACACCACCAGCCTTTCGATCGAACGCTCGTTCCTGGATATGTGGCCAAAGAATTTTAGTATTCCCAGTTGTACAGTTGATGAAAGTCGTTTCTTAACCTTGAGTTCCTTCAAAATAAAGTTCTTAGTGCTGAAAGCGGTCCAAGGGATCTTCAACATACACCTCTAACACCACACCTCTAAAGCGTAGATTTTTCGGTGATTATGTAAGCGCAGGGACCAAGTCTCAGCTCCATATAGAAAGATTGGGAAGACAAGGCATTTCATGAGTCGGAGCTTAGTATTTTTAGTTATCCTCCTATCCTTTCAAATCTTCTTGAGCTTTTCAACCGCAGATCTTGTAATGGCGCATCTTTTCTTCATTTCTTGCTCGCAGCCGCCTGTGTTGGATATATTGGATCCGAGGTATAAGTAACTTTAAACAAAGTCACAGATGGCAATATTATAAATGTTCGTTTTGTTTTGTTCAGCCTGGTTCACAATCATCATTTTTGTCTCGTCTCTATTGATTGTTAGGCCAAATTGACAATTGTTTACTTCTAGCCGTGATAATAAGTCATATCATATATCTTCTTTAGTCTGGGCAAGAAGTGTATATATATATATATATATATATATATATATATATATATACATATACATGAAGTAATTTCGCTGTTTTATTGTGTTTTTATGTTTATGTAGTTTTAAATAATTGCTGTTCTTATCTGAGTGTTATTATATTATTGCCCAGGTACATCTAGAGGAGAGAAGACATAAACGACACCAAAAATACACGATAGTTTCAAAAATGTGTTTTTATCAAATAAGTTTGACGTATATAATATTTTGTGGGCCTTTCAACTTGTAAGTTTTTCTATTTGTTAATTAAAATATCATTCATGACGTAATTTTAAAATAAAAAATGGTGTGAGAATATTCGATAACATAGTATTTCTTTATAAAAAGAAACGAGGAAATATTCAATTATATAGAAAAAGCTATTTTCGTAACAATTTGAGTATTATGCCTTATTTTTTTTTCATCGTTTTAATACATACATATTGAACAATACTTAAGAAAAAAAGAAAGACACAATAATTTGCTGTTCACAAAAGCCCAACGTATCGAACAACGTAATGGAAACCAAAGAATATTTGAATTATTTACCACAAATTCTTCGTCCATTGCAATCACTTTTTGGTATATGTCGAATACATTCGAAACGACTAAAAAAATAATATTGTTTGACTGGCTGAAAAGTATATTTACAGTATATATTCCTCAATATTTTTAATTAATGCATTATGGAAAACAACTCTAGGAGTATTTATATAACCACAGAAGAATATCTATGGATCACATTTTCCATATTTATACAAAAGATTGAATGTTTTGTGGCAAAAAGAATATCACTTTAAAATTATTAATTATTTCAATGACATTGACCATGATTTTCACATTGTACAAATAAAATCTATTCTACGTAAAACAGAAATATATAGCTTTATTGCTTTCGGAGTTTGTTAAATAATAGATGGTACCACTTACCTTGATTATTGCTATGAAAATTTGGAACAATTATTTGACATGATATTTCAAATAGTTTTTATAACGTCAGCGTATTTAGAAATTGTTTATATTATCATAATTATGCACGGCATTTTAATGAGATTGATCTGCTTGTTACTGCAACGCGGCAATAAGCAAGGAGTCAAAATTTAAAAAAAATAACGGTATCTCAAAAAACAAAGTATCTCAAAATTTCATTTTTTGAGGCACGGATTGTGTCCGGTCTGTTTCGAAAAGTAACCATAAATATATAGTATAACTACTATATATTTAATTTTCTAAATAGCTTCAAAATGAAAATAAGGTTAATAATCACATATGTTTAGAGAATTTCTTTCTTCTTATTTTGATTAACAACTTACCAAACAAATGAATGAACTTCTATTCTGAAGATACAATTATAAGCCAATAATTCAACCAAAATAATAATTCCTTCTTCAGTTGGATTCTCTTTTTTCTCAGTGATCTTTTTTCGTGAAGCATGCTGCTGTTTTATTTAATGCAATAAGCTTCTCATCTGATAGCTCAAAGAATTATTCTCTTGGTATGATAACAGTTTTTAGTTCCCTTTTTTGTATGAAATTCAGTGTTTGTCTAGCATTGTATTACCTTATTCTAAAAACTTATAGCACAAAAATTATTTCATATAAGGTTAATGACAATCACTAATCATACAATTGTAGTTTTCCATGTCACAAATTAGCAAACATTTGCAGTCTACTTGTATATTTACACTTTCTAGGTTGAAATTGTGGTGGTAGAGACATACACAAACAAATTTATTCCAGATTCATGAACTAAAATATAACGTTTAGGTCTTATGTCGCAGAATTTTAATGTTCCAATCTTCATATCTGGATATTTGTTTTCATTCTTGAAAACAGCTTATTAAGATTGTATTAAATTAGATTCTCTTTCTGATTTTTGATACGATTTTCCTTTAAATTTAACCATTTTTATTTAGAAGTTACAATACATATTTACAATATATATTTTCTGTGTTATTTCTATTTCTATTAGCTTGGGGACAATCAGTTTAAGCACTCAAGCTATAAGCGCTTAGTCATGAAGTGATTAAAAATTTATTTTATAATTAGTTGCAATTGTATATATATTATATATATATATATAATATATATATATATATATATATATATATATATACGTAAATTTAAGATAACTAAGGAAAGGAAATATGGACAGCATGAATTATTTAATTAAAGAAGTGTTGTGGATCGAGAAAATTAAAAACTATTTATTAATGCTATCGATTGAGCTCTATTTTTTAACACGAAACTTACAATGTTATTCTTATTTGAACGAGAATGTTATTTGTACGAAAAGTATATGTATTTATATATATATATATATATATATATATATATATATATATATATTATGTATATATATATACATACATATATATATATATATATATATATATATATATATATATATATATATATACACACACGTGTGTGTGTATGTATGCAGGGTGTAGAGTTGAATAAAAAAAAGTAAGAGTAACAATTCTCTTCGATGTCCTGAAGAGGATAGGGAAAATCGTTCTTTTTCAGTTCTACTTAATATTGTGACCTTTTGAACACTTATCCGCTTGAGGATTGATTAAGTAAATGTCAAACGATTTACGAATTAGACGAATGACACTCTGTTTTTACCGAACACTATGTACGTATTACCTACGTTCTTTAATAACGTAATATATTTTATTATAAGCAAATTTATTTTTATAAAAACGTATAAAAATGTAATAAATAATAAACTAAAACTATAATTGATTAACAGTGTATCTTATCTCATTTCTAAATTCAAAGTGCTATGGGCTGATGGCCTTTGATTGCGTTCCGAATTCCTCCTCAATCTCCTTGTTTCCAAACTAAATTGTATGAATTTTCCTTCACTCTAGATTCGCCAAAACTCTAAAATGACATTTGAAACACAAAGATGATATTTGTTATCAAAATTCACCTGAAAAAGTTGTTCGGATCTTGATTCCCTATTACTACCCTACTCCTAATTCTCCTATCCCGTCCCTTTTCACAATTCATGTTGATACCAAAATTAGTTGCTGATTCAAATACAATTTTAACTTGGCATCCTACACCCTAGTTTTAATTTGGATTTGTCTAACTGGTACAGCTTTTGTTTATGTCGTGGAGTGGAGAAATAAAGTAATCAAAATGTTTGTTTCCTTTCAAGAAATAGAAAGTTTCAAGGATTCTGAAATTAGTTTTTTCAGTATTTTATGTTTTATAATATTATTGAAAATGATCATAAAATATATGTTATCTCTCTCTCAATCTCCAAAAGTGCTTAAGTGAAAATTATGAAAATGAATGTATTAAAGTTTATCAGAAAACTGGAGCAATGATTATAAATCTGATAGTTTTTGAGAAATCACATTTTTACACCCGTAAAAAAGTTTAAATGTGCCTAAGTGTGTACGAAAAGAGGCTTCCCACTCATACTTAATAATTTCATTATATATTTTTAAACTATAAACTAAAATAAAGACAATTTTAATCACTTTATTTATTATTAATGATGTAAAAAAAACACAATTGTATTATTTTCCTACAGGTTTTCATGGCAGAGCTAAGCTTTAGAAACAAATGTAAATGATTTAATAACCACACTCCGCGACTTAGAGCTCCACTCAGGACGACAGTTTAATTTATAGTTCAAGTTGAAATGAAGAAACTTGGGGCAGGGAGATGCGTCTAACGAACACAATCAAGTAAACTCAGCGCAAGACAAACTCCATCTGAAACCGTTTTCACGGTTCACACTGCACACGTAATTTCCAATAGTAATTTAGGAACTAATTTGAGTGCATTAGGTACACAAATACGTTCATATTATTATGTGTGTATTGATTCTTATGAATTTTTTAAAATTGTATCTAGAGTTTTCACGTAGAATTTAAAAGATTATTTATTAGTTTACGAGAAACTATATCCTAAAATTATCCTTGAAATGGTCTAATGCGATGTAACGTATATTATCAGAATCATGACTTTTTTCTTTCGCAATATATTTATTAAATACGATAATTTAATATGTTATCCATTATATCCAGAACTTAGTAGATTTTAAAATCCATTTTGCTAAAAGTTGCTTTCCTCTCGAAATCACTCATATTTGTTAAGGTCTTTGATACTGTATATGAGAAATTTTCTCCATTATAACAAATTTCTAAAATGGATATATTTTCTTATTATCATAGTATTTGACATTTTGTGTACAGCAATCAATTTGTTATTTTGTACCATTTTTCTTACATACAAGAAGAAAAGGCATAACAGTTACATATTGATTACATTGATTTAATAAAAAAGATACGGTATATTATACAGATATCTTTGTGTAGTGTATGTAGAAGTAAACATTAACGTAAGTTTTGCCGATATTCCAAAAATCGTCAATACCCATTAATACGTCAATAAAGTCTTTGGATTTTGAAAATGGAGAAAAAAAAATATTATAGTTATCCGAACGCTGATACTTTGAGACATTATAAGCCCATGCTGCATTATCGAAACCAAAAATAACTTTTCGCGTCCCAAATCCAACATACGTTCCCACCACGCAAAGCTTCTAGCCAGTCTGAAAGCTCGCACTCTTACCTCCCACGTACTACTATTCATAACAGCTGCTTTCACGGCCAGAATTGTTTCGGCACGCTGTAAACGTAAGGAAATCGTCATATTATGCAAACGATTCCGCTTTCGTCGTATCAAGTCCCCCAGCGATGATAAACGGGCGTAATGCGCGGCCGCCCCGCCGGCGAAAATGACGTTTTGAATATTACGCGCGTAAAACATATTGCGGAAAATGGCGGCTGGTGGCCGGGGGTGGGGGGATTTGATTTTGGCGACGCGTGTTGTGGTGGGGCGATGGTGCGGAGTCGTGTTTTTCTCGGTAACGCTGAGTGGACCTAGCAATTTGTCGCGAATGCAATAAAAAGAAATAAATTTTAAGTTTTAAATTTTTAATATTATTTGAATACAGTGGTTTTTTAAAGAGTATAGTTTAGAGTATAGTTTCAGCATACATTACCTTGTGTAAATGTAAGTTAATCAGTGGTATTTGACACTGAACATTCTTCTAAACCACTATGGTTTAGATATAGAGGAACCTTAATATGAAGCTGGAGCATTTTACAGGTACATACTTGCACTTGGATCTTACTGCACATGGGTTGTATTTTTATAGGAAAGGTAAATTCTACAATAAAGAGGTAATGTCAATAACATACTGTAGTTACACTAGCGATATATATATATATATATATATACATATATATATATATAAGTATATATGTATATATATATATATATATATGTATATATATATATATTATAGCATAGTATTTTTTTCTTATTAAACCAAACATTTTGCACTAAGTATCTTATTTAAAATATCCCTATAACATTTGAAGAAGGATTAAATAAAATATTTAATTTAAAATGTTATATATATAAATGTTATATATCATCATTCGAAATGGCTTGCTATGATAAATGCAAAATTATTAATTTCGTAACTTTAAATCGCATATTTAAAAATATATTAAAACAATATGCGTAGATAGTGCATTTTCCATCTCCTTTAATTATAAATTAAAAATCAGATTTTATAATTCTTCAAGTATCCATATTGTTTCCATATTTTTGAAAAATAAACCAATACGTCTAAGTTGTGAAAAAATTAATATTTGCAAATAGTTTAGTACAGACGTTCAGTATCCTTAAATATACATAAGTACCTAAATTTGTACGGAACAACTGTCGTGCAAGTTGTTGCTCGTACTTGAACGGTGTTATTTTATTTTTATAATGGAATACTTACAAAATATCGATTTTTGGAATCATTTGATAAATGACAAAATATTTTTGGTCTAATTTTACAATTAGAAGTGTCTAATGCAATAATGATATATATATATATATATATATATATATATATATATATATATATATATATATACACACACACATATATATATATATACACACACACATATGTATATATATATATATATATATATATATATATATATATATATATAAAAGGAGTGAAAAGCAATATTTTCCATTATCGTAATGACGTATTGGAACAAGGCTTCTTATGTTTTTCTCTAAGTTTATGTTTATAATTTTATATTTATAACTCCTAGCGTGATGTAGTTAAAACATCCATTTGCAACATTTTGCTTGCGTCATCGGCCACTATGACTTTTAATTAAGACAGTGGGATTTGTCTATAACCCCATGACCTATACAAACAAGTTCTCTCATCTACTAATATATTGCAGTATTATAATTTCATTTTTGTACAAAAACAACGAGTTTTATCCTACATAAGTAATGAAATGTCACGGGATAATGTAACTAGTATATCAGTTCAAATCATGATAAAAATGTGTTATGCCGTTTAAACGAGATTAAGTAACAAATATACTTTTTGTGGTATTAACGTTTTACGTGTTTGTAAACAATATATAGCCACTAACGTGTACGAGACCGTAAATAATATATGGCCGCTAAACGAAACATACTCAATCTAAACTTGATAGTGAATCGATGCTTCTTTGCACTTTTATTTGGAAATACACATTTCAATTTTTACAATTACAATATTAGTGTTATGCAACACCAGGTGCATTATATCGCATCAGAGGCACCTGTGAATATAAAATTAGACAAAAAGTATTTTTATCGGTACAATAAATTAAAGCCTGTCAAACACACATAGAACTCGACCTATAATTGTTCCGTATATATTTAGGCATTTATATAAATGTGAGGATGCATAGTATTTTTATTAAACTGCTTACAAATGTTAATTTTCACAACGAACACATTGTTGAAAATGATCATTTATTTTTAAATTATATATTTAGATAATTTATTCTTAAAATATATTGCTTACTGTATTTTTCATAGACGTATGAACACGGTTTATATTTGAATAGGTAATAATAAGATCTAGGATAATCGTTATAGTCAGATTTTATCAATTCTGTTTTTTCATAATTTTTGGCTCAGTAGTTTCGGAATTAAGGGAGATAGCAATTAAGGGAGATTCGTTAGTTTTTTATATTTTTTGGAATATCTTTTTAAATATGCAATTTAAAATTATGGAAATAATTATTAAAAATAATTTTGCACTTCTCACAATAAGCCCTTTCAAATGATATTCCACGTTTAAAAATATTACGCCTTTTATAATAATATAATCAATTATTTAAAAAAATAACTAGTGAAAAATATGTGGGTTTATTTGAGTATCAGTATAATAAAACATACGTTTATTGCCTACTATATCTTTCACAGACCTATGTTTAAAAAAAAATATAATTCCATTTAGACTTAGAAGTCATTGATTCTTGGATCTTTCCCTTTATTAGTGTTATAATATAGTTATTTGTGTTATACTCATTATGCCAACTTTAAAGATTGTATGATGATGGGAAGTACCCTAGAGATTTTGATAATTGTATAAATAACAAAAAATAAGCTGACTACAGTATAAATTAAAAAAATAATAGGCCACATGTTCTTGTTGCCTGAATTAAAAAGCTTTAAAATTTTACAGAAATAAGTCTATAGGCTTCAGCATACAATTTTTCAAGCCAAACTGATATCACAAGTCATTTCTGAGAAAAATAACTATGATAGATAAATATAAAGGTTCGGTTTTTTTCATCTTGAGGAACGAAACCCTAAAAAAATGTTTTTAAACTCTACCCTAGTATACAGATTTCAACTGTAATTATGAGTGGATACTGTGCGCCAAATTGTATCTTCTACCGTATCGTTTTCCTATTAGTAATTTTTCAACGGTACGGGCTAGATCGATTAGGATCGACTAATGTTACGCCAAGTCATTTCAATTTATTTCCGAAAATGTTGATGGGGCGATAATAAAGTGCTATATTTTCTTACCAATGTAGACTTCTTTTAGATATTAGATAATTATACGTTTTACTGTTTTTGTTTTAGTTACTATGGTATAACTTTTTTTTGTTACATTAAGGTTAGTAGAAGAAATTGAATCATACTCAACTTTTTCCAAGTATATCGATGAAGATTATCGAAAGGTATATTTAATCATCGTTCGATTTATTTACCTATATTTACAGTTTATCTCTTTATGTTTTTATTCAGTGGAAAATCTTAGCTCCTTTTTAGAGCCTATAGTAGTATTATAAGTTCTATAGATTAACGTTACTCGCTCATCTATTTAAAAACTGGAGTTAAAATAATTTGTTACAAATTATCGAAAAAGCACAATCAATTTATTGAAAACGTTTTATCAAATGTAAACAAAAAAGTTACAGCTACCATAAAAGCACGTCCTTTATTACAATATTCTCAATCAATGGTTGATGCATTGGAAAAAACTGGAAATTGCGTTAATGAGCGTAAATTGAATTCTGCATAAAATTAATTGTAAATTTTTCGCCATTGACACTAGTGATTTCACGCAACATTTGGATGGTTTTAAGAGCAGAGGAAAATTGTTATTTTTTAATTACATTTGAAGCGTCAACGAAATAAAGGGAGTGTTGCTATTATGATATTTTCCAGCGTATTAGAAAAGAGGTTTTCCAAAATAATTACATTTTGTGCTTGGATTGTAAAAGAAATTTCTGCGAAAAAAAATGTTGTCGGAAATAGATGTGAATTTATTTTATTAATTAATTTGCTTTGATATGAAAATGTATCATTTATTTAGTTCAAATTTCACACAGGACTTGTATTTTTTCGTTTGCTGTAAGTTACGTTATGTACATGTAGAAACAAAGTAATTTTGATGTATTTACTAGATATTTTAAATTCCATTCACCATTTTTTTAAATATAACGCGAAATATATTATCATGAGTAATTGACTTTCGTACGATTGATTTCTATAAATGATTTACTTCGATCGAAATAAAACTATACAAAGCCGTAAATGGGACTGCCTTATCTGTCAATTCTTTAAACGCAAGGGTTTCAGTAGAAACAATATACGCATAAAAGAGGCAGTAGATAGTATATAAAGCAGGCATTAATGAAAATAAATAACGTAATTAATTTTTTTATCTGTTGACACTAACTTTGTCGGACGGAAATAATTGAGTACGAACAGTCATTTTCGAACACGTTATATATATACGTTTAAATATACATACATATATGTGTGTGTGTGTGCGCGTGTGCGCGTGTGCGCCTGTGCGCGTGTGCGCCTGTGCGCGTGTGCGCGTGTGTGCGTGTGCGCGTGTGTGCGTGTGTGCGTGGGTACGTATATATAGAGTATAATCAGATGAATGGTTTAGGATTTCATAACATGTCTTCTAACCAATGCAATTTATTCTTAAAAAAGTTGTTGTGCTAATACTAAGATTAGGGAATGGTCATACTAAGGTAATGTATGTCAATTGGCTAGTTCCTAGGTTTTATTAATTGATTATGTTATATATCTTATTTATATACTTAAACAATATTTAGCAAAAGGTTTTTTAATCAAAAAATTTATAAGAAAATTCATTAGACTTAATGATGATGTTAAGAATTTACCGTATATCCTGAATAAATAAACGAAAAACAAAATTTTTTAATGAATTAATTCAAAGAATTATGAATAATATTGATATGAATGTAGTTAGTAATCTGGCATGACATGATATTCTGCTAATTACAATGTTATTCAAATCGCAATGAAGTGAATGTAATTATAATTAAACTACTTTAGTTGTTCTACAGTATTTCTTGCACAACTCATTACAGTAACTGGACGATAATTTAAAAAACTCAATAAGATATGGTCCAAATTGGTACAAGGGTTTCTAGGAAAATCTGTTATTTTGGAGTTCATCAAAAGTTGCCATTTTTGGACTGATAGTAACACTAGTATAACACTACACCTTTGAGAAATTATAAAACAAAATCTCCAAATGATTTTGGGTCGTGCGATAATTATGGTCCGTAATACATAGTCAAATAAATGAACCAAGAAACTAACATGATTAAATGTTCCAACACGACGATATCTCGAAATCAACAGATAATTTAAAGATTAATTATAAATGCAAAACGTCGCGTAAAGTAAAATTGGAGATTGCCATTTCATTGAATGAAATAATTTTCGTTAAACGTAAAAACGGAATTATTGTAGCAATTCCTGATTACAGAATTCATAACCAATAATTGAATAAAGCATAAATTAAATTTGCACCGGAAATGAACTGCGTGTTTTTTATCGTAACTGTGCATTATGTATGATCGAAACACTTTGGCCGTTTTGCTATGTGTAGTTGCAATTTGGATTATCTCCTCTGGATCAGACAGTATGTTGTCATTAGTCATTATATTATAAATTAGTGGTTCATGAAAATCACTAGTTATTTTTAAAAGCATATCCCAATTTTAATTTTTAGAATTCCATAGCTGAGTGCCAAAAACAGAACTCTTACAATTCAGTCATGTTCTTCTGTCGGTTTACATATCACAGCATAATACTTCTTTCAGTTTAAAACCAATTGTGTTAAAAAGTTATAGGTGGACTTAGCGGAGTTACATTGAACTTTCGAGTTTTACTCACACTTCAGGCTTTTTTCTACGAGGCTTCTGAGACTATTGGGTTAGCTCACTGTCGAGCATGGTATATCAAACTGAACATGCAAGAAGAATGAAAATTAATAAAAAATGCGGAAAACGTGTCACCTCTTTTTACCGATTTAGGGCTGTATTTTTGATAATAAACTTTTAACACATAGAAGAAACATATCCATACAATATAAAATTACAAATTTTTAAGATTTTTCTTCTTCTAAATTTATTTTTTTAGTAATGAAAATTGCACAACAAAATCTTTTGAGGACACCTGATTTTATTAGTAATATAGAGCATATTTGTAGATTTAATATATTTTTAAGCAAGTAGTCATCGACATGTGGATACTATTTCCTTTAATATAAATAATGTATAAAGATAATATATAGCCGTGAGTAAGAAAGATACGAGCATAACATGCATAACTGACTGAATCATTTCAAATACTCGGAGACTTTATCACTTATTCCCTTTACATCTGTCGCCACCATTCGCAGCACAGCCTCTGTATAATTTACGACCTTATCACAACTAAAAATACAAAACACCGTGGGCCGCCCATACACGCGAGGACTAATTAATCACGGAACGCGCGGCGCTTCATATATTTCAATAAAACTTTTTGTCCCGCCGCCGCGGCCGTACGCCAAATTGGGGCCGTGTAATTAGTGTGTTTCATTAAGCAGGTAGGTACCTTTGAATGGGTGAGTGAATGGCGGAGAGACGAGGGGGAGGTTAATGAATTCTTGTGCGTCATTACATGTGCGGTTCAGTCCTTAGTTATCATTTCGTTAGTTTCGAGCAAGATCGAATTAGTACAGTTCAAGTTGAATGGAAATTGCTCGATGAGTAAAGAAAGTGGAATAAAATTTACGGTAGTGAATTAGATTTTAACATCTGATTTAATCAGTGTGTTAGACGTAAAATATATTTCTGTTTTCGTGATGTTTGAAACTGATCTTATATTTTTAATTAAAACATTCATGAAACCGTAAAATATGGATATTGCTTCTAAAATTCTTCTAATATCAAAGCACAACCCATGCTGTCTAATATCTGCGTTTACTTACTTTAATCTAGAGGCTCGACGAAATTGTTGATAAATTAGAATGTTTTCAAATCTGTATATTCTCTTTATTTATTTGTTTATTTATTTACAGATTTTAATGTAGACAGTTGATATATATGGCGGACTTATTCCTAAAAGAAAAATCTCTTACATCCAACTAAAATATTAGTAGAACGATAAATCGTATTGTAGCAGACTGTGCAATTGAATGAAAGTCTTGAAGAAAATTATGCATAGGCATAAAATTAAAGTAAAAAAAAATGCATAAGCATTTATATGCATATATATGCACATACTATATACGCAAACTTACAAGTATCATGAGACGGTGGAAGAAAATATGTTATGGAAAGAAAGAAGAAACTTATTAATATTAAAAGAAATTATGAGAGGTAGAACATCTTGAGACTATTCTTAAATTACTGTATGGAGGGAGCATTTCGTATACCGGGGCGTAACTTATTGCACGACTCGGTAGCGTATATTGTGAACTACCTTTCATAGAAAGTATAATTACTGTGGACGAAGCAGGTAAGCAGCTTTTTTGAATGTATACAAAAGGTACGTAATTTTGATTTATGACATGAAATATTATTAGAAATGTTCAAAACGCTAAACAGAAGTAAATGAATATAAAGACTACGTTGACACCAAATAGTCAACTAATTGAAGCAACAAAGAAATTCGGAAATTGATAGAAAGTTTTTAGGATGCTTTAGAGAGTGTATTTAGATGATATGACGACTAACGTTATTGGTCTGAGATTGCCAATTGAGATTTTGGTCGTTCAGCAGACCTAGATTTTTGACAGTTGGGGAAAAAGGAAAGGCACAATACAGTTTAGTAATCGCTGTGGCAAGCTCAGTTTGTGAAGTTTAGAAATGAATATTTGGGTACTGACACTGATAGCTTGAGACTTGGCGGGATTAACTAGCAGCCCAATCTAACATGATTAACACGAGATTGAATCGTAGTCTGAATTTAGGTAAATCTTCAAATCATCAGCGTACAAGTGTTAATTACTTCTAATATTCATGACATCACAATTCATGAATTTGAAAAACAGTAGTGAAAAAAGAAGACAGACTGTTTGACACAAGTCAATCCACTCTGAATAGGTACCTATACCTATTTGGCATATTGTCCCTTAGATACGATTTGAATTAATTTACTGCAGATTATGAAACATTCAATGATTTTAATCGCACAAGTATGTTATCGAAGTTAAATACATTGTTATATCGAGAAAAATCAAGATTATTATGATCTATTTATGTTTATTCTCAGATAATAGGACCATATTTCTGTGTGTTGGTCAATATTTGAAAGTGAAATATTCACATTTTTTTTTATTCATTCGTAAATCATATGTAATTTCAAGATACGAACCAACGATGAAAGATAAAAAAATTAACGAATTTTAAAGGTTTAAGTTGAATGTTTAGACAAAGACAGCAATACTGAAATATGAAGTCATTTTTAATAATGCTCACCCTATTCTATGGGAGCGAATGAAACAGAGATGTACGCGTTCTCTATCCGTTTTAATAAGTTTAGAAATTTTTAATTAATCTCTATTTTTATGATATTTTACTAAAGTAAATTTGACAATAAATTTAAAAATTGTCACCTACCCTTATGATTGAAAAACCTTAAAGAAAGACACTGACCTCACATCTCAATATAGAATGAAATAGTACACTCAACTTGATATCTATCGCACTCAACTTGAACGCGATTCCAGTGTCAAAAAGATTCAAAATCATGCAAAATAGCGTTAAATCTTATGATATTTTAACCACGTCTTATTACTTTCTTCTCTCTAACTCTCCATTTGGCTGTATGCTTAGTGAAATTTTCTAGTTGATTTTTTATACAAATTTTGCATTTGTGCAGAGTTCGCACGATTTGTAATTTGGCACTTTCGTGTTAAATGAATTCAATACAACGGCTACTGTAAAATATTAACAAGTATTGTCACAGTTTTCATTAAAAATCGGTAGGTATCTAAAAATTTTCCAACTTTAAATCGCAAAATTTTGATCGAAAGAAGTTGTTTAAAACGGCGACTCCAAATGTCAGAACTTGTCTAATTTAATGTTTTATACCATACGTTGCAAAAATTCACAATGGTTAATCATTTTAGATTATAAGAAGTTTATAAAAGGTAAGGGCTCAATCAGTAGATGTAGCATAAGTTAAGTAGAGTTTCAACAAAGTCTAAAAAAGTCTTAAAACTGAAGGTATGAAGTAAATAAATAAAGGTATATATATATATATATATATATATATATATATATATATATATATATTTTATATATATATATATATATATATATATATATATATATAAGGTGTTAAGGTGTGGATTTGATCGTTCGACATTAAACGAATCCTGCTCTTTTTTAATTGTACACCAAAAATCATTTAACAAAATTTAGTAGTTTAGTCAGCTCGCGAAGAATAATCTAAAGTGGTTTATAATTTCAAACACACCGCGCTCCTTCATTACTGGTGCCGACTAAAACAACAACCACACGCCGTTGTCTCTTGCTAAGGTCAGTAACATAATTTCCATATTTCATAAGGAATCGATATTGCGATCACGGGTTGTAACAATCCCAAAATTATTTTTGTCAGAATTTTATATGAATTAGAGTTTACTTTTGGTGATGTTCAAAAATATTCCTCACCTCCCATTCTTCCAAAGTGCTAAAATGAAAATCATGAAAAATACGGAGTACCAATAATTTACTTAAAAATTGCCGCAATCCATAGAAATGATTCCAAAGTTTGTATTTTTTTGAGAAATTCTCGGTAATTTTTAAATAGGTCTTTTATTTAGTAAATTATGCAAGTTTAATGGTTCCATATAGACCGACTGCGACAATTTTACAATGGTTTCTTTGAGAAAAATCATGTATGATTTAAGCCTGATTGCATCCAATTTCGCTTTTTTACATATCGACGCATAATTACTTAAAATAAGTAATTAATGATAAAATAGTGAAGTCATTACGCAAATAAATCTTAGATGTTTGAAGTTTTAATTTGAACCAACGAGCTACTCCGCAGCGAACTTGTCGTTAAAAGGCATGTAACTTTCAGAAGCCTGGCCTTTAGGAGAGAATATGTTTGTACATGTCTGTCGCTCATGTAATTAACGAGATTCTAATCAGAATTCAGAAAAGAATAATCTTGGGTATGATGAATAAAATTCTTGGGTGTGGTTAAGTCAATTAAAATGGCTATATAATTGTTCTATAAAGATTCTTAAAAGCAAAAAAGATATAAAAAAAATATTAAATAATTTAATTGAGAACCTCCAGATACAAAGGATAAACGGAAACAATTATAACTTAACTGGTATATTTTTTATAAAATTTGCACGATGAAATTTCATACGGTATTGATATCCTTATTATGTTTTAATATCATGATTATGCTGTTTTAAAAAAATCCTTTAATGTTTTAAAATTATGTGTACATTCGAGACAAATAACATTTTCCTAGCCTAAATTGATTTCTTTGTTCGATTTAATATTAAATATCAAATTAATATTTAAATAAGTAGCTCAAAACAGCTAAAGGAATAATGACGAAAAGATGTGGTAGGAAATGTTACGGTACATTTAAAAGTTGAAATCATGGTGACTATTGGCACAACATAAAATATTAGTTTAAATTAAGATAAATATTCATCTACAAATTGCTAATAGTGTGTTCAAGTCTAAGTCTGTACTTTAATTTAACCCTGTAGAAAAAGGCAGTAGAAGTTAAAGTTTAATACTGTATATACATCAAAATATTTATCTTCAAGTGGATAGATCTAGAATTCAAGAATCTGTGAGGCTGGACGGACGAACAGATGGACATAATGAAATTGTATGTTTGTATTCGATAAATAGATGATCAAAATCAGGCATAGCTGATCTAAGTCCAGTCAAGCTTTGGCACACTTGCGGATACCTCTTTACCAAATTTGTAACTTAAATGTTTTAAATCAATAGGGAATAGGCCTCTATTCAAGTTTTATTTCGTACTTAAATGTGTAACAATGTTCTAATTGGATACTAATTACCTAATAAATATGTATTCATCAGTCTAGGATATGCTTAACCCAGCTTGAAAGTTTAAAAAATAATATTAGGTTGGCTAGTCAGTTTTTAGCCACAAGTTAGGAACTTTTCTTGAAAGATTCTCGAACCTACTATAAATAGAACCTACTATAAATAGAACTATAAATAGGCCAAAGTGCAGTTGGTTGACAACAGTCAGCGACGAAGCTTTAAGTGAATTACATAAAAAATAATGGATTTAAATCTATATCAAATACGGATTCTATTATTTAACCAATTTCGTATGGGCCGCGATGTAAATACTGCCACAAATATGTCATGCCACGGGCGAGTCCACGGTGTCATACGCAACGGCAAAAATTTGGTTCAGAAAGTTCAGGAATGAGGACTACGATCTTGAGAACGAACCCCGTACCGGATGCCCTCTTGAATTGGACGTTCCAGGATTACGACGCCTAATTGAATAAGATCATTAACTGATGACTCGTTAATCGACGGACGAGCTACACTGCAGTCATGGCGCCATTGAAACACATTTGCACGAATTGGGAAAAGTATCAAAATACAGTGCGTACCTGTACCCCAGGATTTGTCATCGCATCACCGTCAGTGCAGAGTTGATACTTGTCTACAATTATTGACATTGTTACTTACGTTAATTAATTGACATTGAGTTACATACGTATACGTTACGTTTGACATTGAGTTACATACGTGAGTTTCAGTATTCAAACCTGAAATTAGTGCCAAAAAGGTGATGCTCAACTGCTTGTGGAATATCAAGGGCATTATTAATTGAGACTTGCTTCCAGAGGCATTTACAATTAATGCAGATATTTATTGTGAACAATTGGACCGATTACGAAACAAAATGGGTAGTCAACAGGATCGAGTTTATTTTCTACACATGTTGCAAAACGTACTCGTGAAAAATTAGAGGATCTCGGATGGGTTCTATTCACTCATACACCATATTCGCCGGACATTGCGCTCTCTGATTACCATTTATTCAGGGCTCTAAGTAACCATTTACGTGAAAAAAAAATCGACGTTAAGAAGATTTTCAAAACGACTTCGCATAGGTTTTTGAATGAAAGTCACCGGAATTTTACAAGAAAGGCATATTGTCACTGCCAATTAGATGGCAACAAGTAGTAGGTAATAACGGTGCATTCTTAAATTAAATTTAGTGTAACATATAGATTTTTCTGATAAAAATTGTTGACAGAAACTTGGGGTTAAAAACTTATTAGCCAACTCAATAGTTATTTCAGAAAAAAAAACGTTCGACTCGACGAGCGATTTTAATTTATTTTGAATAGTGAATGGATAAATATTACATAATTTCACATAATAACAAAATCTGAAATCCAGAAAAATAAACAGTTATACGTTTTAACTTTTCCTAATATACACTACGTTATTTAGTTTTAATTTTAGAAATGCTATTAAACTATAAAAATAATTCCTAGCAAATTATGTGTATAAAGTCAAAAACTGTATTCAAAGCAGACAGCTACAGTTACCTTAAAATACATATATTCATAAGTTACAACATAAAAATGTCAGTTATAAAAATGAACATAATTCTTAATAACTTCGATCTATGTGCAGAGGATAAATATCATTCCATCCCAAGTAAAAAGTGCTATCTGTTGGAACAGTTGCAATAAAGAAAAGACCAAACAAAACAAAGAGTTATATTTTTCCTCATCAAAAATTTAAATGCAATTTTCATAGCACATTCTTATAAATCAAACCGCATAATGCATTTAGAATTGCATTGTAATATACCGCCTTGTATATTACTTTTGTCGCGTTGTTATTTTTCGCTGAAAATACAGAAAATGTAAGCTGTACTTAATCTGTTATTACTTATGGTTATTGGCCAAACGAAACTGAGTTGAATCTACTTACGCTTCGGAACTACTGCCAAATGGGAATAGTTAGGTAGGAGCAATAAGATTGTGTACCATATCATCTTGGAATGTTTAAAATGTTTTACAAAATTATCATAAACTAACTTTATTTCAACGTCTATTTATCAAACGAATACATGAAGAGCATTTACTTGTGAATTTTTGGAATTTATCCTTAAGAATAGATTTTCACATATAGCGCCCGGTATGAAGTTTTATGTACGCAGAACGTACGAAGTTCATAGCGTTAAAAAAAAGGGTATGCTAATTTCAGGCTAATCTTTAATTGCCATATCAAATTATTTACTGACAGTTGTAAGGTTCGTTTGTTTTAGCTAGAAGTATTGCGTTAACAAAAGTAGTAAAATGAATACAAGAAAAATAAACTATACGGAAACAGAGTAAAGATATTTGTTTCTCACAAAGATGTAATTGAAAATAAATGCAACAATGGCGCAAAGTGAAGATGATAAATACACCGAGATACCTATGTAATGCTAGTGGCATTATTAATGAAAGGGTAAGTACAGTCAAATGTTCACGCTTATAATGAAAATAGAAATTATTTATTTATTGAAAAACTCATAAAACAAGTTACAGAACAGAGTATAAAACTATACTACAACTCTAATTATATGTGCACAAAATGATTAGAGTATTTATGTATGCATTTTCAAGGGTTAATTGTGTTATTATCAATTATTAAAGTTAGTATTAACTAAGAATTTTATTATTTTCCACGTACTGAACAAAACATTAATTCTATCGTAGCTGGTTTTAATTTATAAATGACATATTTTGTATTTCCTTTTTGAATGTTAATAATTTCGATTCAAAAATATCCAAGGACGGAAATTGAGAAACAATATCGTTATGCAATCGGCTCATTCGAATTAGGGGAATATAAAAAGAGGTATTATTGTTAAAACTCGTAGTAAGAATAATCTCTGTAATGGCATACGGGATCTGAGTCCAGTGTTGAAGTCGAGTTGAGAAAAGATGTAGGGACAATCAATATGCGAATGTATAATTTTATATAAATAGATCAGCGCTTTTTCTCCGTGCAACTAGTGATGACAAATTAAATTTCTGTAGTTGGATTTCATAGGATCTATACTCTCATCCAAGATGAAGTCGGAATTAATTTGTTTGCACGAATGTAATTACTTTTTTTTTAAATAGTGTGCTTAAGAAACGTGTACTTTATTAGTTTATTTAGGTAAAAGGAAGTCAACTGTGCTGATTTGGCTCAATAGAAAAGCCAAGCAGACAAGAGAAATACGCGATTAGCGACATCCAAATTGACCCCGTCGTTTCCTTAATAGCGCCAAGGTTAATTGTGGAAGTCCCATCAAACAATTTTGCCCAGCAATTTATTCGAGGTAAACAACGTGTGTAATATAATCGAGGTAAATAAGTGTACAACTAATATTTTATTTATTTTTTAATTTAATAATTTGTAATTTATCACCTTTATAATCACAAATTGCAAAATTAATTTAAGAACCTTTCCATTGGACTTTAATCCAGTGCAAACTAATGTTAATGCACATTTTAATATTCTAGCTGTAGGTAAAGGGAGTCATGTCATAAGTCAGACTGAATTTCAAAAAAATAATTTTTTAATTGTAATAATAAAATACCATTATGTGTGAATATTTGGTATCTTCTATCCTACAAAATTAATTTTGTTGTAGTTATTTGATCTTGTTCATTTGTGTTGCACTTGAATTTTCCATTTACATTTAATGATATCGATATTTATATTCATATATAGTGTTACCTATTTTACACATTCCAAGACAATCGTACTTAAGGAGTAAACTGCAATCGCGCGTCGGAGCCAACACGTACATTTTTTGTTTGTTTTTTAGGATTTCGACTATTCAATCCTTACCATTCAAGTAAAATAAAGGTATGGACGGGTCCATACCTTGATTTTTGGAATTTAAAATAAAACTTTTTTATTGACTTAACCTTTATTTAATAACTTGAATCATTGTTTAATTTTATTCCTGTAGAAACCACTCATTAAATTCGATTTCAATTAGCACAAATATTCTGGATTCAATACTCTTGCAATTGATGATACACTGATTCAAATAATGATTTTATTTGAAACAGTGTATCATTAATTATAATATAATATAAAATATAATAAAGTAAAACGCCTTGGTATTTGCGTGGACTTTTGAAAATTATTATTTTTTTGATAATTTAAAATAACATATTCAATTGATTAAAGTAACCTTGATTTAATTAACTGAATTCATACCATTATTTTATTTCATTTCAATGTAACGACTCAACCAAATGTCATTCCAGTTAGTACTGATACTTTGGTTATAATACTTTTACAATTATAATTGTAAGTTGATAATTATCAATAAACTGGTTCAAAGAGTGCAGTGAATATTAATATAAATTTCAAAGGAATCGAATCGACCGATAGTTTATTTATTATGTCAAGAATTTAATAAAAATATAGTATTTATTTCTATGTATATGGAAAAAGCCCAAATCTCCATAGTCTCTTTTTGAGATATCATACTAAGCAAAATGTTCATAATTTTATTCTATACATACCTGCGACTATTCTTAACCTTCTACACTTAAACGTATGTAGACTATTGCGCTGAATGTTTTTGCAAGTGTCAATATTATAGTCCTATTATATAAAAATTTGTAATTTTGTATCCAGTTTGTTGAAGTCATCGCCATTTTCTGTCGCTGGAATGGCTGTGGCTGGAATCGTAGCTGGAATGTTACATATGTAAACAAAAAAACTTTTTGAGCGAACAATTATCATAATAAGAAGGTGTATTAATTATTATAATAAGGAGGAGGACGATTATCAAAATATCTATATCTTTACGCCATCATCATCACTAAAAAATAACTATGGTGAAGCATTCCTTTTTTATATATAACTTTTTGTCTCCATTCTGTATTACAGGTGTTTTCATGTGAGCCCTTCGACCTCGGGGGCTCCTTACAATACGATCGACCAATTTATGATCGACTATATTAAATACGTTTTTCTATTTGATCTTCTCATGTACTTCTTTATTTCCTATCTTTTCCTACTGACTTCTTTCATGTATAATTTTTTTTCATCTTTCTATCCATTTATTACATGTTGTCAAAACATTTTTCATCTTTCATATTCACACTTACTTTCATACGATATGGTTATTCCATATACCTTGCGTCAATACAACATTTCAACTGCATTTAATGTACTTTTATCCTTTTTAGGGTTCATATCTTAAAAGGGAAAACACGAAATCCTTATAAAATTACCCCTGTATATAAACACGTTCACCATTTCTGAGACGGAGAGAAAACGGCCGCTTGGCGTAGAGACTTCTAAATTGGATAAGATAATAAACCATATTAGCCCACATAAATCTCAATGGCTAACATTCAAAAATATTTGTATTAAAATTTTAGGGTAATTCAATTAAGTAATAACAAAATTAAAATTCCATACATGGTATGAGATATCGTTCGAAATGGTCTCAAACATATTTTATTCGTAACTTTAAGTGGTGTATCTCCAGAAATAGAAAAAAATTTTCTTTATTTCAGAAACTATTGAACCTGCAATAAAAATGAAATTTTTAGAAGCCAAATTTGTAGTAGTAGATAGTACTATTCTAGATGTCGCAATTCTTGAAACATTCAAGACAATATGTATATATCGCTCCTACTCAATCATATTAGGTATTATTAAATATTTATTATACCAAGTATTCCATTGATGGGTAATCCATATTGATATTTGACTTGTTTTTTGCATTATCTAAAGCTCACATGACTGTTGGTCTTGAAAAATTCTCAATTTTCGAAAGAACGATTTTCTAGTATTTCCCCAAGGTCTACTCATATTTCAACAAAATGATAAATTATTGACCAATTTTCTATAGAATTTTAAACTAAACTAATTAAATTCCAATTAACCTATTGGTCTGATAATTTTTTATAGTTATGAGTGTTGCAGAAATTTTACGTTTTAAAACATTTATAAACGTAGTTTAAATTTTATGATGAGTTTCCATCAATTTAAATATTAAGACTTAACAGAACGTTATCGTAATACCAGTTTAGAATGCTATTCTCAAAGTCCAAAGTATTAATAAGTAATTGAGTTTCGCTTGATTTTTAGCATCGTTTAGTTCTTTGTAATACATGCACCAAATAAAATGTACATATTTGACTTAGTCACGTATTTCACCGCAAATGTTTTCATTAAAAATAATTTTAAGTATTATCCGACTAAGTATTTAACAAAAATACCTCAAAGAGAATTCTTCTTTCAAACTTCCTCAAAACGAGTTGTCTTGCTAATTTTTTCAGTGCCGAAAAGATTCCAAGCTCCACAAACTATGTAAACATTCCAACTAAGCAAACCAATTACACGCTTAAAATTAACCTAAACTTTTATAAGATGTAAAATTAAATTTAATAATCTCTTAATGCTATTAGTTCAATACCCCGAAGACGGTTTGTTTCGTGCCTTTTCTTAGTTGGGACAATAAACGATGTAAGGCGGGCGACTCTCGAGACAGCTTCGACGGACTTTTTTATAGCCTGCTTTCGCCTTTCGAACTTTTCGTAAATGGAGTCTGTTTGTATAGCGCCTGAAAAGTCGTACACTTTAGCTGTAATTGGTAATAAAAAAATCCTTGCTTAGTTACTTTCTTTTATTCCCTACACTTTTAAGTAGAGATAACAGTGGAAATGTTGCCTTTTTTACTTATCTCCTTAACGACAGCGTTATTATGTTTTGGGCCCGTTAAGAGAGATGTTCTTTTATTAGCTCCGCTGAGTTTTATATGATACTGTAAGAGTAGTATTGCGAGTCTTTTGTGGATTAATATTAAAGACAATGATTCATTAATATTGAGTGCAGCTTTTGTTTCCGGAATTTAAGTGCGTAATATTGTGTTTAGGGGTAAAAGTTGAATGATTATTAAGCATTATTAAAATAATGCATTTTCTATTATAGTATTTGGTAAGAGTAATTTGTTCTAATCACTGAAAATTATGACTTTTGTTTTATCTTCATTGCCCACTGTTTTGGAGGTATTTATATCATAAAAATATTACGGAATGATTGTAAAAATAAGTAATTATTAGAAAAGTATCAAATATTTATATGTACATACTTATGGCTGTATTTCTGAAAATATTTGTTGGAATGTACGTCCTACAAATTTGATATACTTTTTTGTTTAAATATTTTCTGATACTTGCTGAAATATTTTCTATTGTATTAATATGTGTTTCGAGAAAAAACAATGAAAGTAATATCTTTGTAAATCTCATCCAAACGGGAAAATCCTTTAATCGATTAAACTTTGAATATAAATGTAACTTACAAATCTGAAATAATTACCAGTCCATTTAAAAAGCTATTGCCATCAATTGCTATTGTCATTCTGAATTAATATAATATTATCACAACGGAAAATATAACACATTAAGTAAATTTTTCCAAATTCAATCGAAGGCCGCAATGACTAATTTCATGTATCTCTCAATAAAATAAAGTTTCAACAGCCATTTAAAGCGGCTTAGTTTAGGTCTCTAAAACTTATTGAGGCGTCTTTCTTCCACCATTATAGGTATCTTTAAGAACTACCACTATAGTTAGTAGTACTAACTTGGATATGCAACAGATGAAATAATACACCCCCTCCCCCTCCCTTTACGGATTTACAGACTTGGAGAGAGATGGTCTATATGGCAATTAATACATAACATTAGAATTGATTAATTATTATATACTGATGGAGACAGAAATTTAAAAATCTTAAGAAATGCACAGAACTTTTGTTTATCTTTAACGTATTTAACAAACCTGTAATTTTTACAAGTTAATTTTTACAAATATGAAACAACCAAATATGTGAAAATAAAACTTTTTTTTAAAGTACTCTCTGCGAACATGACACTGATTTGCTGATAGCAGTAGTAAATTTTCTATCCTAATGCTATGAAAATCTTAAGTTATTAATTCTATTCCCTCAGTTCTCGTGAAATTTCGGAAGAAATATAAAATCTGTTTTTACATACATTTCAAAATTTCATATGTCGATACCTGCATTTATTAGATAACGTAGAGCCAATGGGTTATCACCACTTTCACGTGGTGTCACCAGTTTTTTACCGCAGTTTTCAAGTTAACCCAACGTGATATCATCAGACGACATAGTCTGAATTTATTCGTATATGATACATTAATATATATATATATATATATATATATATATATATATATATATATATATATATATATATATATATATATATATATATATATATATATATATATATATATATATATATGTATATAAATATAAAACAGTAAAATTTAAATAAATATTCGAAATAACTTGACCCATTGATGAGCAATTCCGAATATAAACTTTGTTTAAAGAATACAGATTTGTTGCTTTTAACCATAATAATTTTGCAAAGTGAAGACTTAACTCTTATCTAAGTCTATCTGTCAAAACCCTTCACTCATTATTTTGTCAGCAACTTTAAATCTAAACACATTATTATTTTGAAATTACCGATATCCTAACCTAATCAATATGTTCAAGCAATAACCTTGACAAGGGCAAATATTTTTCCGGAATTAGGTGGAACTTTATTGCGCGAGGACACGGCATACCACTTCTATGAAGCTACTATTACTAACGTGATAACAAATAAATCTCTCATACTGTATAACACACAAAAGTTTAGAAATATATCTCTGTCTCAAAGTTTTGATTTATTCGGCAATCTGCCTACAAACTTCAACAGGACTTGTTAGCATTAAATATACTCCATGTTTAACTACAAAATTAACATTGCCTTCAAAGTTAAGTACTCGTACCACTCAAACTATACTTAGAGTAACAAATTCCGCTTATTAATACAAGTCACTCACAACTTCCACTTAATTTTCCCAGCGAGCATGATGTAAACCGCCGCCGCCTGGCCGTTTGCGACGCCGCAGGACATTCGCGGCAAAACGTCGTCCATTCGGGGACATAAATCAAAGTAGATTTCCGTGAAGGAATTAAACGCGGCTTCGTAGAATCGCGTCTGTCTATCTGTCACGTCTCGCGGGGCAAGGAAGTGGGAGTCGGCCTAATGAAGCCCCGAGCGAGACGTTTTACGTGACAATGGCTCGCGGACATCCTTAATCAGGTCGCCGCCCGGTCTTCATTCTGTCCCTGCGGGCTGTTTGCGGTTATGAATACGTTCGGTTTGGTTGTTTAGGTGGTTCATTAATCAAGTTACGTACGTGTTTGATAATAGGCTTGTACCTTTTTTGAAGTAAGTTTGTTTAGTATTGTATTTGATAATATATTGGTGTTATCAATTGTAGTTTAGTAAAAATAGATAGTAAATCTTTTTGCCTATTACTTTTCTTGCATCTACGCCAGGAAAGTCGTACGCACGTTGTTAGTTTTTTCCGTCGTATTATGCAATCAGGGTTTATTATATCATGATCCTTAGTAGGCTGACACATTTTTCTTTGCGCTTTGTGATCTTTTTTCTAAAACTTATCCACTATAACAGGAAAATAGGTAAAGTTTCCTATAAATATACTGAGTAATTTGAGTAATATAAATATACCAATCAATTATACAAACTAACATGTAACAATAGGGAGATAGTTAAAAATTCGATAAATTTTCAGTAACTTATATATAGTATGCTTAAATCGAATAAAGTAGTGAAAAACCATTGAAATTCCTTCAATAAATTTTGTACGACATCGACATAAACATGAATAGAAAAAAATTAAGACATGTGTTTTCTTTTCTTTAATTTATTTCTGTGAGTGGAAATTTTATTAAATTTTAACCCATGCATTCTCTTTGACCTAAGCATACCTAGATGCAATATATTCTTCACGAATTCTAAATTTGTCTTTTTGAGTTCTATTTGAATTAAATAATGCAATAAGGAGTACGTTGTGTTGTTTTCATACATGATATATTTTGCCATTTAATCGAGGAACTTGGCGCTTGTGTGATAAATAACAAACACAATCCAACGAAAGATTTTACCAAAAATGCTGCCACTTTCCAAACAAGTCTTATATTTTATAGACGTGTTAATATAAAACATGTTAAAAGAGAACTTTAAATTTGCTAAAGAATTTTCTTTTTCTTTGGAAATGAATAAATATTCTTTGCTACTTTCATATAATATATTTCTCATTACTTTCAATGCTACGTTATTAACTCGTAATAGTCTTTTAGTTTAAATAAATGATTAAGTTAAGAATCTGCGATCAAAAAAAAAACAGATTTATATCTTCTTCACGCTAGAAAAATATTTTCTGTGACGTACATTTTTCGTAATTACAAATATGTTTACTCTTAATACATTGCTCACAATTTGTGTAAATTTTTTAATTAAATTTGTCTTCGTAGTATGTGGGATGCCTTATTATTTGGATGCACTAAATTTCATTAAATAATAATTAATTAAATAATAGTTTGAATATTTTATTTTTAAAATCAGTGTGTATTGTACGTTATGATAATCTGTTAGTTAGAATGTTACAAATAGTTTTCCATATCTTATTACAGAGACCTATAATTGCCTGGATATTATGTTACAGAGTATTAAAAATCGTTCAGAATTATATTAATTCTCTCTATGTCAAAGAAATTCTATTTATTGTATGGAAAAAAAGTTGATGAAACCACGGCAAAAGTTGGAATTCTATACTTCATTGATAGAACGTAAATACGTTTTGCCTCCAGCTAACGTAATTTATACGGAGAATGAATAAAACCAATGGCTCGCTGGTATCGAAACTTCGCCGCCCGCCCTAATGAGAACTTTTAAAAGCTACTCCGTTCACGTAAAAAAAACTTCCACAACTTCAGTACTCCTTCGATCCCCAGGTTGCATTCTGTATCAGGACTTCGCCCTACGGTTAGCCAATTAAAGTCTTCATTCTCGTAACAGCGCAGCGAAGTTTTCCCCCTGTGTTCTTGGAAAAACTGCGCTGGCTTCTCAGTCTTGTGTAAGGCAGGCTGGTTGACATATTAATAAATTTATTGACTTATTTGATCGATGTAATGTAGTTATTAAAAGTTACCTGAAACGGTTTTCTCTCAAATTAAGTATTTTAATTTCATATTTAAAATGTACGCAATAATTTGTCTTTCTAGTATTTTAAGATTTAATCAGAATTACGTGTTTTTTATAATTTAAAGTATTCATGCGAATAAAGAAAATAGAAAAATTCACACGTGACGTACCAAGTTTTATTACTCTGCATGTATCAATAAGAACACGACTTTAACTTTCATTCAGTTTGACATTTTTGCACAGGTAATTACCGTGTTGCATGGGAACGGGATTTCTATATTGACAGGGTAATGTCTTGGCCGTAATATAAATGCTTTCATAAAACCACTCTAGGAGGACTATACTTAAAGGCAAGTAGAAAGAAAATCTATCATTACGCTAATATATTCGATTTAAGTTTTTGGTAGTTGGGACGCTTCATAAATAAAATAAAAATGTTCTGTATTTTGTTGTGGTATTAATTATTAAATATGAATAAAAAGAAGATGGCGGAAAATATGGAATAATTTTTTTAAGTGTCATATGGAAAGAAAGAAAAAATATTAAGAATATTTATTTAAGAGAAAAATATTTTCTTTTGGTTGTTTCCAAGTTCGTCTTAATTTCTCATCTTCAATTTATTGATGAAACAACCATGTCTAAAAAAACTATTATCATAATTGTGTATTTCATCTCATCATAAATTATCTAATATTATTTACAATTATTGAATTCTGTTGCGCAAAGTATTCCAATAGTCCAGTATAACTGCTATTCTGTTCTTCGTAGCAGCATATATCGCAAATTATTAATTATCTAAAGTGTTAGAAATTTTAACAAACTTAGCTCTAAAATTACGAAATGGCAGAATGCTTATGGCTTTCGATACTTAATCCTAATCAATATCTTATATCATATAGTATTGTCTTTATATATAGGTAATGTAAAATATACAGTGTATTAATAAGTTCTTTAAAAATAAAAAAATATATATGTACACGTAATAGACATAACAGATCAGTCTATTTTCAAAAGTAATATGATGATTACGCACCGAAATTATTTAAAAAATAAAAACTGTGTAACGTAACGACGGGAATTTCTATTATATAACTATATATAAGTTATATAATAGAAACTGTAACAAATATTAATTTACCATTATAATAAATGCAAATATCAAAATTTGCAAAGATTTGTTAATAATTGGAGAAACGACATTTTTTTAAGTTTTTTGCAAATAAAATTTGATTAAAACTTAATGTAAAGTGTAGGTGTCGTTCAACAGATATAAGTTAATAAAATTAGTTTCTGTAAATTATTTAAAAGTCTAAAAATCCCTATATAAAGGTTTTACTTATTAAATTTCTCTTAATAACATTATAATGATGCACTAATTTGTAATTTGTCTTATATCATTTGTATATTGACTACTTTAAAAATAGACTTTCATTGTTGTAAAAGAAGTAAAGAAATTAAAATTTATATGTCAATTTATTTAAAAAACAATTACAACCTCAGTTTTCACAGCACAAAAAAAATGGAATAATTATTTCATAGAAAAACATGTATGCAAATATACACTTAATACTTTAATCACGTCACCAAAGAAGTGCAGACAACGGTCGCAAAAATGTAAAATTGGGCAGAAGAAGCACAGGAACGTGATGGTCTGGTGGTATTATGCTTGTATTACTGGTGGTAATGTCCTTAACACTTACTTGTAAACTTGCATGTTATTTATATCAACATATATCGTATGAATTAAGGATTACAAATTATCATGGAAAACCTTATCATATTAACCTTATCTATAAATCAAACGATCGGAACAGTCTACAGTTTTTCTTACTACACGAAAATACAGGAGTAAGATTAAACAACTGTGCGTCAGTAATACTAATACTTTGATTAACCAAAATAACATTGCTATTTTTATTTTGAATTAATACATACATGATGATCATTTCATTAGTAAAAACAATAACTTTTTGTATATCACACACTTATAGCTTTTTACTTTCTTCGGTTTAAACTATAATTGTTTTTGTATACCTTAGAAGGGATGATTTTCAATATCACATTTGCATCTAATATTACATATTTTTTTAATTATTATGTTATTTGGTGATATATCACCTTACACATAAATCCTTTACATAAGTGTACGTATATATTTTTTATTTTTAGAGTATTTATTAATACACTGTAATTTTTACATTACCTGTATTTAAATCCAATACTATATGATATAAGATATTGGATAAGACGTATCTTCATTTAAAATTATTTTCTTTTTAATTCAAGTGGTAGTTTTTAAAAAAAATTATAAAGTTTTTTGAGATACATTTTTGTTTATATTTTTTAACATTACTTACTGTTGAATATAAATTAACTATGAGTTAAGTTAAATTCGACTGCTTATCAAGCGGGTTTGGAGAGCGTGTTTGTAATCAGGTAGCTAAAATACTAGAGGCAGGCAACATCATCACTCGTATGCGAAGATACGCACTGCAATCGCCAAAGCAACGACCCGCCAATGATTACAAGCATCGGAAGAGAGAGCCATGGACAGAGATTTGTCAGGATTGTTGATGATTATTTTATTTATATTGTTGGGCTCATGGCAGGTACCTAACAATTATAGCCGATTACTTAAGTTTTGTGTGAGAAGTGTCGTAAAGAGATTTTTCAGTCATTTTACGAAAATTATTTTATAAGACAAATGTTAATTTTTTTTAACGGAAAGTGTTTCTTAAACATTTTCGGGTTTGAACAAAATTTAAAAATAAACGGCTCCAGATATTAGCAAACTACATTAACAAATTTTGTTCAGATATATTTATTAGTTTAAACGTTTGTGACGATCATACAGGCACATACATGTATTTATTTGCGAATATAAAATGCACTGCGAGGGTTCCGTATAAACTTGGGATCATATAAAAGTTTGAACATTTTAGATTATATAGATTTTCCTTTATACAATTTATAGATATTAATGTTATTTTTTACTACGTAAAAATAGTTATGTATGTATAATAAATATGTATTTCATTTTACTTTTTTCATTTGAAAGGAAATGGTTTCAGAAATAAAATATCCAACGAAATTCTTAAAAAGTTGAAAGTATAAGGCAATTTTGAGGAAATTGAATTTGAATTCATCTGACATATCCTTATGAGTACTTTAGTCACAGATGGTGGTCACGATATGATGACAGCTGAAAGGTAGTGCCAGATTACTGCAAGTAAGAAGAAGATTCACAGAATTTGAGCTCATTTAACGTGTCTTGACGAGATTGCTGGTCACAAATAATGAAAAGAATCCGAAAATGAAACCGGAATATTACAAGAGGAACTCCTCAGTGACAATGAGTAGATTCATCACGTTTACACTCTTTTAATTTTTCTTTACGAGTCTTTTGGCCACATGTAGTGGCCAGGATCTGATGATGAAGCCGAGAGGTGATTAAAGTACTTCTCAATGGCGAGAAGTAGTTTTATCGAGTTTAGATTCATTTGACTTGTTTTCATGAGTCCATTGGTCGTAAATGGTGATAATGGTCTTATAACGGAGCCGTGACAGAAACTAGTCAATGGCGGGAAGTAGATTCATTTTGCTCGTGCTCATGTGAATTTTCTTGATGAGTTCTTCGGTCATTGATTGTAGCCAAAATCTGATGACACAGTCGAAAACTAAGGACAAGAACTCCTCAACGGCGAGGAGTATACTGCTCGTTTCACTTGTCTTAATGAGGGGATGATAGAAACTCCTTAATGGTAAAGGGTAGATTCATGAAGTTTGGGCACATTTGATTTGTGTGATGAGTCCTTTGGCCTGATGATGGTGCCAAAAGATGGTAACAGGAATTCCTCAATGGTGAGGAATTTCTGTTACCTCTATGGTTTTACTTATATTGGCCCAGACAAGAAGGAACAAAGTAAGTAGTAGATACAAAGTAATAGTGCAAGTATATACAATGGCATGAAACTATTAAGATAATGGAAAGCATATAGATAAAAAATGTACATACAAGTTTGAAACAATTAGGATATTAGTTAAGTAAATAATTAAGGAAAAAATTTACCAGGTAGCTAAGTATATACAGGTAGACATAAAGACAAGACGCTTACTTATTTACGTAATCTAATTATTACGTAAATAAGTAATAAAGAAGAAAATAATGAAAATCTCTAAGACCATAAGTCTTCCCATTTCTATTAAAACTTTGCTGTCGTGTGGTCCTGATAACAATATATTTGATGCTAAATCTGACAGAGCAAAACCAGGTAACCGCTATCTATCGCTATGTAGAAATACCTAGTTTGATTCATACTATATTTTATAAAAAATGCTTATACAGCATCAACGCTACTCTCTCTCTCTCACACACTCTCTTTCTCTCTCGTACATGCACTTACACTTACACAGAATAAGCATTTGGTGGGTATTAGGCCTAGATTAAAGTACATCCACACACATAAACGCCATATTAAACTTTATACCGATTTCAAAATTCTCTAACATTACTTTTATTTTACAAAGGGTATAATAGTGCAAGCATTGTGAATTCGCCTCTAGACCATGAATATGAATGTAATATTGATAGTTACTTTATTTATTTACATTTATTTTTGTACGTATTTTAATCTCGTATCTTTAACCTTTTATGACTAATCTTGAAAATGACGAATTTTTTAAACTTAATTTTCTTTGTGACTAATAAAGCTAGGATGATGATCATAAAACGTAATTATAGATAATAATGAGAAGAATATGACGTATTACGTACTTTCTATCTACACAATGATATAATGTTTTTATTTAAAAAAATAAAATGTTTTTTATTTATAATTTTGGAACGAGGTTCTTTTACGTAGCTTACAGTAGAGCGACTGGCAGAAATCGTCACGTAAGGGAAAAGCGTTATGCCCCCCCCCCCTCAGTTGACCTTTCCTTCTCTTCCTCCCAGTCTCTTTCTGTTATATACGGTAGTATGTGTGTGTGTTCATGCGAATAGCGACATTCGAGCCGCAATTGTTATGCGCAGACAGCTATATATCCTTAATTCTAAACATGTGTAAATATTATTTAAAGTAATTTTTTTTTACTGCTTTTCTATTATAAGCCAATCATCTGCTAGACCGTTTTTAATTAGATATGTATTAATTTTCATTATAAATCATAGATTATTGCTACATCATTTACTAAATATTAAACATTTATAAATAACCATAAATTTTCGGCAAATTCATTTATTTGCATTAATTAATTAAACTTTATTTAGATTTTTTCAGTAAATTTAACAATTCATTATATTCACTTAAAATTTTGAAATATTTAAATTTAAAATAAAAATAATAAGTTTTAATTTTTAACATAACAAAATTTAATTCTTAAAGCAATTTTAAATTTGATTAATTTGTTAAAGCAATTAGAATAACTAACCTTAAAAAAATGTAAACAGCAAAATTTTAATTTTTAAGATAATTCAATTTAAACATAAAATTAATTTTAAATTTGATTGATTTAATAAAAAAAAATTAAAATAATAAAATAATTAATTGGTAAAAAAAATAAAATTTAATGCCAAAATTAATTTTTAATTGAATTAAATTTAAAATTAATTTTATCATGAAATTTTATTACTCTAAAAATTTATTTTTTTTCCATCAAACAATCTAAATAAAGTTTAATTAATAATGAAAATAAATAATTTTTTTATTTTGTTATTGTTTTTTTTTTAATTAACTCGGTATTTGTATTGCGTCATTCTTGCAATTTTATAATGGAAAGTCCAGAAATAGAAACTGCAGCAAGTGTAAATAATGCAAACTTAGATAAGTAAGTTAACAAATCACATAACTTAATACAAGTATTTACTGTTTACATACATTTAATTTACATATGATTCGAGTGTTTACTATTTACTGTTTACATGCGTAATGCATGTGAAAAGAAGCATGTATGTGAAAGAGAAATAATATGCTCAGCGTCATATGCTCATATGCTCAGCAATCATATACCCAGCGTCAAAAAGAGCATCGAAGGAGTAGAAAATCCAAAATCAACTTCAGAGTGCGGTAAAAATACCAAAAACAAACGCTCAATATCACAACGAGGCGAAGGCAATGCGACATTAAATGAAAACTTGTTTCTTACTATTTCATTAAAATACTTGTTTAAAGTTGAAAAAATAATGTCGTTCCTAACGGGGATCCACCGACTACATAGTTTTTTTTAGTTCCCTTTAAGTGATCATCTTGGAAAAATTCTTAAATAAAACTCACAGCATGCGTGTTAACTTGTACAAGTTTTATCGAAATCGCTGATCGATTAAAAACTGCAAAATAGAAAAAAAAATGTTGTATTCATCCCTGGTTGGCACAATTAGAATCACTCGTTGTTAATACAAGTTAATAATAGAGTGGTGCATCATTTTTATTTTCGTATTCGGCAACGAGGCAAATAGAGGCGCTAACTGCTAACCGCCCTAAGCGAGTTCGCGCGCGAGAGAGCAGTGTTTTTACTATGCGTGCCCTTCGTCTATTCGCGGACACAACATCGTGCATGAACGCGCTCGCTTGTTTTAATTGTTGCTTTCAACAAGTTTAGACTCGTGCATTTAGAAGTATATAGATTATAAAACCGATTGCGCATATTTTTTATTATTCACAGAGTGAAAGAATACAGTAAACATATAATTATTATTATTATTTAAGTATTTACCTTGCTAGGAAGTGACTAATTAATATTAGTATTAAACATTATTTTTAAACTGTAAAAAAATATTAGTTTTTATTTTGTTTGTTAAAATTATGTGGAATTGTAAACTTTGTAATTGTAATTACGTTTTTCGTGTATTGTCTGGGAGAAAGAAAGTAATTCGAGATGAAAAAGAAGCTGAGTTCTATTCTCGTAGTATTGGCAAAATGTAAATGTCCTGTAATATTAATGTTTCGTAATATTGGCTGTTAATTATAATATTTTTTGTAACAAATGTCGATGAATACCTTATAGATTTCTTAATAATCAGCGAAGGGTGTCAATATCATCTTCACAAATAGAATTAGTGAACTGTGATGATACTGAATAATGGAGTGGAATCGATATGTATAACGCTGAATCTTGAGAAAATTTTAAAGATGAAGATTTTATCTACAATTAAACAACACCCATGACAATGACACATTTGTTACTGATGCATTAAGATATACGGCAAATAAAGAAAAAAATTACTAAAATTTTTTTAAACGTTTTTGATTTATTAGTACTTGTATTGTTAGCTGATAACACGAGGGCCAACTATGTATGAATGTTTTTCATTACTTCGCAGCAGTATGATTTTAATAAAACTTGTACATGTTAATATGCACGATACGAGCTTTATTTGAGAATTTTCCCAAGATGTCCACTTACAGGGAACTAAAAAAATCATAAATAAAAAATTTATTGTAAAATAACTACTTACACATATGTTGTAATGCTTTTTTCAATTTTTTTTTATTTGAAAAAGCGCTATAACATATGTATAATTAGGAAATAGTGTGTAATATTCTTCTCAATATTATCTATAGTTGCGGTTTATAATCGTCATCCAAAAATTTCAGAGAAAATTAAGTTTTAAAAAATTATCATTTTCATGACATTTTTCAATATTACTTAAGAAAGGTTAAAGACATGAGGTTAAAATACGTATAAAAATAAATGTAATTTAATAACGTAATTATCAATATAACACTTGGCTCTGGGTGCGAATTCGCTATGCTTATATTGCTGTACCTTTTATTCAAATTTGTGAAGGATATTTTACCGCAAAAATTTCAACTAAATGCTATTATATTTATTAATAAAAATATCTAATAGCATCAGTATTTTGCAAATTGAATAAATTTGCAAAATACTACTATATTTCGAAAATATATTTTACTACAAAGTTCCAACTGATATAATATTGGTATTTTTATTATATTTTTTCCGTGCCTTTTTTGTTCAATTTTATTGTTAAGAGGTGTTATTTATTAATGAAAATTTATTAAAGTAATTTAATAAATTTTCATCGAAGTAGTTACTAAATACTAGTATCGTGATTTCTTCTTAGGTCGTTTGATATATGTTGTCAAAAATTTAGAAGAGAAGGTGGAAAGATGAGGCAAACTGCTGAAAATAAAAGCTAATTCTATGAATTTATCACTATTCCGATACGCTGAAAGATAATTCAACACCTCTTCTGACTCATTAAAACTAGCGACGTATCAAAATAGCAAACCAAATTTCAAAATAGGTAAAATTAGCCACGTATCAAAATAGCAAACCGAATTTCAAAATAGTTAACCGAACGTTTTCATATAGATAAATAATTAAATACATAAAAAGACTATACACAAGAAGTCACGCTATATTCAATCGCAGGTATTCGACAAATTCAGACGAATCTATCTCACAGTCGAATTCCAAACAACGTACCAAATATTTAACTGAAATACCATAGCTTACTTCAGCAATATACATACTTTCTCCCATTCTTTTGAATTTCGACCGACATAAACAAAACTCGACAAAGTTTATATTAAAAATCGAAATAAACATACTTTTGCATTTCATATAGTTAACCAAACGCTTTGTTATAGATAAATAATTAAATACAGGATAATACTATATACAAGAAATTGCGCTATATTCAATCGCAGATTTTCGTCAAATTCAGACGAATCTATCTCACTGTCGAATTCCAAACAATATACCAAATATTTAAGTGAAATACCATAGCTTTCTTCAGTAATATACATACTTCCTGCCATTCTTTTCAATTTCGACCGACATAAACGAAACTCGACAAAGTTTATATTAAACATCGAAATAAACATACTTTTGAATTTCAAGAGCGCCTCGTGTTTTCAATTTCTTTCATTATTTATTGTCGCGCACGGTCTCGCAAACCGTTCGCTTCCCTGCCTAGATTAAGGGCAGGAAAAGGAGAAAAAGTTGCGTGTCTGCGCCCTTCATCCCCTTCCGCCGCCTGCCCTAGCGATGATGGAGTTTGCGTCAGGACGAACCCTTCAGCGAACAGCTGCATGAATCAATCTTAAATATTAAATTCGTTTCCTAATCTGATTTAAACTTTCGCGCGTAACGAGTTTCCGTTACATTCCTCATAGTCGCCTAGCGGCAGCGGGTCGACCCTTGTACATTTTAATACGTCTTTATCAGCCTAAGGACGAAACTCTATTTAAAAATAACGAAATTTCGAGGCTCTTGTCTTTATTGGATCTTGAATAATTTTGCCGGTTGGGAAGGTCGTTTGAATGCGCTTTATCGATTTAGGATAATGCAAATGTAAATGAAGTAAAATTTATTGGTGCATTTGGTGAGGATGCATTTGTAGTTAAACGATTTTAGTCTTGTTGAAATTTCCTTTCAACTTTTTCTTTGACATTAGTTAGGAGTTAGGAGAACGTTATTTTACACGAAGGATTCAAGTGATTGGGCAAATGCTTATGGTTTTTTAAGTTAATTTAAAACTGATTTATTTTCGTTCCTACACTAGCTCGCAATTACTTTTAAAAGGAGATTGAAATTACTATGACTAAAATACTAAGTAATGTTATTCAAGTCACATATGATAGTACTTTTAGAATTGATGGCTGCATGGGAAATTATTAATGCAAGTAAATTTCGAATGCAGTAAATATAATATTAATATGATAAGGTTTCTTATTAATAATGATAAAAGGATCACACTAATTAATTAGTAGAATCCAAAATGTTTGCATTTTTATTACAAAGCATAAAAGATAATTTATGGTTTAAAAGGTACTGCCATAATACACAGTATAAATTTACATAAAAGAATATATTTTAGTTTTATTTGATACAATTTGTATTAAACTGACATATAATCAAATAAACTGATCAACTAAACAACATGACGTTGTTTCATTATGGAAATTATTTTAATTTCTTTCATATTATCTTTCAAGTGTGAAATATTCGTACTCTCCAGGACTCCCATATTTTAATGCATATAAAGTGTCTGTATTCAGAAACGTGAAGAGTTATTTATATGATAAAGCAATGTAGTGTAAATAGAAATTATATTACAAAAATATTAAATGGCGTGCTAAAAACACTTTTTTGAAATTAAATCTAAATCCCCTATTCTGCAGTTTTCCCTTTACCTAAAAGTCTGTTGGTCTCGGCTTTGCTAGGGAAAAAAGAACTATGCCTGTAGTTCACTTGAAATAACTCCTTTATATAATAAATATTCCCGTTAATTTACTAACCGTGTTCTCAACGGTTTAATTGTTTCTTCTGTTCTCAAGTCGAGTACAAAGATGTGACTATTCTAGTAAAATAAAAACGCTTAGGTGTAACAAATAATCCATGAAGATTAGTCTTACACACACATCTTGAAATTCCATTGAACATTTTAATGTTTTGAACTGTTATTCTAAACTTATTTTGATATATCTATAAACAAAGCCTATAAAAGACAAACAAAAAAAAGACAAACGAATAAACAAAAAGACAAAACTTTTCTGCTTAAAATCAATATAATTTATCTTGCAACTGGATTGTTTAAATTTTCTGTTTGATTCCCAACTTAATTCAACAAAGCTTTGAGTACTTCTATTTTTATTATAAACATATTATTTAAATTCCATTTCGTGTTTTGTGTATTCTATTATTTTAAAGGCCACATTAAATTTTTGCAATTTTTTTTTAAATTAATTTTTATATAAATTTGCTCATCAATTAAACAATATAATATAAGATGGTCAACCGTTCTTGATGATTGAGCATGGTTAACTTAACTTTAAGTTTTTCTCATTCATTTTTAGCTCAAGTCCACATTTTAGGTATCTTTTTTTGAAAACCCACATTTTAGGTATCTTTTTTTGAAAAACCTTAAAAAACTACTAGCAACAACTTGGTGCGCGAGTCTCATTTGACTGTACGAGTACATGCGTGTAAAACAATCCACCATAATTTAAATAAAACCTTATCGATATATGTGTAATGAAATATAACAATTTTATAGTATTAATTAAAAGGAAACCTTCTGATTCTGACCCCTATAGACTTTATTTGTTGTGTTGTTTAGAGATATGTATGTTTTCAAAGTTGTTGACCTACTTATTTTGAAAAAAAACGATTTATCGTTTATAAATGAAGACTAATTCGTCATGATTAAAGAATAATTAAAAATATTTTGTTAAATGTTAAATCCATGAGATGTAATTCCTGTACGAAATATACATAAGTATACTTAATTTTTTTTACGTTTTAAAACACTATTCATTTCAATGGTGCCGATGTAAAAAAAATAAAACCACATTAATCACGTTGCCAAAGGAGTGCAAACAACGGTCATAAAAATAGAAAATTAGCCAGAAGAAACAAGGGCGGTTTATGGTTTAATGACCTTATACGATACTTGTTAACTGCGAAAAGTACTTGTTTTAAGAGTTCCACATACAAATATATACACAATAAATTTAACAGTTTATATATAGTATAACCATTAAACCAACTATAAATATTGATATTATTTTTAATTATTAAAATATATTTTAGCATACCTTTTACAAGTGTGAGATAAAAAAACTTGGTTGCCTATATAAATTTTTAATTATTTAAATAATTTTATACTGGGTGATATGGACTACATGCCGTTATTCCGTTTTTTAGATTTTCGCCATTTATTATCAAAGTAAGTATTCGGACTATTTTTTCTTCACTTTCACGTGTCCGTATATTTTAAATAGGTCTTTGTAAAATACATCTTCGTAAACCATCTTAAATTGGTAGATAAATTATAATATGTCCATTTTTTGTACATATATATACGAAGCACTAAAAAACTTATAAGTACGAGTAGAAGATGCATTATGAGGATTCCGTACGTACTTAACGCTTGGGGCTTTACATTTTAGGCACGTATAAAATATTAAATAATTAAGGATACCTGGTTTTATAATTAAATTATTCTGTGTATATCTTTCACCCACAATTAATTCCTCTAAACAGAATAAATTCTTGAATCGTCGTACAGTTTTCCGATAAACTTTAAATAAACTTGTAATTGTCTGGTTTTCATATTATTTTACCTTTACCAATTTTCCAGATGAGTGGGAAAGTGGTGTGCGAAGATGTTTTTTAGACCTATTCAGCAATGTCTCAACTTGTATAAAATTCAGAGAAAAAAAAAATATAGAATATCTGTAGCTTGCCTCTCCTTTTTATTCCACACACGACACGAATAAATTTCTTTTTTTTTACTAAAACATACTCCATACAAAATTCCAGGAAAAATGTTTATTTTGTTCGTTTCATCAATATGCTTAATTTACATTTTCAATATCAGATGGATTTTGAGAATAATGTCTGAGACCTATCGATACACAGAGGAGTAAGTTATTGTAAAAAACATTCGTTGTCGCCGTTGTGTGTTGGGTTGATCACAAGGCAGAGGGCTTTTGACAGCATTGCGGGGATCTTGGTTCGATTCTCGAGCTTGTCGAGCGGGTCTGGACCAGTGTTCTGGTTGGCTGTAAGAGATTGCTTTTATAGCAATAAGTCCGCTATATGTATCAATTATATACGATAAAGGAGGTAAATAAACAAATAAACAACCATTTTCTAAGTCAGAAATATTGTGTTAAGGTTTATGGATAAGTTTTCTAAGTTATATATTTTACTAAGCTATATATACTTTTAAAATTAAAAATGTCCAAAAATATATACTTTTATTAATGATGTAGCTTTCTAATTGTATTATTGATAAATTAGTTTTAAAGCCGTAGTGTAGAAGTTAGATATCTTGATTACAATTTTATAACTATTAAAGTTTGTTTCATATAATAATAATTTATTCATCACAATAACTATTGTTTATTATACTAACTTTAACAAACAAATCAAAGTAAAGACGGAAACTTTGAGATTTATGATATAATATCTGACAGTTTTCACTATCTTGTTCTCTAATAAATATAGCCTTAATATCCAAATTCGAAGCACAATTCTCTATCTGAACAACACAAAATTTATGATCCTACCACTACGCGCTAGACACCGGCGTGAAGTCGACAAAAGGTAGTACCAAAGCGCGGAGGCTGCAACTAATCCCTCAGTAGTATTATCGCCATCGCCTCTCGTCCTGCCCTAATGAAGTAACGATACCGCCATCAGCTAATCTTATTATAAGTAGCTTTGGATTTTTGCACTGCCCAGACAATGGACCCTTCGTTCCTTTTGACGAAATGTAATGGAATTCGAGTTTTTCCGTAACGTAGTACTTACTGACTGTGTAAGCGTAAATATAGGAAAACTTATATGCAGAGGACTAAAATTATTTCTGAATATTAAAAAGGATAAATTTAACTTCTGGAGGGTTACAAAATTATGTCGTACTGGTCGTGTACTGATCGAGAATTACTATTAACCACACAATATAAAATTGCTTAATAATTATGTAGATGAACCATCCGTACTGAGTATGGAATGTTTGAGTAAAAATATTGTTTAGTATACATCCAACAAGCATGCCTTAATATTCTGCTGTAGTATTCGTATTATTACTATTATTCTTTGTATTACTAGTACAGTAATTGCTCGTCAAACATATACATAAACCATTGGGACGGTGTTTGGAATATTCGAGTAAAAGTATTATCTGGTATACATCCAATAAGCATGAATTAATATTCTGTTGCAATCTTCGCATCATTGTATTATTCATATAGTACTTGCTTGTCGATCATATAGATAAACCATCGATACTGGGTTTGGAATATTCGAGTAAAAACGTTATGTGGTATACATTCAACAAGCATGAATTAAAAGTCTGCTGCAGTATTCGTATTATTACTATTATTCTTTGTATTACTAGTACAGTAATTGCTAGTCAAACATATAGAAAAACCATCGGTACTGTGTTTGGAATATTCGAGTAAAAATATTATCTGGTATATATTCAACAAGCATGAATTAAAATTCTGCTACAGTCTTCTTGTTATTACTATCATTCTATGTATTATTAGAACAGTATTTACTCGTCGGCATCATAAACCATCGGTGCTAGGTTCAGAATATTCGAGTAAAAATTAGTTTGACATATATTCATCAAGCATGCATAAATGTTCTGTTGCAGTCTGCAGTCTTCGCTTTATTACTATCATTATTTGTATTATTAGTACAGTAATTGTTGATAATATAGATCAACTATTGGTACTGTGTTCGATGTATACTTTGTACTTGGACTAAATTTGACATTTAATGGAGAGATACTTCTTGTAATTCTTGTGTTTGTACCCATATAAAGTATCTATTATGCATCGCTTAAATACAATACAATATTGTGCTGAGTTCTCCAATTGTCCGTAATCTTACGTTTTTCAATACAGTATTGAAAAGTGAAACGCTTTTCCTGATATTTGGTTCTGCTCGATTAACACCTTCCGGAAACCAATTGTAATTTTTTAGTGACGTCTCATATGTTCCAGTGTTTTGGAATTTATTCTTAGATAATGTTTTATACATTGATGTTAACAAGAAATTGTCGAATTTGTTCGTTTGCGCTTTTAACAAGTCAGTTAAGAATATTTTGCCAATAAATGAAAATTCTTGTGTTTTTACCCATATAAAGTAAGACTCGGCTTGCTAGATTAATAAATATTACTGTTTATAATTAGCAGAATATGCCAAAAAATTAAATATTTGCCATTTTATCGTCTAATGACAGCAGGATATCGACACTATACGTGGAACAGTCTAAGTGCTGTGAAGATATATTATTATGCCTGAAATATACTATATCCTGTTTTATTACATAAGATTGAATTATTATCTAAATTGGCGTTTGCCTACTCTAGTTTAGAACGTGATGCCGCAATTTCTCTTGAGACAATGAGAATGAAGTGGTTGAAAACACTGGGTTAAGAGTTTTGTTTATTGAAAAATATTAATTCAGAGAAACAATATTTTGAAAGGCATTTTTTAACCGAATACGGCATAGCAAGAGTTATAAGTCAAGAGCAAGGCTTGTGTTGAACAGATGGTTTATATATATATATATATATATATATATATATATATATATACACACACACACAAATATATGTATGTGTCTATTAAGAAACACCAATCTCATTGAGTGTGATACCAAATTAATAAATCTCTTTCAAAATATAATTTAATAAGGTACTCATTGAATTAGTTCAAATGAATAAACATTTGCACAATACACGGATGAAACATTTTTAATCTACTGTACGTTTCAAAATTATTTTTTTGCTTAAGAAAATTATATTATCGTTTTTAAAGAAAATTATATTTGAAATTTCTAATGGAAATATTCTCTCGATAATATTATATTTCAAATTCTGTTGGTAACATATTTCGATACTAATAAAAGTACATAATATAATAAATTACAACTAGTTTGTATTACGAAATATGACCACAAATTTTAATAAAGCCACGAGCATCCCAATGGGATTCGAGGTAGAACGGATACAATTCACCGTCCTGCGACCGCCTACAGCGCCGTTGGGATCACAAATTGTTACGAAGCTACTAGTGACATGCGCTTTAAATATTGTGTGTAACTTAACGTCATCCGTTCGTGACGTATCATTTTTATCATATATATATATATATATATATATATATATATATATATATACATGTATATATATATATATACATATATATATATATATATATATATATATATATATATATATATACTTCTTTCTATTTTTGTCGGTGCTTAACCAACATCTTCCTGCTGCATTCCGCTCATCTGGTGTGCGGGCGGCCTCTCACTCTTTTTTTTCGTGGTCTGGGCCATTTTACCGCTCTCTGAGTCCATCTTTTGTCGTTATACCTAGCCACGTGACCTGCCCACTTCCGTTTACTTTGTAGCGGGAAAGTTAAATCGTCTGTAACTTCGGTTTTCTTGTGGATATCCGCATTCCTCGCCTTATCTTTGAGTTTTAAACCCATATTACTTCTTTTCATCCGTATTTGAGTGGTCTGGATTTTGTTTTTTGTTTTGGTATCGACCGTCTAATTTAAGTTTACCTTAATTTACTTTTTAGCAATGAATCGTTTGCATAGTTGGAAGATGAATATGTAGCGAATTGTTCACCCTTTGTATTGCCGCCATTTTGAAAATATTGGGCGAATTTTTCAAGCAACGAACTTAATCTAAATAATATCATGACATATTTGCGTAACTTTCGAGATGACCTTAGATTAGGTGTCTGAGGATCAAATTCAATGAATATATAGTGAAATCTGCCTGAAATTCAAAATAAGGTATCACAATGGGCGTGTTTCTGCAAGTCACCGAAATGAACTTTTCAACACGGTCCGTATTGACTTATACATATAATTAATAAATTGGGAGCATTTGTAATTAATAAAAACATTGTTCAAATGCAAGCTATACTTACACAGTTAATGTTCGCCATCATCGGCCTCCATTCAAATATTCACTCTTACTATACATACGCTTAAATGGTGCCCATCTGCTACGCTATCCACCGTCAACCGCACCAATCGCATATCACATTGCATACACGCGGAGCTGAGTGGGGAGCGTTTCAAGTGGGCCAAGTATTCTGAAAACGTGTAAGAAAAAATATTGTTCCTTATATCGAGAAAAATATTTTTCGTGGAAAATCGTTTTTCCTAAAATCAATGGTTCAGCAGTTAAAGTAAATATGCAATTACCTTATAATTTCTCAAACCTCATAATTTTCGTAAAATCTATGCATAATTCGTAATATTCATGACTTTTTGTCAGATTTTTCTGTGCGATCCTTTTAATAATAAGGGACAGACAACAACTTGAACGAATTCAGAAAAAAATCCACATGTATATTGTTGAATTTATGTTTTAAAGACTTTTCATGTAACACCCTACACGATAACCTTGATCGATTTTTTTGTAATTTTTCAACCTACTCCCGTTCGCCTTAATCCCATATTAAATCCCAGAGTCAAGTTTGGATTTTTTATATATCGAGTGTATAATTTGGGACTATGCTCTATCTCTGCGTTAAATTTCAAATTTGTACGTTGAGTGGTTCGAAGAAAATTGTCTGATAGATAGATACAAAATAATAAAATTCTTCTATTTTCCTTAATTACTCGTAATCAATAATCATTTTCAAATAATTAAGATGATGCACGACGTCAGACATAGTTCAGGAAACATTGTTACAGCGAATTATTTTTCTTTCTCCATAAATATAGTTCTTATAAATTATTTTCTTAATACTTGTTCTCCTGCAAATACAGTTGACCCGCGGTAATCCAACAAACGTTTTGCAAGGTGGTATCGGATGATCGAATTTGTCGGACTACAGAGTGTTGCCACCGACCCCTATTGTAATCCAACAAGTTACATACACTATAAAAGTAGTAAGATCATTTCTATAAATACTACATAATAGTATACGATATGATACCTAGTTAATCAGACAACGCAATATGTGGATAGCATAGAGTTTATTATAAAATTAACGTCGTATAGTAACAATTAAATGAAACTACGTGATGTAGTATTATTTCTACTTTCCTTAATTTCTTTACCACGACCTAGGTTTCGTTGTGTTACAACATCTTCAGGTGGGATATTAGCAAAGATCGAATCTTCATCTTCAGGTGGGATATTAGCAAAAATCGAGATAGAATCTTTGCTAATGTCCTACCTGAAGATGTTGTAATACAATGAAACCTAGTTCGTGGTAAAGAAATTAAAGAAAGTAGAAATAATACTACATCACGTAGTTTCATTTAATTGTGAATAGTGAATTTCTACAAAATTAACGCCAAATATATTCAATGTCGTAAAATAACATATTATGTCAATTGATTAAATACAACATATGTAAGTATTTCCAAAGTTCATATGTACTATGATCTTAATTTCAAAATGAATAAACAAATAAATTTATGGTGCATGCAAACATTCATAAATTTTCTTTTGTTAAATAAGACTTGTTAATTACAACATGCTTAAGCATACATTGACTAAGATTTACTTCAGTAAACGTGCTTTGTATGTACTGTCATTAGCATGTTGGATTATAAGAGTGTCAGATTAGACAATGGTCAGATTACTGCGGGTCAACTCTACTTACAATACTGGCAAAATTGTACATAAGGTTTTAAACGATTTCATTCAGTTTTTTAAATGCCTTTTTTTAATAAAAACATTTATATATTTATCACATTTCATTTCTTAATTTTTTTAAATTTAAATTCTAATTTAACTAAATTTTAATGTCTTCAGTTTTCCATCTATTTTATACAAAAATATATTCTCTTTAAAATTGTTGTCAACATAAAGATATTAGATTGAAATTGATTAGATTGAAATCATTGTTGTTCCCCATACATCCTTAAATACATGTTTAATTTTGCATATTATCATATGTCTATGTACTCGTAACATGTTAAATAAAAAAAATGGATGTCTTGCATAACATTTGATTATAATAACGGGTTTTCATGACATGGGTCCACAATAATGAGATCACATTCTATTATAGATCTTCAATCAAAGGACACATAAGGAAATAACAGTAGATGCCCTGCGGTATTTTTTTTGATCTACTACGATTCTTTTAAAAAGAAACGTAGAGAAGAATTTTGTGGTAATTTGATCGTTTTTTGTCGGTCGGATGAAGGGTCATTAATATTATATGCTTTATATATGAATACGCTTTATATCTTTACAATTTTTGTATTTTTGTCTAAATTTATAATATTACTAACAATATAACGACAAAAAAATTTAAAGATGGGATATAGAGCAACTAATTTTCCTAATTTTTTATTTCATTTGACATAGTGAGAAAACTTATTATTTTAATTTCAAATAGAAATTTTGTAGGAGGCAAACCAAATAAACGAGATTTTTTTCTTTCAATTTTAGGTAATGTGTAGGGTATTAATAGAAAAAAGAGTAAGTTATGAAGATCCCAAAGCTATTTTCGGATTTTATGTAAGATGTAATTAGAGATATTGTCGGAAATGTTCATAAAAATATGATCCCCGCCCAATCCAACATCGAAAATTGTTAAAGTCAAAGTTACAAAAAACCTCGTTACGGAAATTTACCGGACAAATATAGCAATGATTCTAATCATCACAATTGTTTATATTGCGATATTTTTCGCCTAATAAGATCTTAATAGGAATTTTATTCGTAACTGTTACCAGGCATGATAAAAATAATATTAGTATTGGTAAATAATTTGATGAAAATAATCTATTATATTAAATATTAATATGGGCTTGAATAAGTATGGAATCCTCATAGTAAGAGTTCAGCTCGTATGTAATAAGTTTTTTCACTTTCATATTATAACTATTAAATAAAGTACCTATTTAAGTGCATTAAGTCATTTAAAGGTACTACTAACAAGAATACAGAATGATGGTAAAAATATAATACGCATTTTAGTTAAAAAGCATACAATTTTTTATTAGTGGACAGTCTCCAACTAGAAATGTAATATCTATGTAAATCTTCAAAAATCCATAAACAAGAAGAACTATAGACACGCTAATAACCCATTTAATTTAAAGTACCGAAAGTCAAATCCAACCCCATTGAAACAGAAAAATCAGCCTTCAGATATTTCAGCAGTCTGCTGGAAAATCGACCACATTCCACACCGATGCACGTGGCTGTGCCGCCACACTTTCCCCATGACCCTGCAGAATACACCGCACGGAGCTTCATCAAAACGCGCATTTGTACATTTGGTCGCTTTCAAAAATATTTTCGTTTCTCTTAAACTACTGAACCAAATTATAAAGTGTAAATTTTATCTATTCAATGATAATAAAAACGTTTTGACCCTAAATTCACGTTAATTCTTTTTTTAATTTTTGAAGTAACATTTTTTAAATATATATTAAAATACTTACTATGGATCTTCCATAAAAAAGATTCTGTAGACATTTTTAAAATCTACAAATTTCCAAATACACATAGCGTCAAAGTATTTGTAATAGTTTTGCCAGCGTTCGTTGTTAAAGTGCCCAGACCAAGGGCCTTTTTCGGACTACGTTGATGTTATTAACTATATTTCCATAATTTTACATCATGTATGAATATTAAGAAACTATATGCTGTCATATTGCAAAAGCTCTCAAGATCTCGCATGAATTTCTAAAAAACAAACAAATCAACTAAACTTCCCTTTTTTAAAGTTAGTTTGATTATTTGATTTTTATCAAAATTAGTAGTACCTACTATCACGGTATATATCTTACGGAATCGTAATATTATATTCTATTTTTACGCTTAGTTCTTCTACTTTTTCTCCAGACCTACATTAATTTTCATCCACTTGCGACTTCTAGGTCTTTTATATTTTTTGCTGCTTAATTGTTATTTATATTTCCCATTATATGAAATCATATCAACTAAGGACTTGATTTTATAATTAACTGCATTTTTGACATCGCATTCTCGGGAAATTATTTTCTTTTTATATGTATGAAGCTGAATCCTTTTTGTACTTATAATTGAAATGCTGAAGGGTTAATCGGTAGTTTTTTACCGGTAAGCAACTTCCTCTTACCGATGAATTATTTTAAGTATTGATGCTATTAATAAAACCTTTGTTTCTGCTTATTATTAACTTTACTAAATATTATTGCTTTCATAGCGTTCAAATACACGGCTCCTGCTATTTCGACATTACCATACGGTATAACGTCAGACGTGAGGAACTGGCAGATCAAGAAAGTTTGATTTTTATTCAAACCAGCCGCTCTATCGCTGCGATCTATTCACGGGTAAAGAAATGCGAACGGACCTACGCATATGAATAGGTAAGGGTTGATTTCCGATGGCCGAACATATCACGCCAAGTGCCTGCGTTTACTACGTAGCTATATCCCATTCGGGGATGTTTGGAGGGAGGGAGGGGTGTTTCGCGCATCCCTCTGCCTGGCGATCCTCTTCCTCAGTCCCGGTCTAGCGTTCGCACAGATCGGCCGCGTATCAGGTGCCGCCGGAAAAGCGCCGCCGGGAAAATATTTAATTACGCGGACGCGAAAAAAATGAGGAAAATTGCTACCCGGAACAGTTGATTAAATACGTGCAAATTGAGACGTATATATATAGCCGCTCGTAACGTGCGTCTGTTTGTTTGTGTTTATTTTATTATTCTGTGTTTATTGCCTGTAATAATACGGACGTGAATTTCATACGAATTTTTCTATTCGGATTCTTGTTTGACTGATGAACTTTAAGGTGATGTTTATTGTCAATGCTGCTTCCTGGTTGGTCGTTTGGGAATGTTGACTTTTACTGGCAGTTAATTTTGAGTAAGTAATTATGATTATGTAAATACTTTTATTACTTGTTAACGATTTTATTACTAAAGTATGCAGGCAGCGAATTAATTTTGTCGGCGAAAGTCGTTAATGAAAAATACATTTTGTTTACGCTTTATTTTTAATTAATTAATTTTTGACTAATTAAATGGAGAATATTTTGAAATTGTTCTATATTATGGCTTGAACTAGAATTGGAAGTATAAATTTTTGATCATATGATATAGATGTTGTCTTCATGTATTTTACGATATTCGACAACTTTAACGATTATCGATAAATGTTTCTAGATATTATTAGGTTGTATCTGTTGTAATAATTTTAAAACTCATTACGAAACTAAAATTTTTCTTCAGCACATTTATCAAAATGTTTTTATCTATAATATATTTGTCTTAAAAAAGTTACTTGCCTAATTATATCGTAATCCAATTAATACTGTCGAGTTACATAAACCATAGTAGCATTATTTGTCATAATAAACTGCTAATTTGTTTTATTCTGGCATAATTTCCTTACTTTACTTGCTAATATAATATTTTTCACATAATTCTCACTTAATACACGTTCTAAAAAATATACGTGTTTTCTGTAGAAAATTTTAAAATATTTTCTGTTTTTATAATTATATTCTTGTCTGTATAACTTTGCCATTCTATTGTTTTGTTTCCCGCTTTTTCACTTATATTTTTCGGTCATGCTACTTTGATCTCATTTTCATTGCAGTTAAACAAAATTTAAAAATAATTCATTGATAAATAATATGACGTCGGATCCTATAGTTATTAATTTTTCTTCACTTTTACGAGCCCTTTGCACCTTATTTTATATTATTATGCAATATAATATTTAGTTTGAGAAATATAAGTTTTTTATTAACATATGGATATAAATTTTTGGAACAGGGGCGCTGAAAAATAACCAGTTTTACTATATCATAGTATTCTCCATTTAGTATTTGCTTTACAATTTTCGATATTTGATCCGTAGATCACTTAGTTTATGTAATTTGGTCTTTAAAAGAAACAAATTTGCTTTGATGATGAAAAGAATGAAATGAAATATTGAATAGGAATGTTGATGAAAAGAAACAAACTTGATTTTGGTATCGTCTATTCATGTTTTCAAATATCGTCTGAATAAATGTTATTTTGATTTTATGTAGCTGCCTTTTTTTTCCATCTTTTGCTATTCTGCGGCTGTTCCATACATACGTTAATATTAAGTTATTCATCCTTAAATTTATTTACACAATTTCTTCCATTTAAACGCTGACTATCATTCTATTGAGGTCTTTCATTATACCTGGAGAAATTTTACGTAAAGAAATAAATTTGCCAGAAGAGTATAAGTTGATACTTATAATTTTGTATTACATAATAAAAAACAGAGTACAGTAATATCAACAAAGTTGATAATAATGGTGTTTTAATCATTTGAAAAAAAAATCAGAAGCATGCAGTAAAACTTGTCCTGATATAAAAAAATTGAATTCCAGCTTAGACTATTTTTAGTGATATCAAATTTATTTTTAGAGTACTACGAATAAATATGGTTACTGCAAGGGAGTATTTTGAAATTATATAAATAAATATTAAAGACTCAACATACTTTATAATATCTTTTAAAATTAAAATAAATCTTTACAAAATGTGCGGAATCCGAAAAGACGCATTAGTGTAATTTATTATCTATATGGAAAATGGCGTATTTAAAAGTATATAAAAAATATTTATCAGTTTAGGTCATTTATTTATACAAGAAAACAGTTAATTAGCGATAGGCAATCGCAAATAAAATTACAAAATCTATAATAAAACCTAAATAAATAGTTCTATAATAAAACCTATCTTTTACATTGTTGTTATTCTCAGATGTAGAAAATAAAGTGAATATGTTGTTACATAATAATTTTAGATTGATTTAAGTTCTCTAGTTTGAAATTGAATCAGTTACTAGACATTGTTATACATTTACAACAAGGTCCTTTATAGAAAGTAGACTAGTAGTCACCCAATGGTCTAAATTCGACTGTAATTAATTAAATTTTTAAGTCTGAACGTTAATCAAATTTTTTTTGTCAAAAACTATACTTTTAGACTATTACGTGTTTGAAACTGACAGTGTGAACGTAAACTATGAATCTTATAATATATTTGTAATATATAATTTAATGTATTAGTAACATATATTTTATTGTGCATAAATTTTAGCTTTGTACACTCTGCTTTGTACATTTATCTATGCCAAATTTTACACTCCTCCCTGAGCGCAATATACTTAAAAAGGGGTACAAAATTTTCTCTCCATGTTTTAATATATAGACATGTAACGTATAAATTTTTAGGTTTCTGCACTTCTTCTTCATGTAAACTTTAACCATGTCATATCTCACACTCCTCCGTGCCCACAATATACTGAAAAAGGGGTACACAATTTTCTGTTCACGTATTAATATAAAGATAAGTTGGACGAACTTGCTATATAAGTATACCGTTATTTACTCATATTGTAAAATCTGCAATAAATGTATAAATTTACAAATTTTGAGACGAGTAAACAACATACGGAATACGCAGGGTATTTAAGTATTAATTATGTAAAGAAATTGGATCTGGGGAGAGCGTATTTGGGGAGAAGGAAGTCTGAAATTTGAAAATAGCATATTTAGTTAATTAAAGATGTCTCAGAAGTTGACTTGAAACGATAACAATATTTTGCTGAATTTCTATCAAAACGTCTGCCTACTTGTTTCTACCTTTATCTATTTTTAAATGCAGCACGTTAAAACTATCAATTGGAAAGGGAGGTTAAGTGAGATGGCTGAGATTAAAATTCAGACTAACTTTTGTCTGAACCAAATATTCCACGAGAAACTTAAAATATTATAGCTCTCATATTAAGGAATATGTACCGGAGGCATTTCAAAACTGATTAATAGAAATTACTGAGACTCTATCGGTTGTTCAGTCTGAAGTTCTAGCTGAAACTAACTTTTATTCTAGTTAAGGGTTATTTTGAGATGCAAACATTAGTTGATGCTGTGGCGTCTTGGATTGATTACGGGCTTATGGTCTTTGAGGGCGTGATGAAACTCGGAGTTCCGAGTTCCATTTCCGGCCGCTGAAAGCACGTCAGGGCGGTCAGCAAGCGAGACTGAACTGCTTGGCTGTAAGAGTTTGATCCTGTAGTAATAAGACTGCGATATATATCGTTTGTGTATATTAAAGACTATAAATAAATACTTAAGTTAATAAATTATTATTGATGAGAAACTCCGCCGCATTGATAGAAAACAACTTGAGTAAAACAGCGTATAAAAGCCAGTTTAACCATGTGGTCACTGTAGTGGAGTGGTAAAAATAAACTAATTGTCTAAGTAAAACCATAAAAATAATGTATGTATCACATTTACTTTAATTTGTTTACGGCCAACTTCGTACAAGATTAATTCCTAAAATAATGAATTATTTCGTAATGTCTGTACTTCTGTTCGTATCTCACGGATTTATAATTTCTGCAATTTTATATATATTATATATATATATATATATATATATATATATATATATATATATATATATATATATATATATATAAGACTTTAAGGTTAAAAACTGTCATTGTATATTTCAAAACATTATGCAATTTAATAACATTTAAAAGTCTTGATAACACTGAAGATTACAATTACTTTTCGTTATCAAAATATCACGACGTATTTACTTATGCATATATGAGAAACCAAACATTTATATTACGTAAATTTTGGTTTTATACAGTATTTCATAAACACCTTCGTGACCACTTAATTTTAATCTTTATTTATCTCGCTTATTTCAAAACATAAGCGTTTCGAACCTCAAAGGGAACAAAGTGTTATTAATAAATTATCACTCATGTCTCCCTTGGTCATCTGTCGGTCATTTTTCTAAAACATATTATGACAAAGATTGTTTAAAATTTCTATTGTTCCTCAAAAGGAAAAGAAGGAACCATTATAGGTCACTTCGTTCTCCGTCTGTCTATATGTCTGTCAAGACCCGTTTTCTCAGGAACGCATGGAGGTATCAAGTTGAAATTAATATCAAATACTTAGGTTTACGACCCCTTGGAGATAAAAAAAACAATCTTCTAAGTTAGCGCAATACAAATAAATCCTGAAAATAATTCCATTTATGTCGCATATTTTGACAATCGCAAGTAAATCAAAACCTATAGGTTACTTGTCATTGATCTACAATCATGAAATTTGACAAGAAGCATGGTCTGACATTACAAGTAAAGAAAAAATTGGAAAATCGTTAATTCTGTAGCTAAATAATTTTTTTAACTATGTGTCTGTGAAAGATATAATCGGCAATAAAAATGTTGTAAATAGTTTAATAGGAGTATTATGTACCGTTAAATGTTTATAAATATGTAAATGTGTGTAGAAATCTCGAAGTTCAAGTTCTACTCATGCTTGACAGGTTTCTAATAGTACCATATATGAGTAAAAATATGAAATATCTTTGTTTAAGAGGTTTAATGGGTGAAGTTTGATTAAAAAAAAGTTTGTTTTCGGTAGCATGGGGTTACAATTGAAATGGCCTTTTATAAGAATTCCAAAACTATTTTCTTTTTGGAATTTTATGTAATGTAATTCAAAGGGTAAGGCTGAAAATATTCATGAAAAACATGTTCTCTCTTAAAACTCGAGGAACACGAAACGGAGTCTACATTTTGTATCCCTCAACTAGGAACTAAAATTTTCAGCGGCGTTCTCTTATCATAGGCACTCTTGCGATATTCCATCCAACGATAAAATTAAAATTAAATTGAAATATACGCGAAAAATCTAAGGGTTGATTATTTTCACGACAATGGAAAGTAAAACTAAGGAAAGGAGAAGAAAAATTAAACTCAGAAAGTGTTTTATTTTATTAAAATAGATGGTAACGAATTGAATTTACTCACTTAACTTTGTGTATTGTTTGTGCTTTACAAGAATATTTTAAACTTCAAAGATACACTTTAAAATTAATAGTTTCGGCAATGTGGTAATAAATGTGCTTAACTGCATTTGATCTTAGGAATTTATTTATTTTTTACAAAGTTTTTGGCGATAAGTTTTATACTCATGTATATATAAATTACTTTTATTAAGTGTATCACTTCACAGAATTTGCGTAAAATAAGAATATCGTGCCAAAAAATGTATGTTTAAGCGACAAGCGCAGCAGCGTATGAAGCGCCAGGGCTCTTAGATAAACAAAGATAAGATCCGTTATACGGTAGCAATTATTTTTAATGGTTATCTGAGGAAATGGTTATTTTGTTTAAAAGCTGTTTTCGTAACCGCCGCTGCTAACCAAATAATTGCGGAGAGTAATTATAAATAAAGTGCCCGTTTTCCGTATTGAAATAAAATATCGGGTGATTAATTCTCAATAACCAGTTAAGTATGTCAGAGCTTAAGGCTGACGAATGACAGGGAAGTGAAGACGTAATAAGGATATTTTTGAGTAATTGAATGCTGACGTTTTTTTTTTTAGTATTTCATTGCGAAAAATATTTTCAATTTTGAAATAAGAAATGTTTCAAATTAATGTTGTCAGTTTACACATATTAATGAAACTTATTGTTAGCCCAGAAGATGGAAGTATGGAAAACACAATCCTGTCACAAGCAGTATTTTTTTTCGAAAAATAGAAAAAAGACCAAAAAAACTAACAAAGATATTTTGTTGGTTCTTTTATAAATTTATTCATTTGCTGTGCATAGATGCTAATCCCAAAGAACAACACAACGGTTTTGTCTAACCCTTCAGAGATATATTTGATTCATCGATAGTGTTCAAAAGCTTATATTTTCTTTGGTAAGTCAAACAATTTATAAACCCTTAGAATTCACGCGAAGATAGTGTGTTTTATACAATTTATAAGCTACTATAAAATAATTTATAGAACTCGATGCTCTTACATGATTTAAAAAAAAGTTTCAGGAGACATGAAAGACCATCTTACAGAGGTAATTGGTAATACATGTTTATATAGTGAACAAGTACTACCATTAAACTGTAAAAGACCACAATTTAACATGTGAGGGATATAACGTTTACAAATCGTATTTTAATAGATGTAAGAGTATGGCGAATGTGTGTAAGTTATTAACGGTGTTTGTGGAAATAAGTTGCTTTTTGTAACATAAATTATTTTCATATCGACATTTATTCGTAATGCGGTATATATATATATACATATGTATTAATACCTACAAACGTATACATATAAATGATATGTTCGTATGTATACAAACCCTCAAATGATGAATTTCATTGCTATCCTTAGAGAAGTGGTATTTATTTGGAAAGCATTACATACAAGCTAAATATTTATTTAATTAATTTTGTAATTAAAGTGATAAATATGAATATCGAGGCCACGTATCAATAAAAATCCGGTTGCGATCTATTAAAACTACCCACGAAAATTGAACTTTTCTTCTGTAAAATTTATCTTTAAATTAGCTTACGGTCTTTCGTGCCAAATTTCATCTCGAATGAAGAAAAAATATGGCCTGCAATATGTACTGCATATTGGCTTTATAGCACAGGTTCTAATCGTCACGGACTAATTTCCAAAGAAAGATTTGACGGATTGCACTATATGTTTTAATTCATTTTCGTGTTGAAACGTCCATATAGTAGGGGAATTATTTTCCGCATAAGGTAGATGATTTCCTGCAATATTTTTTTTCAGTGGTGTTGATCAAGGGTGACTTAACATTTTTACAGATTACAGAATTCCTCAAGAAACAACCCCAAATTTTATATTACCGCTATTAATTAATTTTTTGTGTTTATTTCTGCTTTTAAAACATACCCTAAATATAGACTGTTCTCTAGGGGCGCGAACGTTATCCTGGTTTAGCCAGAAAATAACACGTTTCCATTAAGAATAGATCCAATGTTCATACTTCTACCAAAAGTCAACGAGTCTAATATGTACTCTATTTTCAATGGTGGAACTATTCGAGTACTCTTCTGAAAATCTTTGTTTCTACTGAGCAGTTCTTTCTGATCTTGCTGATATGCGGACATTTCATTCTGGCCCGAATACTTCTCCCTTAACCAATACGGAATCTTTTTTGGTAATCGTGACCAATCTACGATCTTCTTATGAGTTTGTTCTTCTTCGTCATTTCTTTCTCTGAAAACTTTCAGTTATTTAGATATTTTGAAATATTTAACTGTGTTATGGATCGTATATTTGGAACAATTTCGATGATATAAAATTTTGCGGTATCGCTATCAATCATTATCATCATTACAATTAGTGGGAAAAAGAACACTGGTAAACTTAATCCACCCCCCTCCGTAAATTCCAATAGATACCTATCCTATGACGCCTGCATTCATCGGATTTTCGCCACCTTTATCAGATAATCTGCACCAAGCAATCGACCATCCTACTCTGTGTCCTTAGGCACACTTCGAGAACCTTTCTTCGAGAACGTTTGTTGGTTCAGCAAGATATACGGTTTGGCTATTACCACTTTAGGCAGGCAATCCTACCAGCTATATAGAGAAAATCCGAACATAATACTTTTCATAGCTCGCTGAGTATTTGGAGTACTTTTACAAAGCCATGAGACGAAGTTCCTCACTGGAACTTCGTCTCATTTCCGTATATCATAACTGGTAGCACATACTGGTTGATAACTATCGTCTACAGATACTAGGATATTTTGGATGAGAAAATATGGCGAAGTTTCCTGAATGCTACCCAGTCGAATTGAATACTCCCTTTAACCTTTTCTCTAAGTTAAATTTATCTAATTAGGCTGTGTGTCCTAGGTATACATCAACTTCCTAAGCAAGATCCCCACTAATGTTGGTATACGAGTACCATAGAAGTTAAATACGATCTTATATTTGACTGCATTCTATCTATTTCTATTATATTTTCATTAATACATATTCAAATAAATATATATTGTTTTAACTTTATATAATATTTAGACTATCTTTCTTTTCCAATGTCGTAAGAAAAAACATTTTTAGTAAGGTAAAGTAAAGTTTTGATAATTTTTTTTGATATGTCATAAGCTGAATAAAACCTTACAGTTATTTGTTTTATAATTTATATTGATCTTAGTTATTGAGTTCACAGTAATTGTTTGTAAATTGAGATATATCGCTAGTTGAGATACATTGAGATATATTCCGTTCTCGGATAAAAATGATGGTAAATCATTTTCTCAGCTTTTAATTTTGACTCGAAGATTTTCACTTCTAGATCGTGAGATGTCACATAAATATATAAGTAATAAAATTCTACATCCGCAAGTTTAAGTTTTTTATACTTTTATAAATTTCCAGCAAATGCTAGCTATCGGAAATGTCGTCATATTCTTTGGATTTATGGAAATTTCATGAATTCTATTATACCTGGCTGAAAACGTCTCGATAGCTATATAATATTTATAGTTATTCAAGGTATCTCTAAACTATTTAGTCTACAACAAACGTCGGTTGAACGAAGTTTCGAAATCAGTATTCTCTAAAAGTTTTTGATGTCACCTAATACGAATATCATATTTCCTTTTATCAAATTTAAAAATTGGGAAAACGTTTTCATTATTATCAGTAATGTCATCAGCAAGAATTATCTAATTTTCATCCTTAAAATTGGAATATTTTTGAAATGCGTCTTACAATATGTGTGTATCACATGACTTTTTTCTCGTTCATACGTTTATTTCAAATAAAATTGTGTAGAAATGTAGGAGGAAATAAACACATGCATGTATTGCTGAAAAGTATCTCTTATATGAACGTATATATTTTTTATTTATTAGGGCAATTAAATTATTTGTCATATCATCTACAAAATGTAAACATTTCATTTTTTAAATCATTTTTATATGTTAGATAACGTCGTACTCAACTTTATATGTACGTTTTTATCTAAAACTATACATTTTTTTCAAAATTCTTAAGAATTTTTGTACCAAATATCAGGCACCTCGAAACTAATTTCAATATAATTAAATTTATATTTAGATCTATGTTGACGATGTATATTTTTGTAAATACGTAATATACTTTAATGGTTTAAATTTTACAGTAACAGATGCTTTATGAATTAAATACAATATCCGTACTTAAACCTACCTACCTAATATTGTATTTGGCCCTAATTAAAATTGCGAAATTAATTATTAAATTTTGTAACAAATATTGTCAAGCGTAATCAAAATTGTAAGCACCTGCGATGAACTTAAAGCAGATAATAAGATCGAGACGTACCTCATGAATCTTAATTGAATTCAAATAAGAATATAGCAGAAGTCCTTGAAAAATGCCGCCGGAATATTCGCTCAAAGGATTAATTTTCAAGTTTTTATCGTTATAAATTAATTCCTTAATTTGGAATTATGGTATTAGCGGAGTTGAATTTTTAAAGAAGTTTAAATTACTTTTTTTCTTTCTTTTTTATTCCTGGGGTCGTCTGTTTAAATGAGCTGACACTGTCAATCGATTCTTATAAAAATGTTGGACATTTAGGTCTTATTGTTTCGATGTTATGAACACACATTTTTTTTGGTTTAAGACGATTTTACCATCACATACATCGTCATGTCTGCCCTTCTGTTCGCATGTCTCAGATTTAAAATTTCTGCAGTTTTAGAGCTATATGTATAAATTTTGTAAAAAAATACAATTGAAATCTCTATTTAGAGATTTCAATTGTATATACATACATACATACGTACATACACACACACACAAACATATATATATATATATATATATGTGTGTATATATATATATATATATATATATATACATATATATATATATATGTTTGTTTATGTTTTTTGTGTTACATTTGTTTAATTAATTCAAAATTTCAAAATTTTCTTCTTTCTTAGGAATTACACCATGGTATTTTTTGTAAATTACCACGACTGAAATTATAAGGACTTAAAAATATAGTTCAGTATAAAAGATTGGGTAAAGTCAATATGCATTCTCAATCTCTTTCGTCAATATGCATTCTCAATATTTTATCATTTGTACATATACATGCCTTATCGAATAAGCTTCAAAATTAAACGCTCCATAGTCATATTGAAACAGTAGATTTATCAAATTTGTATTTAATATTAACAAGGATTCACAAAGAAAAATTTACAACAAATAAAAAAGCAAAGTTTTTCGTATCCATCTGCTGTAAGTCCATAATTATTAGTTAAAAATGGGATAGTACTCTATTTACTTCCTGTGCAATAGATAGATTAATCGAGCTTTTTGTACCACTCATTAAATTTGACCAGAATAACATTTAAAATTCGACCCATCTTTCATACCAATTATTGAATTTAAAATATTTTTTATAAACATTATTTACGAATCATGATCTTAGCATAAATCTGAGTTGCTTGTCTGATATACAATTCATAACCTGACCTCGAGTCGTTCGCGAGTTCGTCGAGCAAAGTAACTAGCGGTCGCGTGCAGGCGGCGCCCATAGCCGCGCCTCACGAGTCGTACCGCCCGCCCTATCGCGCCCATCGCCCATCTGATTGCCCTAAATACGTCTTGGGGCAACTATCTTATCATATCCATTGCTTGATTGGTCGCGATACTTTTTAAATGTCGCTCAGGTCGTTTGGGGCCGCAAGCTTTTGTTTTGATTTCTTTAAGCCTTGGGTCGTTGTTAGTGCTTTTTGTTGGTGTATTGCTTTTGTTCTATTTAAATGTTATTTAGGTACAATTGAATGTTATTATTATTTTTATTAATAATATGTTACTTGTGTTTTAATTTATTTAAGTATCTTTATTTGTATAACGTCTGAAACCGTGATAGATGTAAATTACAATGTCATTTAAAATTAGAAATATTTTGACAAGTTATGTAAAATTAGGGAATACCTTAATCATTTCATACAAAATGGCAGTTTGAAAAACTACCCTTTAATTATGCTTGCCCTTGGTTTGTCTAATTCAAAAATATTTTTAGGGTCTAATTTTGCAAAAGGAAACGGATCATAACAAACTATTAAAATACAATTATCATTGTACAACGTTAATTTTTTTTAGATTTACAACCGTTTAAACGTTTAACTCATAAATATACCCGTTGCATTTCACTCTCCTTAACTTAAACTATTATTGCATATTATTGACATGTGTTGAAAATATATATGCTCTATGTTAATCTATATATTGTAAAATATATAATGGCATATATTTCGAGACTCGTTTATGTATTAGATAACAAAAATTTCCTTTTTTCATGTAAGATTAAGATTGTTGAAATTCACCCAAGGAGGTGATTGGTATTTAAAAATATGCATATTATCATAATTTTATCTGATATTAAAACGTGTATGAAATATTATTAAGTTTTTCGTGAAATTGGAGTTTAAGGGCAAGTATTATTTATAGAGGCATGTACATGTATCTGAAGAGAACTTTACTTGGATTCATATTTTACTATATTTGAAACAGAAAACAACTTACAAATCACGAACTAAACTATAAAAAAATTATGCTATAGAGTTTGATAATAGCAAACTGCAGATTCATTTAGTACTGAGAATTTAAATATTTAGGATAAAACACGGTTTAATATTTATAATATTAATTAGGGGTAATTAGAAAGTCATTCACATATCAATGAAATATATATTAACCTTGGTATCTTGATTGCTTTAATTTTAATATAATTTATAAAATCCCTCATTGAGTAAGAGAGAGTCTTAAAAATAGACTATTTATATCAATGTAATTTTTAGTATTTGACTAAGAGCCCATTCATCCTATACAAGTGACAAAATAGTGTAATGTTATGTTTACATGGACCAGAATATTATTTACAAGGAAGCAGCATGGTCTAGGAAATTTTGTTTGAGTCCAACTTTTATAAAGTGGTAGCGTACACTGTAAGTACTTTTTTGTGAAAGTGTAAGCCGGTACTAGTAATAATGTGAAATAATCTCGGTAAATTTTGCTAATAGAATATATATCTACACACTGCAGATTTAAATATAACTGATTGGTCGAGTGGTTAATATATGAACCGTAATTCGCGGGTTCCCGTTCGATTCAGTTTTCGTCAGGTTGTCATCTCTCACTGTACTGTGTGTATAAAAAAATATCAGTTTGATATATTTATATTGGTTTGGCAATTTCGCATACTAAGTGTTATAGTTGGTGTTTCTACATTATTTTTTTTTATTTGTTATTTTAAATACAAGACTTTTAATATAGGTGTTTAGCATAGAGCAGAAATTTTGGTAATGAGAATTAGCACACATTTATTTAGATCACAAATTAAATAATTGCTATTAAAAAAAATAATAAAATATTTTAAAGTTAGAGTTAAAAGCAGTTACTGATAATTGGTTTTTATTTGTAGCTTATGTAACATGCTTGTAAACATTAAAAGGAATAACAGTTTCTTGAAATCTTTATTGACGAAAATTTCACACCCTTCCAATATTTGTAGTTATTTTTTTCTATCGATAACATTTTTGTCTATTTGTGACTCTCTAGACATATTATTAATAAAGAATCAACGATATTAAAAAGGAAATTATAATTCAAAACTTATCAGACTTTAATATCAATGACAACATTTGAAAACACATTGTCGGCTGAGATTATCTCACGCTTATTGATGTTGTCATTAAGGATGTACTTTAAATTAATTACATTAGAACAAATATTAGAAACTCCGTAATTTATTTGTCAGTTGCAAGTCTTTCTTGAGGCGAAACTAATTGCATAATAAACACGACCTCAAATTACATACAAGTGCTTTTAAAGAAGTTTAAATGAATGTAACTAGACTATTATATAGAGTTAAATAACGGCTTAAGATATTATAGGTTGAAACAGGAGAAAGTAAATAAATTATTTATATAATAGAAGTGACTTGAATTGGTTAATAGATCGAAATAAACATTTAGACAATAAACAAATCGTTAACCATCCAGGTAATCATTTTTTAAAGATTACTTTTTAGACATTTGAGTTTTATGTACTAATTTAGAGTAACAATTCTTCAGGCAAGTAGTATCTATTTAAAAATTAACCTTCGACTCACTATTCATTTAGGTAAGATAAGAAGCAACTATGGAAGGACTTATCATATTCGGAAATTTTTATTCACTTTACTTGCTTGCTTATATATAAACTAATATTACAAATGTGAAAATTTTTTTGTTTGTTTCTTTTTTACTTAATTAATCTATAAACAAATAATGAATTATTACCAAAGTTAATAAATATATTAACTTTGGTAATAATTATATTAGAGTAACAATAAATATATTAGAGTAACAATTCTTCAGGCAAGTAGTATCTATTTAAAAATTAATCTTCGTGTTACTATTCATTTAGGTAAGATAAGAAGCGACTATGGAAGGACTTATCATATTCGGAAATTTTTATTCACTTTACTTGCTTGCTTATATATTAACTAATATTACAAATGTGACAATTTTTTTGTTTGTTTGTTTGTTACTTAATTAATCTATAAACAAATAATGAATTATTACCAAAGTTAATAAATATATAGTGATCTCATACCCACTAATATGAGTATGAAAAAAACTTGAATATTTTATCGTATAGCATACACGAACTACAAAAAATATATTTGGATGTTTTGTAAATTAACCCGATCTAAACGGCTCGATATATTGTCATAAAACTTGTTACTTTTATAGTTCATTATTCAACTTAACCTATTTTATAATTTTGTAGATAAATATAAAAAAAATATTGCATAATTTCTGAAACATGAAACTCGGTGATTTTATTTAATAATAAAAATTTATTGCTACATGATACCAACAAATATATTAATTTGTATTTTATTTGACTATTACTCATTAAATTACATTAATATTATAAAAAAAAACTACGAGGGCAAACTCGCAAGAATAAACAGCTATTGTGTGTGGTCTTTTTATTTTTATTTATTTCCTAGCATTATTACAATTGTCCTGTAATTTAAGCCGTAGCTAACTGCAAACCAATATAGAATTACATATACGAGTACTTAAGATTAATTTCCAACTTTGGCGGTTACGAGAATGAGATTCATAGAGGCAGTGCCGTCACTAGATCTGAGTTAGAGAAACTTCAAAAGATTTTGAAGGACAGGAGGATCACCAAAAATACTAAAGTTCACTTAAGGAGATGCCCAACATTTCCAATGTTCCTCTATGAAGTCGAGACATGGACAATGATGCTACAGGAGCGTCGGAAGATCGACGCACTAGGAATGTGGAGTTGGAGATATCTACTCAGAATGCCTTGCGCTGCTCATCGCACCAATTTGTAAAAAAATAAATAAAATGTTATCATCAATTGTGTAAATATGAATCCTGAAGTTATTTGGACACATCACCAGCAATGAAGGCTCAATGAAATGTTTGGTAGTGCAGAAAAAAATAAAAAGTTATACCACATTATGAATCGACCTTCTGAAATCCATCACACACTCCACCTTGTATGTGTGTTTGAAAATTAGAGATGGATCCCGAGACTATTTTGACTTTTATTTTTCTTTCTTAGCTAATTATGGTTTTTAATAAAGAAGTATTAATTCATTATTTTAATTTGGAACAGTAATTAATTATACTGATTTTTTTTATCTCTTGATCACCAAACGCTCCAAAACCTCATTCACGATCTCACGCCACGATTACCAAAATCTCATTTTGTTACTTATTTATGACAGCAAATTATTAACGTTAGATATATTTCATGATTTAAAATTTTATTTAAAATAATGAAATACATCTACTGTCTTCGGATTGAGGTTGGATGGAGTTACTCTCTTTATTTAATAAAAAGATGAAGAAATATTTTTTTCTTCCATATTCTTGGCCATGTGATTTATGAAAATATAGATATAAATAGTATTTATAACTGTTTTTTTCATTTATTATTTCAGCTTTTAAGAACAATGTTGAAGAAAATCACATCTTGAATACATTAAAGAAATAAAAGAAATTATAATTTTCAAGAAACCCTTTTACAAAATCCATAGAGCTTTTTTCTGTCAATAAAATTAAAATAGCACTTGGTAGTACACAGTTAACCAGTACCACCATGGTTTAGCTGACAACAGCTCCAGGCTATAAGGTATGAATATGAGTTTCCCCTTAACATGTTTTCTAATCGCTTCATTACGTACGACGCGCTTCATTACCGAAACCGGTCGCTCAGCACACCCACCAACTAATAACCGATGAGAACCAGTCACCTGTACACGTAATTGCCGCCGCCAAATCAAACGAACTTATCCTTCAAAATGGTTTTTCCGTATCGCACCATGGATCCTGGCAGGATATCGGGAGATGCGGCGCTCGCGTGCGACACGCAAACGTCCGTGCCGCGTGCGCACGTCACTAGCGACTTAACAGGATCTGGTAACGGATAACTGTAGGTAATACAATTTAAATGTTGTAATCTAACAAAGGAATACAAATATGTAAGAGAGTAGGTATATAGCTAAGTAATAGAAAGTGTTCTCGGCTGTGAAGTTATAAATGGAGTATGAGCCGATTATATTCGTAGTCGTAATTGCCCAGTAAAAAGGGCATTCAGATCTTGGAATATATATTAAAAATTGGCATCCATTGGACCGGTCGATCGATTATATGCCAGCTACTGCTAATTGCCAAAATTTATATTATTAGGCGAAACCAAGACTGGCAAATAAAAGAAGAGCTAAAGGGATAAAAAGGGACGTTTATGTAAACAAATAGACGTTTCCCACTTGCTTAGGTTTACCGTTCATTTTAGCTTTTGACTACGTAGATACGAATATTTTGCCTTTTATGTTGTGTATCAAACATACTTTTGATGAAGTATCCACACTGAATTCTTTAAATGTTTATTCTGAATTCAGCCTATTTATTTTTATACCGAATGTAATCATATACGATTTTATTAGAAAAAACACTTTGAAATTCAATTTTTACTATAGCGTCCATCAAGAGCTTCTATATAAATTTTCCTGTGTTCAAACTTTCTTTTACACATTTATGAGAATTGATTTATCGATTCGTAAATTCGTATAAACATACACAAAATAACTTATAAATATATGCGTGTAATTACACATTTGCGTATGTATACGTGTAGAGAAAACAAGAAATTTAAATTGGATTTTCTCATTATAAATTTGCCTTCGATTCTACTTGAAATATAACTGTATTATTTGCTTTGTATAGCTCTTGACGATGAGTCAATATTTCATAAAATTATGACTAGACACACTACAATGCTTTATAAAATTGAAAGATTTAAAGATACATAGAACTTATTCATTTTATTTATACATATTGAATATATTTGGCGTTAACTTTGTAGAAATTCATTATTCACAATTAAATGAAACTACGTGATGTAGTATTATTTCTACTTTCTTTAATTTCTTTACCACGACCTAGGTTTCGTTGTATTACAACATCTTCAGGTGGGATATTAGCAAAGATCTTTCTTTGCTAATATCCCATCTTTGCTAATATTCCACCTGAAGATGTTGTAATACAACGAAACCTAGGTCGTAGTAAAGAAATTAAAGAAAGTAGAAATAATACTACATCACGTAGTTTCAATTAATTGTGTTTATTTATACAATTACAACATTAGCATTATTTAAAAAAAAAATTAAACTTCTTATGGTACGTAATTATATAATACCAAACTTTATAAATATTGATTTTATTTTTCTGTAGATAATTATATTGTTCAGTATATATTTCACAAGCATAAGAAATTTACTTAATTTTTTTTTATTAAAAAAAAAATTTTTTTCCTCTTAAATGGAATATTTCATTAACAAATTCAATAACTCGATAAACTTTCAAAAATAATTTTATTATATTTTATCTTGTTCGCGTAAATCAACAATGCTATTTTATCTAGTTTCATCATGATGTGGAAGAATTACCATTCGGTTATGAAATCCTAAAAAGAAATAAAAGACATTTTTATAAAATTCTGCGAAAAATACGTAATTCTGACTTGATATACACCAGGCAGATATAAATTATTTTTCAATTGTCAATTGAAATATTAATATTAAAAATATTTATAATTATATATATATATATATATATATATATATATATATATATATATATATATATGTATATATATATTTACTGTCTTTAAAGAGCCTAATATAACTATATGTTCAATTCCAACCCACCATGTAGCTATCTATTAGAAAAATCCATTGTCAGTATTAAAAATGAGACAAACACATCATTTTAAACGATGCGAACCTCACAAATGAACAACTGGCTTCACAAAGAGATGCGCCGGAACGTTTCAATGAATCGGACCATATAAATTTGATACAATTCATGTCAGCAACCTAAGTTCCAATAACAATGTGTAGCATACCGATGCTGCGAAGTAAATATTTCCAATGAATGAAGGAATTTAATTTATGAACACGACTTACCACGCCCGGGTTTTGAATTAAATCGAGCAGACGTTTCGGTCATACTGGCGAAGGTTTCTTTTATCCTTTTGTCCTTGCTCACAAAAAGGTGTGAACCTGGCGTGGCTCAGCCAAAGCGAATCTGAAATGGGCATTCGTATTAAAGTAGAAATGACAGTTATAATCAGTCGTGTTAACACCTGGATATATGTTTAATTGATCAATCTTTTCAAAATAATGGCAAAATTATTCAATGATATCTAGCCCTCTGACTGTTAGTAAGGAACATAAATTGATGATCTACGTCGCTTATGATTTAAGGTTATCAAATTTGTTAAGCATTATTTTATCTTGAATTCGAAAGGTTATCTAAATTTTCCGTCGATATTCTTAAACATTTCGGTTCTTTAAACATGATTATCTTTCTAAATGTTACATAAAATAATTTACAATTAAAAATTTCAACACTTGCTACCAATTTTTTATTCTAGTGTCTAGTTACAATATAGAAGTGGAAGGACCAAAGGACAAACGGAGACAATTGACAAAAATGGCTCATTTTATCCTAAAATAAGTAGATATGTTGAATATTTCTCTTAGTCATTATCTGTATGTAACTATGTACAAAATTTTAAGCGGATCGGTTGAACTGATTATCAAAAAGCCAGTAAAGTAGGCAATGAACTTGCACTGCTAAGTCCTTAGGCACTTGTAAGTATTTAAAGACCGTAGAGACTCTGTTAAACTATTTAAAAACATTAACATTATTTTTCACCATTCAAATATATTACTTAGTTTACTTTTCAGTGAAGAATATCGTGAATTTTTCAAAACTATCATACTTAGAATTTTTGCTATAGTTTTGAGCTATTGAGTATGTAGTAAATTTCTAGGAATGCTTTTTTCATGATTTTGACCTTAGCGGCTTCGAAAATTTAGTGGAAGGGGGGACGTATGTTTGTATATAATATACTTTCAACTAATGTACGTAAAATAATACGGTAATGAAAAAAAAAGGTTTTGGAATTATAATATAATTATATATATATATATATATATATATATATATATATATATATATATATATATATATATATATATATATATATACGTATATATATATATATTTACGAAGTTTCGTTTTCGATTTATTAACGTAGGTATACATTAATAATATAAAATGAAAATAATGATTATGACTTACCACATTTTTACATGTTTATATATATTTGTAGGCATGCATTTAGAAAACTAATTGCCAAGAAGCGTTCATTTCTACCAAGCCGCATAAATAAGGAAATATTTTTTAAAAATAGGTTTCAATTTATTTTCTAAAATACTATAAAATATTCATTGGGAATAAAATAAAATATTGTAGAATTTCGGAAAACAAGAGGAAATTATTTAGTGTAAGGAAAAAGGTTCCGTTACTGAAAGGGATATCGGAGAGACGGCAAGAGATACAAATTACAAGTAGCCGGTTTTTCTTAGAAGAAATGAACACAATGTTAAAGTAGAATTTCTGGCAGTGGTTACAAAGTTTTGCAACTTAAAGAGAAAATTATTTTTTATAATGTAGTGCCTTACTTAGAAATATGAAACATATATTGATATTGTTCTTTAAATCATGAAGAGAATGTAATGCTAGTTATTATTTCTACTTTATTTAACTTCTTTACCACGACCTAGGTTTCGTTGTGTTACAACTTCAGGTGGGCTATTAGCAAAGATTGGGTTAAAAAACCTTTGCTAATTGCCCACCTGAAGACGTTGTAACACAAAAAACCTAAAAGTAAAGAATTCAAATAAAATAGAAATAATACTACATCACGTATTCTCATTTAATTGTAAATTAACGCCAAATATGTCCAATACAAGTTTTACATTTATCTATGCATTTGAGAATGTTAGCTATTTAACTAATTGCTGAATGTTCTAATAAAAGTAACTTACCATTTAGTCCTGAGGTGGGTGAGAACTACGAACTTGTTTAGTAAGTAGGTTTAGATGCTAATTTGTACACAAATATTCATAAATTTAAATGTTTTATTCATATTTAGAGAAATCCAACAGAAGAGTTAAATATGACAAACCGAAAAATGTTTTTTCATGTGTTTCTATTGAAATTATTTAATATTGCCGCCATGGTGTGTTGGATTGATTACAAGACATACGGTTTTTCACGGTGCGGCGTATCACAGGATTCGTTTCCCGGCCGCCAGTCGAACGGACCTGGGCTGGTGGTGTGGTTAGATTTAAGAGATTGGTCTCGGTACAATAAGTCTGTCATATATATCAGTCGTATACAAATATTTTAACTCGATTAATGGAAACAATAAAATTCAAAGTGGTTAAAATTCGTATTCTTTGTCAGTGCTGCTAGGTATTATTATTTACGGTCGTGAAAATTTGTTGGTGTAAAAATTATTTTATTTATTTATGAACTATTCCAAATGAACAAAAAAATAAGAGGCTTTGTTACCTCGAGAGTGTTACTGGACACAAATAAGGTATTAATTCAAAATGTGAGCGTACTTATTTTTTTATCTTCAGAATTAGAAATGAAACCTTTTGAATGAATACTCATAAATTTTTATATTCAACACTTTTTAATATTTGTTGTTAAAATACAGAATATGAGAAATTTTAGAGCCTATTTATAACTTCCTATGTAATGGCATTTGAGATAGATCTAACAAAATAGATCTAGGAACTTTGGTGGTCCAATAAAACAGGTATTTTAGCAAACAAGTGAAAAAGAATTTCTGCTCTATTAAATAAATCATTTTCAATGATACCCCATATTTATAAGCAGAAAAACATATTTCCTATCAGCCGGGGAGGTTCCCGTACCTGTAGTGTGGGAGCCTGTTTGAATATAATTTTAAGCATTTGAAAACCATTTTTAGTTATGAGCAAAATAATATATTATATGTAAATTTAATGTCTCTACCTCACTACTTTTAAGTGTTAAAATCCTGTAACAAATAGAGAAACGGAAGTGTGGATAGATGTTGCCATAACAACGGGGTTCCTTTTCGATACTTCTTGTACGAAATTATAAAAAAAGTGTATATTAATAATTATGTGTTATATAATCACATAATTAATCATTTCTATTAAGATAATCCTTAATATGCACAAATTTGATAGCAATTTTATATCCAGTTGCATAGTTATTAGGTATCAAAGAATGGCACTAAATTTAAATTTGTAAATTTTTTTTTGGTATGGATAAGGATATTAGTGTAGCAAACTAAAACGAGACAACAATTTTAATAAGGATAAATGATATTTTCTCAATAAAACCTTAGGTAGAATTATACGTAATTAAATAAAGTGTACATGGGTTTATCTTTCATTAGGCACACAAGTAAATGTGTTACATATTCCCATCATAATTCTTATTAGCCCCTTTGCGTGCCCGTATCACTTTGTTTAAATAGAGCCAAAACATTTTGTTAATTGTCTGTCGTAAAAGTAAACTCGTTGGAAACTGCGATTTAAGAAAAACTTTTATCGCTTGTCTCTACATTATTGGTAACTTTATTTTGCTTGCAATAACATTAACCCAAATAAAATTTTTTTCATGTACAAAAGCAATAATGAACTTACATCTTTTAGTAAACTATATGTATGTACCCAAAGCTTATTTAGTCCATACCATTTGTTTGTTTAACTAGGCCCTTTTAGCCTGTACTTGTATTTTTTAATTTTGTATTTTATTATTTTTAGGATTCCGTACAGCAAAAGAAAAACAAAACGAATCATTATACTATTACTCACGTGTCCGTTCGTCTACATGTCTGTTACACTCGTTTTTTTCGAAACATGTTTAACAATTCGGCAAAGTGATGAACTATCTTAACAGCCAAGTTTTTTTAATTAAGTTAAGCTATCACTGACAATATTTGATATGACAATAATTGATATTTGATGATTCGTGATATAGACACTTTTTTAAAATTTGTGAAAATCACTACTCTGGGCTGATCTTTTGGGTCCACGGCTATAAATTAAGTTCTATGGTTAACTTCTTTATAGTTAAGTTTAGTTGAATAATAAGCCTTTCGAAGCAATTGAAACATTTTGCAATAAGTAATACATTGCACTCTCAAAAAAAATTAAAAAATGTACCATTTAAGATTTCGTAATTTTCGGCACCCAACGTTGGCTGTCTACATAAAAAAAATGTGCAACTCAGATTTGTCGAAGAATTTAAAAAATGGCATATGTGTTGCAAAAATTATGGTAATGAATATCTTATAGATTTTAACTAAAAAAAAAGATATTCCCACTTAACCACAGAAGGCACCCAATTTGAGGTAATTATCTTTATGTCTGAATACTGATGTAAATATGTTTTTTCTCTTTAAAAAAGAACAATAAAATAAATTCAAAAATTAAAAAAATTAGCAATTTTTTAACAAATTATGTATATATATATATATATATATATATATATATATATATATATATATATATATATATATATATATATATAAAGCATTTATATTTTTTGATAATATGGAATAAGTTTCTAAATAAATCAAATAAATTTTTTTCACGCAAAAAATGTACACGATTATACATACTAATAAACAATGAAAAATATATTATAATATTTCGTAAGTACTTAGTTCGAATATTATTGTCGATATATAAATATTAATAGTAAGACGTAAAAACATTTTCAGTTCATCTTTATCTTGCATTTGCGATATGTTTACATACGTGTCATATGTTTAAGGATATCACAAATTATGAAAAAAAAAATTCATTTCTGTATATTTTGTGTATAAGTCCTTATTGAAACCTACTTACTATATATGTGTTTAATTCTCACCCACTTCAGGACTAAGTAATGGTAAGGTCTCTTAATTAGCCTAATTTGTAATTAGTTAGGCAGCTAACATCCTTAGAAGCACCAATTAATAACCTAAAAACGTGTAACTAGCTTTATATTCGTTTTATAATTTAATAAATAATGCCCGTATATATTCAACAATTCCTAAATAATTTATTAAATTAAGACTATTATATTCTAAGAAATTATTTTCTCCCCAAACTGCCAAAGTTTGTAACATCAAGATACAGCTACCAGGAATTCGATCTCGACACGGTTTTCAAGTCTTCTAAGAAAATCTACTTCTTGTAATCTTTATCTCTTGCCGTCTCTACGATGCCCCCTTTGTTTAATGGAACCTTGTTCAGGACTCTAAAAATGTTGTGCTTGTTTTCGTAGAATGTGATATATTTATTTTGACGTATTCCTAATTAATATTATAAAGCACTTTACATAATAAATTTGAATTATTTTTCAGAAATATTTTTTGTTTATCAGGTTTGGTAGAAAATGAACGCTTATGGGCAATTTGTTTGCTAAATACATGTGTTTATGAGTATGAATGTATGGATTAGTGGCATGGAAACAAACATTTTACGGAATAATTATAAAAAAAGAAACATAATAATGGGTAAAAGCCGTCAGATGAATGACGACAAATTGATTTTATCTATAAAGTTTCACACACTGCAATTACCTACGAAAGGCTCATACAAAGAGCGTCTATTATCGATTTCAATTGAAGCGTTTACGTTTAATCGTAATAACATGGGAAGCCTGTGTTGAATTTCGGCAACTATTATTACCGACAAAGGGTCTTACTAAATACAAGAGTGTTGCAGGACATTTTAATGGAAGGACACGTGTACAATTTTGTCCCCAATCGGCTAAATGCGAATCGTTTATTTTTATCTTGCTTTTTAAATTTTTTTTCTCTTTCCCAATGCCGCATCACATGTTGCAAAAGCGGTAAAATCGGGTTTGGATTTGTTGAATTCAGTAAGCTAAGGGTAGATTCGTGCGGTGTTAGGTATCTATCGAAAGCATAGGTGAGATTTGTGATTTGTGTAATTCTTTTGAATATATATTTCACCGCCTGCACTTTTAAACATCACCTGAAACTATAAAGTTTTTAAATTTTACATTCTATCAGGGTGTAAAATTGATATAATATATTAACTCTATTGATATTCATAATAAATACTTGTGATATAGATAAAAAAGCGATATCAAATTAACCAAAATAAGTTCACAAAATGTTTATCGGGATAAATTTTACAATTAGTAGTGTTTCATTTAAGTTATTTTAGTGTTAATTTAATCATTATTATCATTGTTTAAATTTTATTTTAAACAAAGTTATTAAATTTTAATAACATTTTAAGTTGCTTGTATTAATCTACTGACTTTTTCAGCAGGTTCGCTTGCGTTAATTTTCTATTAATCTATATATTGTCTCTAAGCAATGCGAATATAGCAGTATCTTTTTATAGATAATACTTTATCATAACATTTTCATGTTATGAACATGTTATGCTCCTTGTTTATATTTTGTAGTACAAAATACAAACAGAGTGTCAGTAGGAAGAAAACCGAATATACGCACTGAAAGATATTTGGATCGACTGGCGCTACATAGCCACTATGCATCGATAACACCCCTTTGAAATCAGGCCATAATTTTAAATACTTAGGCTCACTAATAATAGCAGATCTGTGTAGAATGATATTGAAAAAATCGGATAAACGTCCGCTGGTTGAAGTAAAGTTCAACTGATAGGAATCATGTGTGATTTAAGAATACCTATAGAGATCAAAAACAACATATACAAAAGAGTAATAAGGTCAGTTCTATTTTATGGATTTGATGGCTGGTCCTTGAGAAATCCGATGAGCAGAAACTCCACGTAACTTAGCTAAAATTCTCAGATGATCCGGAGGATTAAATATGAAAGATAAAATTAGAAACGAACTTATCCGCGGAACGTTTGAAGTGGCAAAAATTCAAGATAAAATGGACACGTTATGCGTCGCTAAAAATGAAGAGATCTGTTATGGAGTTAGAACAACCAAAAAGAGGTTGTAGCATGCCACCACGTAGAAAGAGATATGAAGATGATGGGAAAAGTGGAAAGCGGCATGAAGGTGATTTCGTAGATTTTTTTTCTAAGTACATTTTATTTTGTTTCAAATTGACAGGAACTTAAGGAAATTAGAAAAGACTGAGCCTATAGATTATATGACCAATATAAGGTAAGGTCAATTTGCTAAATCCTGTATTGCATTCTACTTTCATGTTACAACGTAGCCGATCTACGATATTAAAATTACTATTCATATAAAATTATATTTGCTACGAATCGATCTACATTTTTCACCCCATTAATTTTTATCCAGATAAAGTGAAATAAAGAATGAAATACATTGCATCTATAACATGATCTTTCATTGAATGGGTAATCGATTAATTGCTTTTTAAAAAGACTTGGAATAAAAAAATCGAATTAGCAGATAAAGATTGCGATTATAGCGACTAGTTTTCTATACTGTATATAAACCTAAAAATATCTAAATAAGTCTGAAATATCTTGTTGGAATTTCTTGCTTAAATATAAATGGGCTTACCATTATATTATCAACTCATTAAACAATGGTAGGGCGTTATACAATTACGCTTTGCTTAAAATGTACGCTATATTTTGTCACCTCCAGATATGAAAACTTATCTGTACATTTCATAACATAAATAAATTTCAACACAAAATACAACAGTCAAATTATAAAGGAACGTTTACAATAACAGTGAAACTCAAAAAAAATCTGAGCTCATGACTAAATAGAAATATCGATATAATAGAATAGGAAACTGGGTTAAACAAATACTTAAAAACTTACACAATACGTGCGACACATAGATTAAATCCTACAGGATCGCGATCGTAATCCTTGGGGACTATTTTTGTCAGTTAATGTGCTGGAAATTGCCATTTATTTTCTTTTGTCAAAGTTTATTCAGACAGTTCATATTGTTGAATGTTTTTGTGTATCATTATTATTGTGTTATTTATCGATCACTGTAAGCTTATGGAAGATTGCAAAAGCTCAGTAAAAAAGTTAAATCGCATGTCCACGGTCATTGTGAAAGTGGGGTGAGATATTTTTTCGGATAATGAAATATACGTATACATGTTTTTAGATATATTTTCAAGCACAAAATTTGGTAAACTGTTTATAGCGTAGTCATTAATTATAGTTAACCAGCTACATTACCCGGCTTTGCCCGGGTATATCATATTTTTACTGTTTATATTTTCCTTAATATTTTCACTTTATTCTTCACTTTGATTTTCTCTCATTCCACGCACTGTTTTTCGAATTCTTGTAAGCTTCTTTCCTCTTTCTTCTTGTGTTTTGTTCTACAACGTTGCAGAACATTGTCGAACCTTCTAGAAAATTCTGAAACCCTATAAAAACTGGAATATTCTTGGTAAAAATTCCGTAACATCACACATTGTCGCCATTCATTTCCACCCACGCACAGCCACCGCTACCAAACCCTCTTAACATCTATAGGAGTCCAAGGGTTATCTACAATCACAACTGCGAGCAGAAGGCAATAGGTGGTTATGGCGAAAGCTATGTTGTTGTGAACATTTGTCTTTAATATACATGTATTATTGTAGTAGCTTTGTATATCGACATATGTGATCTAGCATTATGTCGTAATAAAGGATACTAAATAATTTCTTAGGGAGAACTCTGAGGAAATGCTATTGGATAAGTAGAATATTTATTAAATGATTAGTTGGAGTGTCATAATGTCATATTTATTAGCATCAATATGATCAATGTACCTATATATTTATTGACACAAATCAGGTACAAAAAAACTAATGTTGAAAACGACACTAAATTATTTATCAGATAAATACACATCAGTAATAGAAATAATAGCAATTTCAAATAAAACTAAACCGAAATCAAAATTAAAACTCACCTTCGCCATTTAATTTACAAAATGTAATGATTAATCATTTATTTTTCAGGATAATCTCAGCAAATTCATAACGATGAGTTTTTCCGAAATGAATGGGAAATAAATATGGGTAGTTTGTAAGTTTTAAAACGTACTAAAAAACTGACCTATTCTTTTAAATATTTAAGAACATTTTAAACATTTCCTATGGTTTCATTAGGGTCTAACATTCTGTCGCCACACTGTCATTATTCTAAAGCGAAATAAATATGTTCAACTATTGATGAAGAATTCAATAAGTCGCTACAATCGCCTGAAATATATTTATTCAGTTTTTACATCGTTTTTTGAAGCCTTTATTCGTTTATATCCAAAATTTCGTGCGATTTTATCACTACTCGCTTCAGGTTTATAATTCTGGGAAAACGAATATGTTATAATTGCACCCTTTCAGTCTAAAAATGTAGTGGGGGATAAAATATCAAATAATGGTATTTGTACTTAGCTGACATTAATTTCACATGCGTAACGTAAGTTATACTTTATTATGTTAATTAAACGCACACACACACACACACACATATATATATATATATATATATATATATATATATATATATATATATAGCTTATATATATATATATTTATATATGAGCATATTTAAGCAGGAAACTCTGCTGTTCCAAATAAGTGTAATGCTAAGCTAGGTTATTAGAGCCTCTGCGCTCATTATTTTCTCATATTAAAATAAGTAATTATGAATTTAAAGTATGCTTCAAACAAATTAATATATATATATATATAAATATTCCGCTCAAGGAAGACACTCCGAGCAATAACACGTTGAAAGCATAAAATAATAAATTGATTAAATTTGCCGCTGCCATATAATCTCATTTTACTGTTGAAAACTCGGCCATGGACCTTTTACGATATGATTGCAGACACGAGAAGAGTGATATGCAGAAGTTCGCATTAATCGGAATAGCGAGCCATAAAGTTGGATGTCGGCTTGGCGTTTAGCCAGTCTCTGATAAGTGCATTTGAGCTTCCCAATTGGTTATTATCTATAGTATTCCTCGTACTGCACAGCTGCAAAATACCTAGCAGAATAAAATTTCTGAGAAATAAATCAAAGACTGTTGAATCTGTTTGCAAGACTGTTCAAAATTTTTAAAATTTTCTGTCGAGGGTAAAATTAATTGTTTAATAACGGTACATATAATAAAAACCTGCCAAGTATTGATCGGACTCGCACGCTAAGAGTTCCATAGCATCAAAATAATATTAAAGTTATGAGTTTGTATTCCCCAAATACTGAGAAAAACAAAGCTATTAATAAGGTAGGTACCGAAAAAACTACATATCTCAAAAACTACACAATATAAGTTGTCCAAGCCAATTTTCATTAAAATTTTATTTTTAGTTCTATTACTTTAATTTTTTTTAGAATTTTACACACATCAGTTGTAATCAGAATTTTACACAAGTTAGTTGAAAAGTTAAAGGGGGTGGGGCACATTTGGGGGACTTTAGAAGCGCATGTCTCACCAATTATTGAACTAAATAAAAAAGTTATTTGAAAACATCCATATTATTGTTTATTTATTTATTTATCTACTTTAATGTATCTAATCGATACATATCGCGGACTTATTGCTACGAGAGCAATCTCTTATATCTAACCAGTCCAGCCCCGTTCAACGAACGGCCGGGAATTGAACCCGGGTCCTCGCGGTGCGCCGCATCGACAAAGGCCATGTGCTTTGTGATCAACCCAACACACCACGGTGATATGATTGTTAATATCTATCTAATGATACCCCACACGCCTATGTGCACTGGATTTTTTTTCTCCCTGAGGTATATGTATGGAGTACCATCCATAATATTATTTTTTTCACAATTCGGCTAAACTAACGAATTTCATTGCATAGCGGGTCATAGAACACACTGACAATCCAAATTTCATCTATATAGCGCCAATAGTCTCCGAGACAAACAAACGGATAGGTTGAAAGTAAAAAGGTTCCGTTTTTGCCATTTGGCTAGGACAAAATTCGTATATAAAATATTATACCATAGTTATAAAATTATTGGAGCAAATTAATTGAAATACTTTTTCTTGCTATGATTAAATGCTAGTTCTAGTATATATATATATATATATATATATATATACATATATATACATACATATATATATATATATATATTTATATATTTTTTTTACATTTGTTAAATATATAGTAGATAAAATTAGCATTGCATATCATTTGAAAGTCTAATATTACGCAAACAACACTTTAAAGTAGCAAATGGAATCTCGATTTGTTTTGAATGGTTTACCCAATTATATTCCACTTGATTGAATATCATTGGGCAGATCATTTAAAACAATGATATTTCACTTGGAATATCATTGGGCGGATCATTCAAAACAATGATATTCCACTTGATGGGGCGCGAAAGAAAATTCGCCCCCAATTTACATGTATGGGGAGTCACATTGCAATATTTTTAATATTTTGCAAAATATTAATTGAGATCTCCATTTACACATATAATTTAAAACTGTAGGAACTGTAAGGTATTTGAGGAAGGTGGACGGACATAGGGCCAATTTTAATGTTCCATTATTCTTTTCAGAACCCTAAAAATTTACCGTAAAACAAATTTATATTCTACATTTTCTTGAATTGTTTTCTGGGCTCAACCACCTTATGTTAAGTAAAAATGATCGATTCTATTTTTGTACATACTCCAGGATAAACATTTTTTATTAATAGTTTTCAAAAATTTCCTTTTCATTTTCATTCAATTCTCCGCTTTTTCACCGCCTCTATTAAATTGATTATTCTATAAATTATAATATTGTTTTTTTATTACTATTTCCACATGTAATCTGTTGTTCAACTACAATGCTTAATTGCAATGTTAATTTGGCAACATATTTAACGCGCAAGTACGTTGTAGTCTTAAATATATAAATAATTATCCAATTAAAGATGAAATGTCATTTACTTTCCCTTAATATTTAGCTATTCAAACCAAAATTATACCAATGAAATAAAAATATTTTTATATATATATATATATATATATATATATATATATATATATATATATATATATATATATACATACTCTTATATAACTAAAATCTCAGTTAAGTCTGGTTAACACAAAATTATTACTATGTTATATTAATATGTACATGTTAGAAATATTTAAAGTAACAGCGCAAAAAATCCAACACAAGCTTAATGTTAAGGTGTAAAATCAACAAACAATAATGCGGCCTGTAAATCTTCCATTTTTCTTTCTTTTAGGGTCCGTTTACAAATGTATTAAATGAAGTCACAAAAGACTACTTAGCACTAGCGCAGTACTTTCCAACAGTTCTTTTGTTGAGTCGCCTGCGGTGTCAGCCATTGTATCGGCAATGAGTTTATTACTGCCATCACGATGTATTATGGCGGCCGATTTGTTTTGCAACAGGTGGTCGGGCTTCAACAACACTTCACGGAATTCTTTACTATTCATGTTTTGAGGTTCGGTATGGACGAATAAAGAGGATATTGATGTAGAATAATTTTGCGGTGGGGGCATAATTCTAATTATTTCATTTAACATTTATTTTAATTTAAATCAAACAAAAGTCTAGGCATTTAAGGTACTCATAGTTAGGATATATTTTATGAAAAATATTATAATATGTATGATCTAAATTATTTAAAAATAATTAATTACAGTTAGTATGATTTACAGGTTGGTATATCCTCTTTTTATTTTTTCCCTTACACCACCACGTGGGATTTAAGAGGTATTTTCAAATGCATCCGAAAATACCTAGTAATATTTTTTGATACGAGACTTTAAAGCGGTTTGCAGTGTATGGTACCCTATGACGTCTTGTTCTTCTGTATGGAATTTCATAATTCAAATGCAGCATTTCAAACGGTTTAATTTATGATGTTATATCCCGCATATAATATAGCTTGCACTGCCCACCGTCCATGGGGTGAAGATTTAGTTTCATTCTCCTAAACTTTCTTTATCATGACCTCGGAACCGTTTGGGCTATTGCGACAAAATGAAAACTACATTAGTCCCAGCGTCATTTCCTGTATTCAATATAACTTCATGTTAACAACTTCAGTAGATTATAAGTTAAATGCATTAGTACAGACAACTGACAGACAGAAAGACAATTTTTCTTTAACATTAGGTTCATTTTAATGATCGAATATGTAAACAAAAAAATTATTTAAAAATTTAAAAATCGCCGACGAATAGTTAAATTTTATTTACCGGTATGAAAATGATGTTAATATTTGTTTACTAGTAAGTATATCAAATAGAAACTAAATATTCCAAAACAAGCTATTTTCAGGATAAAATAAAAGTTAAACAATTTTTTATTAAATATCCTATACAGGTAATCCACAAAATGTATTTTATTTCTTGGGGAAACGATTAAGAATTTTATTGCAATTACATTATCAAATATAAATAGAGATGCAAGCTTACTTAGCTTAATAATGAAAGGTATAACAACGATGATCACCTACGATGAGTTTTCAACTAAAAAGAGTTTAGGTGCAACTGGTAAAAATTGCTGTTGACAACTCCTCACTTATTTATGTGATCCTTTAACTACATACACGATACTATCTATACACTCAAATAATTCTACGTAGTTCGTGAATATAATTCAAAGCGTTCTCCAAAACTCTGAAAAGGGTACTTTACGTCCGAAGCTTTTATTGTTTTATGGCCCAGCAGTTAAACGTGAATTTGAAGTACAATTGAAACGTTAATGTGGTTATAAATTTTGTCAAACGAAGAGTCAAGTTTGGACTGGTAATAATGTTTTTCTTGTGCCTACTCGTGGGGGTCCTTTAAATAGAAGGAACGGTCTGATGCTAATAGTTGTATTTGTTAGAAGAATTGAAACTAAATTCTAATATTTAATTAAATTTGGGTTATTTTTGTCTAACAACCTTTCACATGGTGCTACCTTACAAACTGCTTTTATGTATTAATGCCATTTGTAACTTTAGCAGTTAAAAAAATAATGGGTAATTGTAAAAAGTAATGAAAGCCATACCAAAGAATACTATCACTGCGTAAAAAAGTAAAAACACCTCCCCCCGCCAATTTAACGTCACCCGCAAATAATGGGTATAGTACCCGTTCCTAGCTTTCCGCTTGCTGCTTGCGCGTGTCATTTGTTCAATTTTGCGTTTTATCTTTTGTAGAGTTTACCTTGAGTAATTTAGTCTTAATCGATAACTATTTATAATAATTCAATATAGTGGTCCGTTATTGCATTGTGTACGAGTGCTTAGAAAGTAATAAAATCACTAAGGATAGGATTTTGTTTTGTCTCCCTTTTCTTGTTTGTTGTAAATGATTTTGTTATTGGTTAGTACCTATAATTTTGTATCCACAAACATGTTATTTTAATGTATATTTATGTTTAGTTATTTTTTTATTTGAAAGCGATATGGTTGGAAAACGTGTCTTTGTTTATTAAGAGATCTTTCACATGGAGCAACTCTAATCAGGTCAAAAGTAAAACGAAGACAATATTTCAGTGTACCATCATATTTATAAATAAACAAAATTATATTTGTTAAAGATTTTATTTCGTTTTTAAGATCCGTATTAAGTACCTTTTTTCACATTCTATTTAATGTTAATAACATTGTAAAATCACTATCGCACAATTGAATGTACAGTGTAAAATATTTATTTACATAATTACATTTTTACAATTAGGTAATAATAAAGACGTGCGCTCTAGTACAAAGTTACTGCGCCAGCGTGCTATCGAGACGCTAAAAATACTCTCGACTAATGGTATTCGTAGTACCAAAACTTTCAAGTGCATTTCATAAAATGAAAAGGGTTTTAAATCGACCTCAAATCTATATTCTTCTATTTTATGAACTTCACCTTGATCAGTATGCCGAGACCGCCACAAATAAGAAATGCCATGTGATGTGAGAGTTAGGAAGTTTGAATTAAGAAAAGTTCAAAAATAAGGAGCTTTCTCTATGAACAAGTCGGAGTTAAAAATGTATAATTCAAAATAATTATATTATTGAAACCTTTTTAATGGAGACATAAAAGATGATATGTATGATAAAACATAATTACTTGCTATTACATATTATACATTGAGTTTTCTTTCAAATAAATCTATTTTTTTCCATTCGATGTTGGTTCTGAATTAGTTTAATTTAAAATTTCTGCAACCCAACTTTCAAAATCTAATCTTCTTTCATTTTTCCATTTCAAACTCTTACTATAATTTTTAATAGATCTCTTTGAGCAGTTTTGAAGGTTAGTTTATTTCTCTAGTTTAAAACAATTCAATTTAAAAAAATTATGACAAATTCAGTATTTACTGGAAGGTGTTACAATTAGAGGCATTAATAAGAGGCAAAATAATATAACCCTTCTTCACCCATACTGAAAGCTTCAATTTATGTCTTAAAAGTATTAAAATCGTACAGCGTTTTTATATATGTTTAATTAAGGAATATAGCCATCAAATAAAGGGTTTAAACTATTTCTAGCGTTTCTAATAAATATACCATTCGATGAGTTTCACGGTATAAAACCCTGGCTGAATTAAGTTAAGTGTGTTAGAACACTGTAATGATTCACGGTCGATAATTACGAGTATATGATATTATAATATTACAAACAGATAAATAACTCCTCAGAAAATTTAACAAACGTGGTCACACAAAAAGTTTATAATGAGTATTTACATGTTCTGTTTAAACTAGTGTTTGAAAAACTCGTTATAATTGCCAAAATTAAACGTCTGCGCGCTTTCCGACGCACTCAGACACGGGCCTACGGACGTTGCTGCGGTGGTAAAACTGTAAAATGACCGCACTAGAACGATGCAGCAACGCTAAAAGTTGTATTCCTGGCACTTGCATTTAATTTAGCGAACGCCGTAGTTAATTCTCCGTAACGTTCAAAAGCATTCCGCAAAACCGCCGACGGCTGGTGCCGAGCAGAGCGGCAGAACCGAATAAACGCATCCGTCATGAAAGCTCGACCGATAGTTCCGAAACGAGCTTTAGTTTCTGGAAAGCGGTCGATTTATTGAATCGGTGGAATATCGTGTTTTACGATGTAATTCCAGATAGAGGAGTAGACGATTGCGAAATAAAATTTTATGAATAACTTTTTCTATTCATCGGTATTTACGAATGATTTATAAAGTAAAACTAGCCGAAAAGAGCTTCACGTTATGAAAGCTATAGGTACGCTTCTAAATTTGTTTACTTATTATTCGATATCTGGTATTCAAGAATGTCGAGAACCCTCAGCATTTAGTTGGATAATCACAAAGTTTTATACCGCGTTATTGGGTTTCTGTTAAGAAATGTTTTTCCTATGATGTACACAATTATTTTCAGAAAATTTGAATTATATTTTGAGTGAGAATACAACGTTTTTTATTTGATCTTAATTAGTTAATTCAGTTAAATTCATCTCCAAAAATATAATAAAAAAATTTTGTGAACTAGTTTTAAAGAGGTAATATCGTCTTTGAAAAGAACATGATGTATTTCGAATGATGTAAAGTTTGTAACATATCACACATATTACATATATAAATATACATATATATATATATATATATATATATATATATATATATACATTTTAAGGTACCTGTTATACTGCTATTATGTCTGTTAATAAGATAAAGTATTGTATGCGGCAATTGGATATTAGGATATTAGAATTATTTGATCCAAAAAGATTTGAAAAATGATCCAAATACAAAAAAAGTAACCGCATATTTGAGTTCTGAATTGAAAGTCTATTGAAATTATAAATATTAAAAATCTAAATTATATATTGTCGTCACCGTAATGTATTGGGTTGATCACAAGGCGTACGGCTTTTTGTCGGCTAGGTGCATCGCTGAGACCAACAGCTCATCGAGCGAGGCTGAACTGGTATTCTCATTGGCTGTAATAGATTGATTTCGTCCGCCATACGGATTAATTATATACATTGAAGTACATAAATAAACAAATAAAATGTGATTATTATGCAATGTGAATATGAAATTCACGAAACAAAAGACAGTAAAGAAATCAATGTATTGTCAATCAATAGTCAATTTAGCAATTTTAATGATTAAATAAATGTAATTTATAATTTCTAACTTAAGGAAGTCCCTAACTTATTGCAACTCCATTGATATAACGACATATCTAAGCAAACAATTAGGAAAAGTAACAATGATGGAAACTGTCTTTATTCGGACAAACCAGATCAATCTCATTGTTTCTGGTATGTACGTATGTTGTTACTATTTTTACTGTTATATTTATTACTTAGATTTTGAATTTATATTTTTCGCCCATTTAATATTCTTGACAATTTGGACCAAGTATTTTTAATTTATTTTTTGTCTAATTTTCAAATTTTTAATATAGTGGAACATTACAAAAAATCATTACTTTAGAACTCTTTTAAATTCAATTTTTTTACTAAGATCAGATCAGATTGTGTAGAAAAAAAAGTGATAACTGTAAGTCTATTCTTTTAATTAGATATTTCTACTAATTTTTAAAACTGAATCCTTATAAGATCACTCGCACATCCATCTGTCAGTCCGTCAGGGCCGGTTTACAAAGAGCTTAATTTCAATAGGTAACACAAATAATAACGTGGAAATTTCAGGGGGGGGAATTTTAAATTGTATATCTTAAGAGTTATACTGAAAAATATGCAAAAAAAACGAAACTGTTTAATCTACATTTATGAATAAAATAAGGTTTTTAAAAGCCTATTCAAGATCTTAAAGGTTTGAAAAATGCAACATGTTTTAATATTTTTAAAGATAGAGTAAGCTATATATGTATGTTATGAAAAATGAATCATTGTAAGTATTTTAATAAAAATGTCATGCTAAATGTTTGTAAGTTCCTAAATATGTACGTAATCCACGTATTGCGAGTTTTACTCGTGCTTGACAAGTTTCTTCTTGGGGCTATAAAATAAGAGTGAAACATTTGCAATTTGATCTGAAAACTTATTAACTTCGAATATAAAATTAAATTCGAATTCCCGAAACAACTTCAGAGTTAAACAAAAGCAAAGTTGAAGCGTGTCTCCGTGGCAATTATTTGATTACCTTATCAAAAAGTCAATTAGAAAACACTCGAATGGAAATGCGCGACTCGCTTTGACGATTCCGTTCGAACGAAGAGAGTTGACGTCGGGAAAGCTGAGCTAAGTCGCCGACTTATTTATGACTTCGTAACTTTTTCAATTATATTACCGATAAATACGATGGAATTATCCAAATTTGACTCGGCTTTGTTTTTTGATGTCTTACAATGATACTTATCTTGTTGATCTTTGGATGAAAATACGTTTTCTTGAAAAAAGGTACATTATTAATTTAATGTAGTATTATCTATTTAGGATAGAGTTTATTTCTGTATAAACTTATATTTAAATAATTAAATAAAGAAAAATTGGTTAGAATGAACAGCGTGAAAAATTGCGTGGATCGTCGTGAAAGTATGTAAACGGTGCGAAAACTTTTCAAAGTCTTGCTCTATTTATATCATAATAGTAATAATAAAAATAATCATATTATGAAAAAGTTCATGGAGATCTCAGATACTGAAATAATTCCGAAGTAGAACATAATTAGCACATATATCGCCACATTCATTGATATATATTAAATTAACCAATGATGCAATTGGTCTTGGGTCGTGAATATCATGAAAATAAATTATCAGCTGCAGCTAAGAGAAATAAATAAATATAAAATAATAATAATAGTAATCGAGACAATAAAGAGCATGTTTCAAATATGATGAGCTCGAAAGTGGAGAACAAAAAATTAATAGTTTAAAAAAACTATAAAGAAAAGAGCCTGTATGAAAGCGTGAGGCGCTTTGTCTTGAAATTTAATTGAAATATTAAACATCTTCATTCACATAATATTAAATTGAGATACGTAAAAATGTTTTTTGCGAAAAAGTTCCCTACACTTTTATGCTCAAATATTATACTCAATAACAAGCATGGCTTACACTAAAGTCCTTTAAGAGTAAACCGAGAAAACAGATTAGAAATTTATTTTTCGCTTTTTAGTGTAGTGTTTATGAAAGTTTTCTTTAGTTTTTTAAACAACTCACTTATTTTTACTTTATTTTGTCTTATATTAAAGGGGAGAATATTTTTTGAACTTGAACAACTTTTACAATTATTAACACTTTATTAAAAAAAGTATCCACAAAGTTCAAACTAGTAGAGCAGCATAGTTGATTAGGTTGAACTGTTTCTTCTTAATTCTGTGTTAGTGTCTGTAGGCGACTGACCGCGCATCCTCCCCATCTCTGTGAATGTGTCAGTGTTACAACGCATTATTCCATTAAGCTTGGAACAATCCAATTATTCTATCTGAAGTCCATAAAGTGATTTTACTCTACTTAGAGCCACGTATGCTTACCTGGATGCAAAGATTCGCGATCCTAAATAGACCACTGTATTTACGACAATTAGAAGAGTTATATACAATGGCTAAGTTTGCAGTAGAATTTCATACAATAGCTAAGTTTCAAGACGACAGAATAATTAAAAGTGCTTGAAATTTCATTTCGTAGATTCTATTACAAAATCCAGTAAAAAGAAGAAAAATCAATTTGATCAATTAGTGACGTAATAAAGGTAAAAAACCAATATCCTTAAATTAAAAATAATATCAATTACAAATGAATGACATCCGGTCTGGTGGTTATCGGGCACGCACAACGTATGCTTCCGTCTTTATCTACACATCTTAAAATTATAGATATAAATTGAACGGAAAAAAAAAATGATAGTTGGGACATTTTTTTTTTAAATCTGCGTTTAAAAAATAATAGATACCAAGTATTCTCCAACTTACTATTTTGCGAACCGGCCTTGAAAATAAAACTAAACGAGTTTGATACCTATACTATTCCCATGACTCCGATATTTCCAAAAATAAACTCATCTACGTAAAAACACGTCCGTTTTTTGCACTAAGCGATGTTCGGCGCCGTGTTAACATCCGTACACCGGCACAAATTAGCCCGGAACGCTTACGACTTGACAGCAAATTAAGTGAGACGTTCTCTGAATTAACGGCGAAGGAAGCGGCGCAGTAGCGGCACGGAGCGCTCCGAGCGGCATTCTGCGGTCGGCTTAAAGCTCCCTTGGGGCCGAAACTTTAAGCTCAACATGTACAATAACAAAATTAATAAAAACTTTGAATATGAATGCAGTAATCATGTGCAAAGTAAAGAGATATACTAAGGAAGGAGATTTTTCTCTTTCTACTTTTATGAGACAGTCCAATGTGTTTTAGACGGGAAAAATCAATTATTTTTTGACAAACTACGTATATTTTAATAAAATATTTTCATCAGATCTTGCTTTAAAGCGGCAAATAAAATTGAATCCAAATTGTGATGCTGATTTATATATCAACATGTAAACAAGAGAACAGTCACGTGGAAAGTAATTTTTTATCTTTTTTATCCATTACTTTTATAAACAAAAACATTAGGTTTACTCATTTCTTCTATTATAAATGTTTTTTTTTAAATTAGAAATTGGCTTCTTCAATAATAGCGACAATTGTGTATGCCGGTGAATTGCGTTGTGTTCTTTTCTGTAAATATTTGCATTTACTTCAATGTAAAAAGTTACTATTTATAGCTTAAGCAAATTAACATAAGTGAACAAATAAGAAAATTTGAATAAGATGGCTAATCTTTATTTTGAAATAATTAGTAATATGCGTAATATTGTAAAAAGGCAATCATCATTAGAATTAAGCCTCATCATAGTATAAACTTTCCCTATACTTTTCGCCTTTAGATTTTCAGCCATTGCCTACACTTCATCTGTCTTTCTGGTTTTCGGTTTTTCATTTATGAAACCGAAGACCCCGTAGAATTAGCCTCCATTTAATCAGTCATCTTCATGTTTGTGAGCATTCATGTTTCCTCTCCGTAAATAATCTATATATTAATATATGAAGCGAAAGTTCGTACCGATTTTTAAGAACTTTAGCATAGTTATGAATACAGAATGAGTAAAGAAAGCTAAAATTTGTATATAATATGTGTTACAAATACATTAAATTATATATATTACAAATACATTAAAAGATTCATTATTTTTATTCCAAAGTCAAACATAAAATAATTTGTGGTCAAACGAGGGCACAGAGTAGACATTTTCGCCAAAGTATTTTGAAATATTGACTGAATGAGTTTGAACTGTGAATCTTGTATGATTTCAAATTTTTAATATTTCAATAGTCTGTGGAATCTATGTCAAGGCTAAAAAGCATTAATTTAATATTTTGTGTAGATATATGTATTTTATATATTAGTGAAATATAGCTTGCTTAATATTTACCTGTTGCAAAAGAAAAATTATGTAACTATGAATTTAAAACAATCTTACAAGATTTTTTGGTAATTGTGTATTTAATGCGATTCAAAACCAGGCTATCAATTTTAGCCCAAACTTTCAAGAGACGACTTAAGAAATAAATTAATTTAATTAAGCGAAAAATATTCAAACGTAATCATCATTAGATGATTGCCTTTTTACAATATTACGCATATTACTAATTATTTCAAAATAAAGATTAGCCATCTTATTCAAATTTTCTTATTTGTTCACTTATATAACTTTAAATTAATTTTTTTTATTTATATACGTTTGAATATTTTTTGATTAATTAAATTAATTTATTTCTTAAGTCTTCTCTTGAAAGTTTGGGCCAAAATTGATAGCCTGGTTTTGAATCACATTAAATACACAATTGCCAAAAAATCTTGTAAGATTCTTTTAAATTCATAGTTTAAAAAAAATATAAAATACTAAATAGTAACAGTAATGAATTTCTAATAACACTATGTAATGTATATATGAATTTATAATTCTTAAAAGTTTTATATTTAAGTAAACTGACAAAATCAAATGGAGCGTAGGAGATAATGTAGTATTTATTTCTATATTCGATATTTCTGAACTTTTACTGCCAATACTGTGGAAAGTTTTAAATTTCTGCTAAACTGCTAAATAAAATTTCCAAAAACTCTAAGAGATGTCAAAATAATACGTAATTTTGTTAAAAAAATAAGAGCAAATATCTCTTATTTTGTTTCTTTTGCGACTATGAAAAAGCTCATTCTTCACAAAACAGTTTTCCTCGGCAATTCGTTGCCATAGTAGAATAAGCTTGCGAACGGCCCGTATACAGCCATAAAATCTCCTCATTCAATGTGACCACGTGCTCGTCTTGATTAATAAAGTTTTCATGTGAAATGTGAAAAGTTAGATTTGGGGCGCCGAATTTAATTGTGGCGAGTTTCTCATTGGAGCTTTATATTTGCGCATTTTTGGCTTGTTTATGCGGATATTTTGTTTTACTGTTGTTTTAAATGGGTGCCAAGTGATACCGTTTTTTTCTGTAGTAGAATGTAATTTATTAATTCCATTTGGTCTATCTTATACATGATATTTTTCTTATTACAGTGATTTAGGATTTAATTAGGTATTTGCATTCCGAATATTTAATGCCATGGTAATAGATTTAATTTCTAAAGTTTTAAAATAAAAACAGATGAACTCTTTTAAATGTAATCTTCAGAATGTTAAGCTGGGAAACATTTTACGTTGCCAATAAATGATGTCGACTATTCACCGCAATCGTGCTTTAAATAAAACTTTTAGAGACAATAAATCAAAATATAATAGCAAAAACGAGAAATAATAGACTATATTATGAAGAAGCAGCAATGTTTCTCTTGTCAAAAGCTTCTGAGAAGTTGACCTGCGTACTTTTTTTATGAAGGAATTTTTTAAGTTTAAAAATTGTCTTATTTGTTTAGTTAGCTTTTTATCCAGTTGTCCAGAGTTTTTTCATAAGTTTTCACAATGTAATAATATTATTAATCTTCAAGTATTATCAGTTTATTTTGCTATGTGCGATTATAATTTTAGCATATTTCGCTGTATATTCGGGATTACATATTACAAATTATTTTCATTATTTTCGTTTTTAAAGATTGTCATTAAAGATTTTTATGCACATTTCGGATAGTTTTATTTCATCTAAACTGTGTCGGTTTATGTATATGTATATATATATATATATATATATATATATATACACACACATACGTTGCACAGTGACATGATGTTGCACCGATTTTTCAATTAATATCTATGTCATTGCCAACAGGGTCACCGGACAACATTATGCATATCGACGATTTAATAATACACTACATAACTATACACAAGCATATTTTCCGACGAGGCGAATTTGCAGACTTAACGTTTTAGCGGATGTACATATTTATGCCAAACGCAGACACGAAGCCTACATACAAAATTACATAATTTATTCTCCACCATACTCGGCGCGCATTTTCCCTACCTGAGCACATGTGAATTTGTGGGAAATGAAGTGCGATGCTAAATTATATAGAGTCAGTTGCGCGTAGTGCCGTAACAAGACCTGTGCGAGGAGGCTTCTATTCCGTCGAGACTTGTGGATCGGCGAGGAGGGAAGCGGGAGAATTAACGGGGAGTAATAGAACCTACTTCGAAGAATTAATAATTGTATCGTTTACGTGGTGTTGCTTTACAAAATCCCTTACTACATAGCCATTTTTGTATAAAATTTTAAATTTCTTTACATTGTGTAACTAAACGGGCGAGTAAAATTTTATCATGAAGATGAAACTGACAGTAATTATGAAAAGTGTAAAGTAATTTTGATGCATGGCTTATGTATCTAAGAATAAATTCACCTCATTTATACTATAAACCAATAGATTTTGATCGTTTTGTTTGTTGTATACGAGTATTGTAGATTTTTTTTAAATTTTATACATATACACAATAATAAGATTTTATACAAACGCAATTTTCCGGACAAGCTTAAGATATCTAATCGAGATAATCTGAAAGGGAAATAATTGCCTGTGAAAAACGTCTTTAGACATACTTGATTTGACACATTGAAGACAGGTATATCAACACATCTGCATAAGAAAAGTATAAACAGGGTTCAGTCAAGTTTTCATTTTTAATAAAAACAATCAATAAGTTGTAGGTACATGTACATATGATTACCATTTGACCGCAGTTTTACTTCTATTTACTCCTTTGTCCACCTAGTTATTAGCAACAGTGATAAATGGTATAATATATCATGATAATTTGTCAGGCCGATATCTTTCACCTATATTTTTCAAGTTTGTTTACAAAATCTCTTAATTTCTCAAAATATGATATGAAAATAAACGCTTCTTATTGACGTAAAAATCTTTATGCGATAAGAATGCGAATAAACATTAATATAATTTCTCAATTTTCCAGGATCGTATCGTAATGACGCGTATCATATATTACTCCTGTAATCCTAACGTATTAAAACACTGAAAGTCAGGGCATGCGCGAAGACTGTATCTAACAAATGAACAGACAGAAAAGTGTCTGCAAAGCGGTTTTTTTTTCGGTAGCATAATTTTAGACCGTCAAAAGAGTTTTTTTGGAAAATACAGACTTTTTTAATCTGACTCTTATATGAATAAATTTCTTTGGACCATTATTCAATAACAATTAAAGTATTATGCTTATTAAATAGAAACGAATAACATTGCCAACTATATTTATTAAATTAGTACTTAAGAAATTACATCATGAGAAACACGCAAGCCGGGTAACTTGACATTATGTATGACCCATATTAATTTATAATTTTAAAATGTTGGTTTTAAATAAAATTTATAGTGGGAAATTAAAATTGTTTTTGCTTTTCTTTTATTTAAGCACCTAAGTTTGTATCTACTTTTTCTTGACCCAATTTTATGTAAAATTTATATAAATGAACGAGATATAACCGTAAACCAAATTGCATGCATCTGAATAAAATATGGATCGGTGATATACGAATATAGTGTTGCAAAACCAAATCTCGTTATAATAATGGTTCTATTTGAAATTTTCGAAGAATGAATTTAAAAACCAAAACCGTTTTATGGCGGTTTGCTATAGAGTTAAAAAATAGAATTATATGAAATTGTTTAAACTATGTAAAGACACTATGAGTTATGAGTTTTTATATGGACTATGAGTTTTTAAGACAGTTGTTAATTACATTAACAAATGTTTATTAAATTTACAACGTAACATGCAAATGTAGGAAGATAAACGTGTAAGAAACACCAAAACATTATAATTAAGGTTTTATTTTTTTTAATGTCAAGTTGTGTCAAAAATGCGGGCTTAAGTCAAATCACTATGAAATTTTGAAAATAAATTATATTATGTTATATAAAGTGAAACATTTAACTCTACTGAAAATTTACAGTTCGATAATTCGGTGCAATTAAATTTACATCAAGCCACTAACATAGCTTCACTACTTTGTCATAAGAGCTCGCACATAAAAGAGTTATATATAGTAATTAATACCATTTTAAATTAATATATTTAACAACGGTCTTAACACTAACTAATCCTCAGTTCGTCGTAATTAACATCATAAATTAATTATCAACTTTTAAAGGTAATTATGTATAATATATGACTTCACTCGACGGCCATACTACGATGTCGTTAGTTACATGGATCAATAAGGGCGCTTTACAATCACTATCGCATCCATCGGAAATTGTGTAGTTATACATGAGGATTGATAATAGAGTGAACATATTTCCTCTTTCATCAACCATTTTTCTTTAACCTAGAGGATATTAAAACCGAAATTAATTGGCAATTTTACTGTGTTGGTTTTTTTGTTTTAAATCGAAAAATAAAATTCATTAAATCTGTTCGTACATTTGTGTAAAATATATTAAGTAATCGTATGTTCAGTAATGTTGCTCTGCATTACAACACTGCATAAATTTCTTTTTTTTTAAATGAAAATAGTAAAAAAATAAATTTTAGGTCACAGATATATAAATTTACAACACTAAAAAGCGTGCAGAGCTAGTGAAGTGAAGAAGGATATATGCAAAATGTACATACAATATATAACATGTCATACTATTACGTTATATTACATTTCTTTATAATTTGTTACGTTACTTTAAGTAATTGAAATGATATTTGTTCTTATTACTACTATTATTTTTCTTCTTATATTTTCGTGGTTACATAGTGCCCCACGCATTTTAGTGTTACACAATGATAGGACAAATCGCTAAATTCTTCCATTTTGCTATCATTATTTTGAATTTTGACTAAACTTCGTAATTTGCTATCTTAGTATCCTTAGATATGGATTTTGAGTCGAATTAGATAAAAAATAAGAAAAATTTTTTTGTCATTTTTGCGTCGCCGTCTCGAATTTCCATTAGCTTTTCTTGTCGAAAAGTTTTCTTATTTTTGTGTGTACTCTACCATCAGATGCAAAATTGTATCTCCATACCCTCTATCATTGAATATTGTAGTTACGTTCATGATTACTATATTATTATAAAGCCTTTGGCATAAATTGCTTAGCAAGACGTATAATATGATTCGATATACTGTGCTGTTTACTCCTAAGGAGTTTCATTATTTACTGACTTACTTGGCTACATCATTACGTCGACAATTTATCTATCATTATTCAAACCGCACACGCATTCACAATTTTAGGTCAATATGCTATATAGAATTGGATGGAAATCAAAGCGTAAGATATTATTGGGTCAATAGGCTAGTCAATGTGATAAAAGCCTTATAAAGATATCAAAAAAGAGATTGCGTCTATAACGTAGCATTATAGTTAGAATAATAAATTAATACGGAAGATTATTTTTTGATAATAAAAAAAAGGATGAAAGTTTTCTATTGTCATTGAAATTAGTTCGTTGTGAACTATCTATAGAAAGAGTATATGTGATTGAATTAAAAATAATGATATCCGAAAATATTGTGGGCTCGCGTGAAACGTGTCTGGAAGTTTAAGCGATTTGATAAGGTGAGCAAGTGAATGGTAAAAAACAGACAAAAAAGGAAGAAAAGCAAAGAACATTATTGAAAATCAGAAATGACACAGGCTAGCCATATACAAGAATTTGTACAACACGGAGATTGTATATGGAAATGTCTGTAAATATGAGCGAAGCAAAAAAAAATATAGATAGTAATCAATTTTCTATACCTGTTATAATTAGGCAATGTATAATCAGAAATTTGATAGAAAACCCACAAAACCATCTCACATTTCAAAGTCATGCACTACAGTAATTTTAAAAACTATAAACTGGATAATCTAAAATCTCTATTCAAACTTTATAGGGAAGCTGAACAAAATTACATTTTTAATCAACTTTCATTTCAAACTATTCACAAACCTACGCAATAAGTGAGTCAATTGAAGTGATTTCAGGGGATGATGATTGAGCGTTGCAATCGAGGGAGGAAGCTTCGCGTGGGTGGGGTCCTAGTCCTGCCCCCACTCTCCTTCCTAGCCCGGCCACCCCGTCTAGACTCCAGCTAGACTTCACTGTCAGTCCCTGTTAAAGCGCCGTTGCGTAAGGACGCGTCGCTCGTTATCGTAACCGCCTCACACCTCGCGAGAAATTGAACATTTTCTCCCGCGCCCCATTGGAAAATAAACGTACTCGTACCTTTCACGTTATTTATCTACGTTGCCTCGGAACGTGTATTATTATAGTATTTACGTTTTATGATTAGTGTTTATGGTGTGATAAATTTATTGTTTACGAGTTACGGTCTGAGTTGGATTGGACGATAAGCCGTTGTGGGTGTTGTCTTCTGTAGATAGTATTTATATGGAATAAAAGTTTATTGGTCCGCCGTAGGTAAGAATATATTCGATTACTTCATAGTATATTAATTAAGTATATTATTACTCCTCGTGTTGTGTATTAATTTTATGATAAGTTTAGGAAAGTAGTTAATTGATTCTAAGTTCGACCGCAGACCTAATTATAATTTATGCCTGTCGTAAATGTTGATAGCCGGTTGGTAAAATTAAGTTAGGATGGTACGTGTCAGATAATATTTTAATAGTTTCAAGTGGAATAGGATACGATTTTATAGTAATTAGAAGGTCCATACGTATACACATATCTTGCAAGTAAGGAGATAATTTTTCTTGCAAATGACAGACTTAAAGTCGTAAATATTCATAGTATTTCACCTATAAATAAGACGTAAATATTTACGTTTGATTTAAGTGGAAAAATGTATAAAAAAATATTTCGTGAACATTGCGTATGGAACAACAATATAAAAGTGATCATTGAACGTATAAAGTTTGGTACAGGAAAAAATATTTTTAGTTTTATATACTATTCAAAAATAAACCAACGGTTTTGATTGTTAGAAAAGAATAGAAATTTAGATTGTTTTTTACACCAGCAGATTTTGATTAAATCTGTATCAGCGTAATAAAATATATTTGCAGATATTTAAAAAAGTTTTATCAACTCAAACACCATTTATATTTTATCAATCTCGATCTTTTTAGGCTCATTATTATAAAAATAAACAAATTTAATTCTATAATATCCTAAAAATTAAGAGCAATATATAGTTTACCAATATAATAGTACACTGAACTAGTTTTCTTTGCTATATTAGGTTGCAGAAATTAGAAATGAAAAAATTAGTACGCGGTAAATATTTGCAAGGTGTAATATTTGTTACAGACTCTTAACATCGTACTGAAATCTCCATCTTGCTGAATGAGGGTTGGATGATATGGAACGTGCGCTATATTTTATCTGTAATAAAAGTGGTGATGAACTTTGAAAGTGTGGACGGCTTGAGGCTTGGTTACGATTGGTAGTTAAATTTAAAATTTGCTTTTTTTGCATTTTAAATTTTATTTTTCATACTTTAAAATACAATGAGCTATTCAATAAGAAGTTCATAGCTATTCATTAAGTTGTTTTTTTGAAGATGGCAGTAATCTATTTTTCGGGGTAAGAAATAAAATAAAAAACTTTTTAAAATGTCTGTAAACTTTAGCGAGCGAAATCTTTTATTATTTAAGTATTCAATGAAATATTTTGCGAAATCAATAATTACAAAAAATATATCACCAAAATTATAATTTACATTTCGACCAGTCTACATTTAGGGACTGAATATTACGTAATTGTTTTGATAGTAGCATGAAGACTGCATACTTCCTAAACTTCATGCTATGATCCATTAAAGAAAGTCCCTTCTTAGAACACGGAACGTACTTTATCATTGAAACTTATTTTACTTCGATGGAAGTTCGCTTAAGTATATAGATAATTTTTGTTTCTGTAATATTAAATACTTAACAAAATTCTGTCCACAATGTTATGATTATTAATTTTCACACGCACTTAAGAATTCAGTCACACTAAATAAAGTTTCTACTGCTTTCATTCATCATCAAATTTACAATCAAAATGTTTTGAACAACTTATGCAACTAATTATTACTGAAGTCACTGGCATTATTAAGCAATTACTAGCAAACATTTTTATATCTATTCCGACGACAGACCCGCTTGAATTGATATTTTCCCACCCACACGCAGTCGTATCTATTTTCATACGAAACGTATTGACAAGGGTTTGCGAGTTACGACTGAGTGGGTCGTTTGAAAATTCCCCTTTTTAATTTTCATCCCCGGGCCCGAGAGGGATGATGAAAATGCGTTTTAATGGGCATACGCGAGGGCCCTCACTATTTGTTCTAGTTCGTGCTTTAGTTTTGTCCTCATTAGTGGATGGAGTGCTTTGGTATTATTTATAGTTTTCTTATAGGGCTTTATAAGAAGTTTAATTTTTTCGACGTCAATGTATATAGAAAAATAGAATATGTTTTACATATGGCGGACTTGCTCCAACGGAAAATTTCTATCAAGGTTATCTATTTAAATAATAAGTTATAATTATTATTGCAAATAAGGAAAACAATAACATTCAACCTTAATTTTTCTCTTTTTATTTCTTAATTACGTCTTTACAGCTAAGCAACCAAACTGATTTGAATGACATTTGACAGATGCAGACTTGACTTCCTTTCAAGACTTGACTTTCTAGAGAGAAAGTGTTTGTGACGTCATCAGAAAATCAATATGGCGAATACTTCCAGATGGTGAATTATATTTCAATAAAATAAATTCGCGAATAGGACACAAAAATGAATAAAATAATTGACATTTATATATATATATATATATATTTATATATATATTCATATATGTATATATATATATATATATATATATGTTTAACTTGTTTATAGATCTAAAACAATACAATTGTAGTTACAACATTATCGCTAGTAAGTCGAATTTTCCCAGATATTTTATACCCATTGTTGCAAAATCAGAAGGGAAGACACATTGGTTTCTTGAGTGGAAAATTTCGTAAAGGTATTTAAAAATTGAAAAATGTTATCTGAATCTTCAATTTCATTTTAAAAATTTATATATTAAATATCTATATATAAAATGTATATAGAAATTTAAATATATAAAAATTACTTGTAAATGAGAGACATTATCATATTTATTGATAAAACTATAGGAGAAAAATAAAATAGTATACACAAAAATGTTACCTATTGTTTAATACCTCTACACTATCTTATTTATCTTAAATATAGAAATCAGAATGTTTATTTTTCTATGACAAAAAGGAACATCCAATTTATTAAACAAAGGAACTTATTGATGATGAAAAAAAATACAATTGCTTATAGTAAAATTAAAATATTCATGCATATAATTATAGAAGTTATCGGGAACATTAATAGAAGTACGTGAATTAGCAATTACAAGATTTAGATTACTAAAAAATTGTTACACCAAAATTAGCTTTACGTTACGTTTATATCCTTAAATGAATTTTCTTACATGACTGAAAATAAAAGCGAAATTTGTTTTCATTCGCTCTATGAAGTGCTTACACTTTGATTTCTTTAACGCTTTTTTATTTAACGCTATTTTTACTTTTAACTGTTACGTATAATTTCTTTACTGAATATCAAAAATAATCATGTCAGGTTTAAAATAAAGACATATGTCATTAAATGATAGAGAAACGTAAAGTATTGTGGAACCATTTTTTTGCCAAACCGGTAGTTCTAGCGAAATTGTTGAAAATGTTCATCAAAAATGTGTACGTCAGCAGTTTATTTAACATTATTGGAAACCAAAAAGAAATATTTGATCAATCAATTTTTTTTTTAGTAAAGAAGTCAATAAACATTTCTTTACCAAAATATTGAATAAGTTTACCCTTTCTTTCCTAAATGTTTACTCAAACTGTTTTATTTTAATATTTTGCAGTCTGATTTTTTATTAGTTTCATTTTTTAATATTTTGCAGTAAAGTTTAATACATCGTGATAACTTAGGATGATTATTGGTTAAATTAAATGATTGTAATATTTCTACCTTTTCAGGCGACGCACCAGTTAAAGTAGTCAAAACACTGTAAAAACTTCATTATACGCATGTAGAAAATGGAATCAAGTATTATTCAAATATATATTTTGTAAGTATCCACTATTTGCCATAAGATAAACGTGCAACGTGACGGTTTGGCACATCGTGGGTCATAACACTCTGCTTATAATTAGATACACTAAAATTTGCTCCTAACCAAACATGTTCCGTTCCAGTAATTGGGTTATCCAAACTTTGCTCGCCTACGGCGATGCGTGTGGTTTTATTGTGCGCTTCAAAAATTAAAAATACAAAATTAGGACAAATCATATGCTAATTTTCAAACAAAATGTAATAAATAAAATTTGGCTTTTATTAAATATAAGTAATAAAAACGTCATTGGATTTGAATATTATATGGTCATATCAAATCGATTCACTTAATTGTCAAGTATCATTTACTGGGTGAAAACGAACCTGATAATTAACCAAATAATTATCAGGTTCGTTATTAATCGATATTTTTCTATATCATTAATAGTTTAAAATTAAGTTATGAGATTTTATAGTTTCGTACTAGTCACGAAAGGATTAGATGACGCTAACTGGTTTTAGTACAAATTTTTAATTCGAATATAAATTATTTCATAAAGACGTTTGTAATTATTCTCACTGATTAAATTATTAGCACCTTGTCGCCTGTTTTACTACATGCAATAACAATTTCTCTTTTATTACAAATTTACATAAAGGATAATTATTTTATTCGAACGTCCAAATCTATCAGTAGATCTTAACTTTTTTTACTTTATGGAAAACATATTTTAAAAATCTATCGGGAGTCAAATGCACGTTAAGAGTTCTTTACTTTTTCTTACCATGAAAAAAAAATATTTAAAAACAAAGGAAATAAACGAAAATGGGCCTCGTATTACAGAAATAGCACATAATTTTATAGATAGTTGACATTTTACCTGTTTTAGGCAATTATGAATTTACAGAAATAGCATACAATTTAATAGAAAGTTGATATTTTAATACTCTTTTATTAGGGCAACCCGTTACTAATTAACTAACTGACTATGTAATAGAATCTACGAATCTAAATTTCATGCACTTCTAATTGTTGTATCATGATGCAACTTAGTAGTCGTGTCTAGTTCTGATGATGAACTAATAAAGTATTGCCATTGGCCTGATTCCATGAAATAGAACCGGAAGTTAGGTAATGAACTCAATAACGGAACAATGTATCCTAGCCGTGTTTGGGCTTCTAATTTTTGCATCTCCATGAAACTTAGCTGTTGTGTGTAGTTCTGACGATGACACAATAAAATGTTACTATTGGGATTATTCATTGAAACAGAATCGAAAATTAGACAATGAACTCGTTAACGGAATAACGTATCCTAACTATATTTGGGCTTTTAATTGTAGGGGCTTTTAATTGTAGTGTCGTCATGAAACTTGGTAACTGTGTAGGTCTGATGACAATAGAATAAAATGTTACCATCGGACTGTTTCAACCAAATAGAATTTTTAGTTAGATTGAGGAATTGGATTGTCCCAAGCTTACCGAATAGATGATTTGCGATACCGATCCTTTGGCAGGGAAAGAGATAATGCACTCTCAGTCGCTCACAGACACAGAATCAAAAAGAAACACCTCAGCCTAATCAACTATGTTGCTTTGATAGTTCGAATTCTGTGGAAGTTTTTTTTTAATAAAGTGACAAAAAGAAACAAAAAAAATAATTAACGAACCTTTCTGTAAGGACTTTAGTGTAAGCCATGTTGTGAGTGTAAATGTCTGGGGCGCTGTTTCTCAAAGACAAATGATTTTGCTTCTCAAATTAATATTATGGCAATTAAAATGCTTATGATTAGATTTCGAAATTATTGATTGAAAATGGATTTTAATTAGATTTCGAGAGAAAGCCCCCCACGCTTTCACATCCAAATATTTTAGCCAATAACGAACATAGTTTACACTGAAGTCCTTACATGACAGAATAGACAGAGCAAAGAGGTTCGATAATTATTTTTTACTTTTTAGTGCCGTATTTATAAAAGTGTGTGTGTTTTTTAAACTATTACTTTACTTTAACTTACAAAACGAAATTATCCAGCCACTGACAATAATGAAGAAACAAAAATTAAATACAATTTTGCTATCGTAATACAAAAAAAAGTATCTTCATAAATGTGCGTATATTATATATTTAATTTAAATATTTTTATATATAATTTTACCAATTACAAAGAAAGATCAACATAATTGCCTAAAAGAGTTAATAATAAACTGTTAACCGACATTGAAATTCATTTTATTGTTATCAAAATGAACGCCTTTTTTTGGTGTTTCAGAATTTTACGTGACCTATTCTGAAGATCGTGTCTGGCGAGAGAGTTTCATGGATTAGTATATTACATCTGTATATAAGAGATATGACAGAACATAATCTGCACTTCGCTTCACTGTGAAGGTTTAAAGATGACAGTAGAAATAGTATCTACAAACTACTTTTAAAAATAACTTATCTCTTTAAAAACAAATAAAAGATTATTCACACATCTCATTGGAGATTGAAATTTTAAAAGGTTTTTTTTAATTTTCTCTGCTTGTATATACTATATGACCTTTTGCTGGTCGGATACGAATCATGTATATTAATCAATTGTCTTGACTCAAAATATATCTCTTGATTGACATTTTTGAATTTAACAATACAACTGAAAGACGTATTGTTGAATTCAAAAAATATTTAAAATCTATTTAGTGTTCTATGGTGAAACTAGAATTTCTTGTTATTTCATCAAATCCGTCATTTGTTTCGTCCATCTGCCACAGCCTTATAGTTACTGCAGTCTTGTGTGCAAATTTTAATGTAGATACTTCATCTATAAATCTCAAAGCATACATAGTAACAAATAATAGTTTTTGTGGGTAAAATTAGGATTAATTTCTTTTTCATGCTTGCATTCAATTGGGGTATCATTGGTCTTCTAAGATACAATGAAAGTTCCATTAACTATTTTCCATTTTTCGGCCTCCATTGAAAAACATTAAGTTTCAAAGCGACGTGCTAAATATCCCCCCCACCCTATTCAAATTTATCACCTGCTGATCTGAAAAACATTCTTAACGTCGGTATTCTGTCTTAAATCTTTAAAAAGATTTTTCAGCCAATATGCATCAACAATGTGAAGCAATATACGTAGCTATGGAATTTTATTTTATGCGTGTTCGTAACAGGAAGCTAACAAGTTGCATTATTTCAAGTTTTGAAAACAACGAGAGAGATCGACTAACATGGGTCTGGCACGACAGAAATTTTATATAATTTTTATAAAAGCTGATTTTTATTAGAATATAAAAATAAACAATTTAGCGATTAACAACCAGGAGAGAGAAAAAATAAAATATAATTTTTAACCATAATACGAAACAAAAAATAGCAATCATATTATACGTGTTTTGCAATATATTAAGAATTGCAAATAAGAATTAACAATAACAATAAAAATCTAACGAAATATCTAATTATTTTAGTAACGATAAGAAAATTATCAATACCAATTTCCAAAATTAATTAAAAATAAATGATTTATTGACATTTGTCGTTGTTCTATTTTTATCAAAATGAATGTCGTTATTACTCTTTTAGGTGACATTTATCTATGATTTGCGTTCCTATCAAAACTAGTTAAAAGCTAACTTTGATTTTGACGAAAATCCTGCGATATGAGACATATTTTAGATAAAACTAATAAAATAGAATATCTAACACAAAAATGCTACAGCACAACTTCCGACCCACAGCTTTGACACATTTGGACGAACTAACTTCGAAACCCCAACGCGTAACAATACAAAAATATAAATTAGTCACAGGCAACAAAAGTTGCGTCCCATTATAAATCAGTTTGGAGGCTTTTAAATAAACGTCGATGTCTATTTAATAAAATAACCGCCGGACAATAGTATTCATTACGTACCCGTAATAGATATTCGAAGATTACATTCGACACAGAGCTTTTGTTTCGAATAAAAGCTCTCTGGTGGAGGGTAGCGAAATTGGGAAACAAAGTGTCTACCTAAGTGTGGGTACGCAGTTCACAATGGTGGGGATTAGGGGTACAATAATATGACGGAAGTATGGTTGTCGCGTAGGATATTATAGATGTGAGAAAGTTCTTGGTGTGGAGGCGAGTTTGCTTTTCGGTTTGTGCAGTTCCTATATTAATATATGTACATACCCTATTTCCGTTGAAAGGGTTCCTGACTTGTTGGGTGAAAGAGTGCTGCTTAAAGAAAACATTTCTTAAGATTTGCAATTGTTTATTCATAACTAGTTTTTATATTATGGCTTATCTTTTACTTTATTTTAATGACAATTTTCTGGCGCCCGATAGGCTCTGTAGCACAAAATAATAATATTGTGTTTCTCGAAGAAACTGTTACTGCATTTGGTACCGAAATTATTCCATATCTCAAAAACTACACCACATATCTTATTGAAAAAAAATATTTATTATAGTCATAAATAGTTAAAATTACAGTTGAATGCAGATTCACCAGTTTTACATACGAGATATTAAAGCCTATTTTGTTATTTTATTTATTAAATAACAGGTTAAATTTTGGAATTCGTAAAGTTTTATGCTCTTCACTATTGTGTGATAGAGTAAAGTCATAGTTAATATTATCTGCTTAAAGTATTATACGGTTAGACGAATATATATATATATATATATATATATATATATATATATACATATATATATATATACCTGGACCAAATTTTTTTTCGTCTTCTTAATCAATTTCTCTTTATGGTACTTGCACATGTCTGAAGCTTTACAAAACATATTAAAGAATAATAAATAAACAGCAGAAGTATTAGTTAGTTAAATAAGTAAAGATAATATAAATAATTGTAACCTTAACTCTTTTTAATTAAGTTTCATTAGATTTTTAAATTTAAAAATTTGGAAGAAAAACGATTATTTATTTTAAATTAAAAATCAAACATAAAATGAATAATATAAATAAAAATGTAAATTCACATTTCATGTCTTGTTATCAGTATTTATTTAAATAACTACGTATATTACATATTTATTACTTTTTGCTGGCAATCTTAACAAAATATCTGTAACGAACAGTTACACTGTGTATTAAAAAGTTTGTAAAGGGTGTAAAAACATGCAAGCAGAACAAGTCCAAAAGCACAAAAAATTCGACATATATATAAGGAGAAATGGAAAACTCGTCAAATGCGAGTCGGAGTCGCTCAGCGAGGATCTCTTGCAACAGATTAATTAATCAAATTAAATTATGTGGCTCGTCAAGAATAATTGAATCTGAATCAATGTTTAGTTTTATTTAAGTATAATTTTTAAAGGATCATTTAAAATTACTTTGCCCGCCGAATTCGGAAATACGAGGAAGGAAAATAATGTTCCCGTAATTTTTTGTTAAAAAGCAAAAAAATTAAAAAACATCAATTTTTCATAATGCAAATATATTACTTACTACATATTTCACAGGCATAAAAATACTGCGAATATTTCAAAAATAATAATATATAGTATAATCGCTATAGTTTTCCTGTAAATAAATTTATATTACTTGTATAGTTGATAGGCGTAGGTATAATTTCTAAGAAAACACATACAAATGCTCGAAAAACTTTTAAAAACATCAATTTTTCATAAAGCAAATATATTGCTTATTACATATTTCACAGACGTAAACATATTGCGAATATTTAAAAAATAATAATAAATAGTATAATCACTATAGTTTTCCTATAATTTTCCAGTCAGATTTTACCAACCGTATTGTTTCCTGTTGTTTGGCTCAGTAGCTACGTAAATAAAAGAGGTACCGAAATGCTCTATTATTGCTTATTAATTGAAATATATTTTTTGCATTCTTCATAATAGGTCCTTTCGAATACCTACCGCCTTTACATCCTTTTTAATTCTCATATAAATATTTTTAAAAATATAGCTAGTGTAAAATATGTGGGTTAGAATATAAAAATAAAAAAGGTGACTATTATAATAGAAAAAGGAAAATATTGTACCTACCATTTCTTTAATAATCCGAAAAAATACAAAATTAGAAATATTTGGCAATATTTGAGGTTTTACCTTTACTTGAGACTTCCCATTGTACCGACTTTCAAGATTATACGTCGCCTGGAAACATTATGTAAGTTCGATGACGGTATAGGTAACAAAAATTGTATATGTTATTAATTTCAACCCGAAATCTCAGGATGTTTCTAAGGAAAATGGCTTTGGTCAATATATGAATTGACCAATAGACGACAAAGTAATCCCATAAAGGTTCCACTTTTTTCATTTTGAGGGATGAAATCCTAAAAATGACACTTGCTAAAAGGAAAAATTGTATACCTATAAAAGAAATACTAAGAAGTAGTGGGTAGCCTAATTTGTTTTTTTTTAAGTAAATTTTCCTTTTTGTACTAAAACTAATAATATTTATACACTTATGACCATAACAAATCAAATCAAAGAATTATTATTACACTTGCGACATAGCAAATCGGTAAAATGAGTTAAGAAAAAAACTATATCAAAAAAGTAAAAAAGGCTAAAATTCGGCAGAGATGGAAAGAGAGTAAGTATATATGTCTCCTATGATTAGGTTCACACCATTATAACAAAGCATAACTCAGCCAATAATGTGAGTTATGTATTATTAATGCACTTTATCATACAAAATAAATTTGTATAACAATGCTAGTCGATCGTTAGACACGCAAGGCGCCCTCGTGGGCGTTTAATACGAGGTTTCATGTTTGACGCAGTCGCTGCCGCGTTTGTGTGTGGTCAGACGTACTTTATGATTATGTGTACCTTTGCTAAGAAAGCGATGCGTAGAGCTTTTTTGAAATTAAATCAAATCAAGAAATTAAATCAAGTGTATCGGTCTGAACTGATGTTGAAAAAGGAAATATAAAGAATAAAAGAAAAAGGAAATAGAAAGAATTTTAGAATATATTGTTAGTTTTACGTAACATAGTTTAAAACATGTTTTTTCATTATTACTTTGCTGGCAGCTAACAAAAAATCCATGCTTAGATTAAATTATTACGTTACATAAATTGGGATAATAAAAAAACCAGAAAAATTATGTTTGTAAACCCTGTTCGGCATTATAAATATATATTATGTCGGCATTCTAAATTTATATTATGTTGTCACTGCCTAAAATTTTATTTCACAAAAGAAAGAAAATTATATCGAAAATTCGTATTGCCGTCATTCTAAATTTGTATTAAGTTGTTACTTTGCTTAAAATTTTACTTAACAAAAAAAAGAAAAAATATATTGGAAATTCGTGTTGCTGGCATTCAAAATTTATATTATGTTATTATTTTGCCAACAATTTTATTTAACAAAAAGAAAGAAAAATTATTTTGGAAATTCATGTTGCCGGCATTCTAAATTTGTATAATGTTATCACTTTACCTAAAATTTTACTTAACAAAAAAAAGGGAAAATTGTATTATAAATTCGTGTTGCCGACATTATGAATTTTTATTATGTTATTACTTTTCGTAAAATTTTACTTAATAAAAAGAAAGAAAAATAATACTTAAAAACTGTATTGTCGCCACTACGAGGTTTTAGCCTACGTTTAGATTCGAGTACAAATAGAAATAAAACCTTTAAAATTAAAAAAAAATTCTATAGAACTATTATAAATATTAATATTATTTTTCGCTCTGCAAATAAATTGCCAAATGTGTCTTTTATGGTCACAATGAAATTAATTATTTATCTGTGTTCAGTCGTTTTGTTAACACAAGTAAACATACATAATTTTCAAGCGAAGTTCTAATTAATTCTCTTATTCTAATTTTTTTTCAGATTCTTAGTGTACGTGGAAAGGTTTACGTTACAAAAGGAATCGATATGCAATATAAAATGCTTTGTAGATTCGTGTCTCGCAAAGATAAAATAGTATGAAACTATTATTAAGAGTTTTTGTTTAAATTTTAAAATAACTCTTCAATGATGCCTCTATTGGTAGATCTCAGAAGAAAAAAAATCATCCTCAAGTGCTGTATTTTAAAAAAAAGCACTCAAAAAAAACAAAAATCTAGTTTTTATATATATTATTTTAACGAAAAAATTGAAAACTTGTGTTACTGAACTGTACTATAAAGACACGCGCAAAAATCCCTAAAAAAATATGTACATTCAGGTTTGCCAAGAAATAGTATCAAGCGGAAATACAAAGGTAGAGAATATCAAGGCCTATTTGAAACACACGTAGGCAAAACACACCTACGTGTGTTTCGAATAGGCCTATACTTAGCGAATGTTGGTAACTTCTGAGTTACAATTTTTTTGTGTTTTTAGCCAAACTCATAGATTGAAGACTAAATGTTTCGTTGTGACGTGAGTAATAATGATAGAAACAAGATTTTTTGATCAACTAGTTGATTATCTGGTCTATACAGAAAAAAAACCTTTACGTACGTACGTTTTAGCGACGCGCCAAAAAAATAACAGAAAAACATATATTTGAAACATCAGATTTTGAAGTTAATGTTAAGAAACCATTTTAAAAAAGTTTATATGACTTTTTTAAAGAATCTGCTTCACAAACCTCTCTATTTCTTTAACTTTTTAATTAAGAAATTTGACACTACTGTCTTTGCGGCTTCGCCCTAAAGTTGAATCTAAAGTGTAATAAACAAAAAATTATAACTTTGGTATGAAACAATAATTGATATTAAATTACAATTATCAGAACATATTATTTTTAAAAAACCTCACAATTTAAAAAAAAAACTTCTTTAAACGTTTTAATGCCGTCGCATTGTTTTTAATTGTTTCTTCGGTTTCCCTCAATTTTGTTCCTAATTCTTCCAAACTGCGACTTTCTTTGAGATTATCAACTCTTTGCAGTATCGGTACATGGATGAGTCGATTGAATTTAAGTTGGGAACTATGAATCCAAAGTTATGTGTCCGCGGATCTTGCGGTTATTGGTCAATAATATTTTATGTCTACGGTGTAGTGACTGGAGTGTAGTAACTTTTTGGAATATCATATCTCTTCATGTCTGTGAATATACATGCCCTTGAAACTTAGTTAAATTTTCCCTTACAACTTTTTTTAAGACTCCCCGTTCAAATAATTTGAGATTTGAAAGGGGTTAATTAGCTGCTAAATAGCGTAATCTAACGATTTAATCGACTATATTGGTCTTGAAAATTGGACCTATAATATTAAACTGAAAAAGTCTTCATTTTCGTCTCAGCTTCTTAACATTTTCTGACAAAATAGTATTTTTCTGTCATGCTCTTCAGATTCCAATTGTAGAATATTAGTGAGGTGGTATTAATGATATCCCGATTTTGCATGTGATCTATCTCAGATTTTGGAACACCGGTTTGCCAAACTATTTTGACATTTGTCGGCGAGTCTCTTTCATTATGAACTCTTAAGATCATATAGTTGTTAGGGAACCGCTCGGTTTGAGGTCCACCCTTACTTTTGACCTATGCCCTGTACAATTCTGTTGCTTCCGAGTTGTTCCATATCCTCTTTCCGAATTTTGCCATTTCTGCTTTCCGAGTTGGTCATGTAATCACTATAGTAATTCATTTCTACATAGGTTCTTGGTAAAAAATCATGACGACTCATTTTAAAGTCTGGAGAAAAATCGAAAAATCGTTAAAGAAAGTAAATCATAAAACAAATGTAGCATGCGGAAGCGTAAGAGCAGGTAGAGGAGTGAATGATTACTTCGGTTAGTTTGGCCGGCATTCTTTGTGATACTGTACGAAAGAATTAATATAACGTCATCTTGTTTCTCTTTGTGACGAATTTGGCTCGATTATATTTTTCCTCAATTACCACTTTTATTTTTAGGATCACTTCGTAAAGGTAGCAACGTCTTATTCAAATTCATTAGATTCATTAGATTTTAGTTTTTTTGTTTAGCAATGAGTACGTTTTAAAATACTTTAATGAGCACTTATTTTAAATATCTACCACATTACCTATCTACATTTTCCTTCTTAAAAACTCCATGTCCAACTTACAGATTTACCCAAAGCGTTGGGCATGTAGAAGTATATAATAACAAATGGTTCAATACAAGCACACAAGAACAACGAATAATAGGATACAAAAGTAAGAAGTAAGATAACACAGTAATTTAAATAAATAAAATCCTAACCAGTGATTAGTTTTTAAACATTTGAAAGGAAACACATTTTGAAAGGAATATCAGTTGTGTTGTTATTTATATTCAACTATCGGTTATATTATTATTTTTATTTTACGGTTCCCATTACATTTGCATTTAAATTTTGATTGTTGGAAAATACGCTTTCGAGTAATCTTAATTAAACAATCTGAAAATGCGAAAACGCAAACCGCCTTTTCTCCAAATTTGTTAATAAAAATAATATACTTGGAAGTTATTGGAACCATCTGCATTATACACGCAGTTGGACACAAAAAGTATTTTTATTCGATTAACAAATTTGAAACTCACTAACTTTACAATTAAAATTTAATCCAACATGTGATAATTGTGTGTTTTAATGAAAGTTATGATTTTAATGTCAAAATTGCATGTTAATAAAAAAACGAATCGAATGCGTATCCGGATACGCCTAGAGGCTTCATAATAATCTACGTCTAATTTAAATCAAAATTTAACGAAATGTTATAATTAAATGTTAGTATCTATTTAAAAAAATTTGATTTTTTTAAATTTGCGGTTGATAATTTACGGTTGAAGTCAATAACCATGGGACATATCACAAGACGCCTTTTCACTTAATATTTTGCAAACAGTCAAGTAATATAAACAAGTTATTTCTTTTCTAGCCTGTATGAAAATACAGGCTACAAACAAATTTAAATCACTAATAAAAAGCCAACAAAGCATATAAAAGTTGAATGTACGAACTACGTATACACAATTCATTACACGCCACACATTCTTACAGACTAGATATAATCCACAACCACTGAGGATTTTAATGCGAAGCGCCGCTATCTAGCCGGCGCCCGAGATAGCGCTTGCCAATCAACGTGAATTTAACGCTTCGTTTGATATTCTGATGGATAAGACCGTTTTAAGTGGAATAAATTCAGGCGAGGAACGAGAAAATAAAAATTCAACTTGGGAGTAATTTTTTTGCAAAGGTAAGTATGTGTGGGCGAGCTTTCATGAAAGTTTTCTTTCAGATGAACTTTTTACAGTTAGCTTTAGTGTTAAATTTGTTTTACGTTTATATGTATTTGAATTTTATCACTGATGGTTTGATAAGCTTATAACTTGATAGAATTCTAAACAAATAACCTATAAAATTATTTGTTTGTTTATGTATTTTAATGCATCTAATTTTTAAATGTGTCGGACTTATTGCTACGAGAGCAATCACTTACAACGCCAATCCAGCCCTACTCGCCGAGTGACTGGAAATCGAACACGGGTCCCCGCGGTGTGCCGCCCAGTCAAAGGCCATATGCCTTGCGATCAACCCAACATATATATATATATATATATATATATATATATATATATAACGGTGACTATATATATATATATATATATATATGCACGTACATACATATTACTGCTGGTACCCAATACACTGCAGCGACGACAAATTATTATAGTTAGAAGTTAATTTCAAAATAATATGGATCGATTAATTTTTCACTTTGTTATTTATTACATATATTTATTTCCCATTAAATAACAAGATTCCAATTTTAACGCTATTCTTTCAAAAGAGCAATGACTTCGCAGTACATCATTTAATAAAATAAAAACAAAATTGTTTGATATTAAATAGCGGTCGTTTAGCTTAATTTTTACTTTTTCGTTACATTGTCAAATCCTGTCGATTAATTTGAAAACACTTATTATAATCATTCTTAGTTCATTTTAGTCTTTTTATTTCCTTCTTCGCCTCTAGCTTCGGTGGTTTCATTTAAAATTGTGATAATATCGTATACTATCGATAATATCGTATAATATCGTTATAGCATTTTGTACTACTCATTGAAGCTAATTAGTTTGACATATCATTTCAGTGCTAAATTAGGTTATTTAATTGGAATAATTGAATAATATGGTTCTATACAAAAATGTATAGCGAAAACGCCCATCAAGTCCCGTGTGTCAATTCAATGAACGCTCCAACAAATAAACGTTAACTTAATAACTAGCATTATCAAATCATACTCAACGAGAACCAGCCAATCGCCCGGCGAACAATTCACTTCACTGAATCGAATATGAATTTAGCAATTGTAGGTGCCTATTAGACGGCACCCCTCACAAAGAATGTCATATTCCTTTACAACGCTGCAGCGCACACGCAGATGGCTCGAAATTATCACGTGCCAACGAGTTATTGAACAAGACTCCTAATTACGGAACACTAGCGGGGGGAACGTCAGAAGCCATGATTGCATCACTTAGGAGCTTTTAAAACGCCAATTTGTATACGCGGACGTAACGCCGACGAAGTATTCCACCGGGAGACAGACCTACGCAGTGTATTTATACGCCGAAACAATCTTTCGAAAACAAAGCTTAATCTCGACAGTCGTTGCCTTTGTAAACTGTCGCCGTGTTTGTTCTATAATAGGAACCCGCCGGCCGAGAAACAATGCGGTACTTTGTAAAGCAATTTTGTTACAATGAACTTATTGTTGGCTCTCCGAACTGTATTTTAGTTTAATGTTGTTATTATTACTTTATACCCCTTCCGATGGGAAGCTTTTTAGTTTCTCGGAAGCTGCTTCACGCTTTAATGGCGTATTGTACGTAAGGTTATCAATATTTTAGTGTAGACCACGAGTGCCTGCACGCTAGCGACAGAGAATACTTACATAAATTAAAAACGGGTGTCGATCATCGTGAACAATGAATATGTATGCCGTAAAGCACCACGCGGGCACGGTGCGAAGAGCTTTCAATAACAAATACTTCGGAGTTCGTTGTTCTTCGTAACAGTTTTGTATATTAATATAGAATAGGAGGAAATATTGTATACGTGGGCATTATGAATATATTAAAGCAGCGTGCGGCGCCACTTGGTGGAATATTTAAATTTATATTCTGGCTAAAAGTACTTACTGACTTATCTTCGCGATATCGCTCATTTAAATGACGTTTGCGAACACATTATGCAGAATGTTAATGTTTACGTAAATATATTCGGTGTGCGTCGTTTAAAATTTTTCTCCGAAAGCTTGTTGCTTTGGTGACAGATGCGTAATATTTTCTTTTGATGGAGGAAGTTTTAAGATTTTTTGGCACGAAGACCCAAAAATAATTGTTAAACGTTTATAATTGAAAACGATTTTCATTTTTTCTTTTGTAATGGTTATTTCATTTGTTTATTATAGTTTAATATTTGTATATTAAAGATACGTATAATTTAGTAATATCGATAAACAGTAACTTGTACGTCATTAAAAGTCGTAAAACACAAACTGCTTAAATTATATTGTGTAATATATCGATAGCTCGACTTTTATTAGTGTACTCAGTTGATATAACATATATACTTAGCTTGGTGCATTTTGCATAGTATGGTTATTTTTCTCGGGTTATATTTGTGTTACTTAATAAGAAATGTTGTTGACATAATAACTTTTTAATACATTTATGAATATTAATATGTGAGAAAAAGTCTGATAAAATTTTTCTTTATGTCAGTAAACGTATAACTGAAAGACAAGCAAATATTACGAGCAATAGTGTGAAACTTAATATGTATGTAAAGTTCTTCGATATTTTCTTAGTGTTATATCTTAAAAAGGGCAAAGCAGAATGCTTTGGGTACCTCGGTGTCTGTATGTCCGCTTGAGACAGACATTGTATTTAGAAACCATTTTTCATGGATAGTTGCATTTTGACATACTTCGATCGATAAAAGAAGCGAAATTGTTAATTTCAAGATCTTTCCTATTAAATATAAAATGATAACTGATTAAAATGCGCGATTACGAATATACAATTTTTTAAAGTCATTTTTCTAACGTATGAAAATCTCTTAAAAGTTGCAATATTGCCACCTGATTTCGAGAAATATTGGCCGATGAATTTAAAAAAACCATTGATGGTGAAGCCTATGTCGATCAATAACCTGAGAAAGCTTTTTTGTTTGAAACAATTTTATTAGTTGAATCTAAATTGCAAATAACATGTTAAGGGAGGTAAAACACGAGAATCGCTAAAAATTTCTCATATTAAAATAGGTAAAACAATTTTTATAGTTATTTTTCTATATTAGTATTATTTATCAAGTTATTACAATGTTTATTATATATAAGAAGGTTTATAAGAAGTCTTTGTCAAATTTATTATTTTGTTTTATTTATACGTTATTTTATAGCTAAACATGTTTTATTACATATCTGGGTAATATTGTATTTTGAATTTAGATTTTGAAAATTATCTATATTTATTTTAACATACTACGGGGGGCTATAATAGTTTAATTTGTTTTTTCTTTCTGTACTGAACAGTAAATATGATCAGTTTTAAAGGTTTTTATAATGTTATGTAACTGTACTTATGATCTTTTTATTTTGAATTTATCTACCTAAATAAAAAATATTTATTGAATGCACTTGACTTTGATAAGGAAATAAGAATTTGATATTTATTAAAAAAACGACAAACAATTTCAAGAAATTTATTTTCACTCAACACAGATAATGTAATCTATGCGATTATAATTCTGCGAAAATGGAAAGCTTTGATATCAGTCGGTATTGCAAAATGTGGTGATTTTGTGTATGCTTATTGTCACTTAGTGACACAACTGTATTAATATGAAGTTGCACGCATTAGGTGCAGTGTCTTTCCCTTTAATATAGAACCCATCATTATTATTTTTAAAAATAAAAATAAAAATCTTTATTATTTGTGTCACGCAACGTACCTCCTTATTTGCAAAAATAGAATGTTTTTTTTAAATTTAAAATTAAAACATATTTTGAAAATCTTTTCAAGTAATATCATGCAAAAATGTTAAGGAAACGACATGGTCAATGAGCAGGATACTGCGTAATAATATTGTAAACTCTTCAAATAATGAACAATATATTTCAAAGTTACATTGATAAAATATAAATTGTAGACACATTGATTGCTGCACGCATTCTTCTTCACTGGTTAAAACGAAGTTAAAAGGGAGAATTATGAATATACTTTTATGTATGGATGTTATCTTCCTTCCTTATATATATGGACGTTATCTTCTTTCATAACTCCTAAATTGATAATTCGATTTTAACAAAAATGTGTTATCGTTATTTAACAACCCGTGTACAGCATATATAGGTAATATTGAATGACTGTTTTAAATATATATATATATATATATATATATATGTATATAATGTAAAAAATAATAATAATGAAAGTCTAAATGGTGTAGTTTATCCGAACTGATAATTAAAGAAATCAATGAAAAAAATTTAAAAGAAAATACCAAATATATTCATAACATGGAACAAATAATTGTATTATATAAGGTAATCGCTTGTGAAAGACAGACATATGTTTCAAATTTCTTTTTCAAATTTCTCTATTATCTTGGTCGCATTTTCTCCTATTAAACGCATAGATTGCTATTTGTTTCCTTTTTTATCGAAATTCTCACTTAGGGTGAATGTATTTATATATATATATATATATATATATATATATATATATATATATATGTGTGTGTGTGTGTGTGTGTGTGTGTGTGTGTGTATATATATATATATATATATATATATATGTATATATATATATATATATATATATAGTATTTCAGCAATCGCAGTATGGTTTGAATTCTAAACGTAACAAAATATAGTTTGCTATAGGATAATGGCAACCATTATTCATGCATCTGTAACTTTATAAAAGTTCCCTAGCTTCTATTATATAGGTAAATCATTCTCGTTCTAAATCAATTGATATATGAGTCGGAAGTTATGAAATTATAAATTAAATTTGCCAGTATCTTTCCTTGATGACTGTTAATCTGAAAATGATAACGTCTCACGCAAGGTACAAAACCGCAGTCACCGCCCCATAAAACTTCATACCAACACACCCCCGCATAATTCATTAATAATTCTCGCTGTAAGCGAACTGTGTGAAATTATAAATCACAGTTCAGCCGATGAAAGCTCGCCACCAGAAACGTTTTAGTGAAGTTAAATCTGGAAAATACAGCGGGAGTGCTTCGCGTGAGCGACCTTATGTATTAATTGCAAAGTAAACAACCTTCATGGCAGAGCTTTTATGGAGGTTTTGCTTAGGCTGACCAATACACCGAGTAGTTTGATTAATTAAGCTCGTTTCGTTTGTTATTTCTTTTAATTTTATCCTCTAAAACAAATTATCTTCCTTTCATTGCTGTTAGACTAGTTAGTTTAATATAAGAATAGGTTTTGAATTGTTAAATATATACTTACTTAATTTGATTGACAGTAAAATTTAACTTGTATATATGTCTTTAATTTTGTATTTATGTTGTAATATTTCTTTTTTATGCGTAATGCCAAAATTAGCTTCAATGATAACTAGATAGCGTGTCATGAAGGAAATATTAAGATGGATCAATAATTTAGATGTACGTTCGCGGAAAAATCTAAATAAAAACAAGTATTATTAATATATAGAACAACGCAAAACATTGGATAAAATTTAAATGATTATAGTGTAAAAGACCATAACTATAGAAATGTCTGTAATAGATTCCTTGTGAGTTTGAATGAAATGTAAAAAGTTTGTCGCTACTTAATTTACCTAGATGGAAGATGGCTAAAATTGATACAAATGTCGATAATGTATATAAATAAAAACAGGAATAAGATTGGCAGGGAGGGTAGTCTTATTCCTATGTCTATCCGATAATCTATCATTTTCATAACGCATCTATTTCGTCGTTAATTGCTATATCACATGAAATAGGATATGTTCTAGTTCTAATTTATCGACCCATGCGCAATTTATACTAAAGGAGACAAATTTGGTGACAAATAAATCGTGGTGTAATATGTTTAAGATAAATTAATTTTTACAATCTTAAAAAAATAATTTTAGAACTCCAAAATTATTATCCGCCTAGATAAAAAATTGATGCCTACTTTAAATTAAATGGATAAAAACTAGCCAGGTGCGTATCAACACATGCATAAAGTGCGATTCCTTAGTTGTCTCTGTCTCTTGAAACTGCTAATACATATTAACCTAAATAATTTCAAGTGAAATTTCTTATGAATATACCTTGAATTTTTTTCAAATATATTGTCGCAAAAATTATGGAACATTTTGTAGGCTAATATATCACATACGGGACCTAAATATGAAAAAAATTAAATAACACATTCATTTTGAAAGACTTTTTGCGACACTATTTTTAATGAGGTGAGTGAAAAAAGTTTGAAGAAATTTTATTGTTATATATAATATTAATCGAGATCTTTATCCGAACCTTCCAATTTCAAAATTTCATGCCCATAGAACTGAAGCTCTAGAATCTATGATACGTTGTCAAAATAATGAGACAAGATGAAATTATAAGGGTGCCTAATTTCACTATGGAACGTTGAAAATGGCGTAACTTCATAAAAAAGGTATTATAGAATTAATAAAGTGTTTATAAGTAAACAGAGTTATTTAAGTTTAAATACAAAATAGTTTGACCATAGTTTTGAACTCCGGAAATGGTACTTATAGAGTGACCGACTCAATCAAACCAATTCAGCTCCCACCAGAGACACATATCAACCCCATCATCCTAGACAATAGACGCGGCGAAGATAGAGACGTACAAACAACTGCCAAGTCAACGAAGAATATCGCCCGAAGCATTAACAGCCATTTATTGCAATCAGTGCCACGAAATCAATTTGGGCGGGAATGAGCCGCTGGCACAAAAGGAGCAGAAGGCGGAGGAACACCAGCCTCGGTCGTGACATGAAATATGACGTGCTTTCTCTATTATGATGAGAGTGACTTGGAGTGTTTTAATATGTTTGACAGAAGACATTAATCTTTCTTTATTACCCGAACGTAGATTACGAAAGCGGGACAAAATATAATGGGTTCAGTGTTAGCGGTTTGTGTGATAACACATGTGTTTTGACGGTTATGAGGGTATGGGCATGTGTATAATTGCGATGTTATTGTATTCTGGCAAAGTTGATAGAGTAAACATGTGAGTCTAAATTTTTTTGTCACGAGAGCTATATGAGCTCATATTTCCTGTTTTTGATATAAAACTTAAGTGCTTTGAAATTAATGTTAATAATCAAAGTGCTATGAATACAAGAAAATTAAAAACATTTTTTAAAGTTTTGGCGATGCAATGCCCACAAATAAGCATTGCCTTTTTAAAATTGAAAAGATTATTTTTGTACAGCTCAAAATATTGTTTATTAAGAATTTGGCAAAAACAATCGCAAAAATATATTAAAAATGAGAACGAGCACTGCAGATACACGTATTTATAAATTTCACAAATTATTTATAAAAACAGAACAAAATAGAAAAGTTAGTATTTTTGGAAAAATAATTTATATGAAAGTCATAATTGAAACTAATTTCTAATTTTTATTGTTTTACAAATTTATATGGTATGTAGAGAGTAAACTAAACGAATTACTTAAAGGAACACGTTTTTATTATGTGATAACTTAGATAATACTATACTTTAAATATTTCAAATTATCGAACCTACCTCTGACGTAGATATAAGTATTTGTCTACTAACGTTATAGAGTTATGTTCTAAAAAAACTGTTTTATCTACTTTTATTAAAAAAAACACTTATACCCCCGTCCTCAACTCAATTTTGATTAGTTTGCTAATGACATCGTTTTAATATTTGTGCTTTTACTCGACTACGGTAGAGCAAGGGCTATGAATTTCAGAGGCTACGTATGCATGTGAGTAAGTTTGCCCTCGTACAGACTAAACAACTAAAGTGTCCTTATATTCACCTTGATCCAGAGCGTATTCTATAGTATATAATATGTTTGTGTACAAGCTATTTATTTATGTATGCAAGTGAGAAAGTTTATTTATTCCGTTATATCGTGACCTTTATATACTTGTTTATTATTAGGGCGACATGCGACTACGATTATAACTAAGTCGTCAACGTACCCACGTAGAAATGAATTGAGTATATTACCTTTTTGAAAGTAATTTTTATTAAATACTTTTATACAACGCAAATTTCCCTAAATTTATGGAAAAATTTAGGTTTTTACAATTATATAGAGGGGTATTTTCTTGTTTTGGTCTTTAATTTTTTTTTTTAGTATTCCAGTTTTATTAATTTTTTGTTTGTGTGTGATAATTTCTATTTTTTGCGCAAGAAGAATGGTACTAATGGTGGGTAAAATTCTAATATTAGTTAAAACGCATGCAAAAAGGGGGTCTCGTAAAACTACAGGTAGGCATAAGTTACTATTTTTTTTCTAAGTTATTTATTCCAATCAAATATATTGCACTGACGAGAATCTGGGTATATAACGTCCATTGCAACACATAATAATGCGTAAAACGCAGTAACTTATTGAACCAAAATTCATGTAAAGAAATATTCTCACTCAATGGAAATCATTAATATTATAGAAACGAAAAAACGCCCATTGTCAAGGCAATGTCAATGTCATTCAATAAATCACATTTCAACACGGGATCGTAACAAGGCGAAGCCAGCTTTTTCAATAGGGGTCCTTTTGGATCGTTATATAAAATTTTTGGGGTCCATATTTCAAAGTATATATTGCAATACATATTATGGCCGTTTTTACACGAGTATATGTTCTTCAATTTATTCTAATTTCTAAATGTAACCGCTTAATTTAATTTACTTAACAGCTGGAACACGTTTTTTTCGGTGTCCAAAATATTAAAATAAATGTATCTAAGTAGCATATGGATAAAATTTGTAGATGAGCAGATCGGTAACTAGACATCGAAATAGAAACAGCAGATGTGAGAAGGCGAATAACCGCGGGAGATATAATTAATGGGGTTGTAATAAAAACAATAGCAGGCATCTGCTTATACTTCGGAATATCTCGACTCGCCTATTCGCAAACTTTATTTTAGCACACAAGCTAGGATTAGTAAGTACAATTAGTATTTTGATTGCTGAAAAATGTTTGTTCAAAATTAGGTAAACGTTTAGAAAATTCCGGCTCACAGGACTACTTGTCACAGTAGATAAAGAACTTAACAAATATGCTTAAAAATAAGCAAAATTGCTGGTCTTAAATAAAGACATTAATAATTAAAATAGCATGTATCAAGAATATTAGCAGCAAAAGTTTTTATAATAGACCATAAAAAATTACGATAATATGGTTTAAGGTAAATTAATGTTTAAGAAAATTGTTGAAAATAGCTTTAAACGAGTGCAATACTTCATTAGATGTAAACGTTACGTAGTAAAAAAATTAAGTGGCTGTGGAAAATTGCGAGCGAAATGAAGATGAATGTAGGTTTAATAATATGTTATGTCATAAGATATATTTGCATAAAAATTCAAGTACAGCACCGTCTTCTAGGACTGATATCGCATAATATTAATTTCTTAAAGTATCAAAACTTTTTAGCACTTTGCTCTGTATTGGTTGGTTAGATTTTAAAAGATATTACCTAAAATTACTTCCCATTAGTTCTTCCTGAGTATGCCAGTAAGAAAAGTTTAAGTACCGAACTCGATACGGTCTTTTAATCTTAACATTATATAAAGTTCAGTGACTAATAACAAATATTGAATGCTCAATAACAAATATGTCTAAAAATTGAGTCCTTTGACATCAACATCACATAAACATCTTGTTGCAGCTGAACAGATAATAACTTTTACTATACAATATAATATAACGAGCAACTTTGGCGATACTTAATTTTAAAAATTGTTGTTTTGTTTCGAGCTGTTAATTGTAACTATTACAAATAACGATTACAAATGCACACTAGAAGCTATTAAATTAAAATTCATAGTTTCTGCGACAATATAAAACTTAATTAACTTAAACTACATCGCTTACTGTTCACCTCGGCCTTATACGTAAAAATTCATGCGTGAATTTAAAGTGAATGATTCCGATGTATTTTTGACGACTAGAGTGAATGTCAGGCATTATGCTCAGTAACAAAGCCTCGTACCTCATCGGACCTTCGAACGCTTTATTGTCGAAATCCCGTGCGTAGCGCGGCGACCGAACCAGCCACCCAGTCATTGTTGGACCCGTGACATTTTATGTAACAAAACTTTGAACAAGAGGTACAGTTTGGCTTTCCTTTATTGTGTAAATCTCTGTTATTTATTTGGAATTTTTTTTGTCGTTGAGCGGCGTAGGTTGCAATGGCCTGGCTGTACGCTGGCCCGCGTCTACTTTCGTGCTTTTGTGATGTGGAAGCCACAGAGAAATAAACATGGGGCTTGTTTACTTTTATAGATGTTTATGAAGAATGGATGTGGTTGAAAACGAAACGGCCACTATAAATAGTATTCGTATTTGATACGTGTAGTAATTCTTTAGGTTATATATAAAAAAAAATAGAATCAGAAATGTACACTAAGAATATACGGCAATGAACAGATTTCTTACAAGTGAAGGGTCATTGGACTTATTATTCTGTATGGTTTATTTCAGGCTATTTGTATTATATGTCAAAGATTATATGTAGTGGTATAATAAGATAAGAAGAAAATTTTTGGACATTTAAAAAAATCTGTATGTACAAAGTAAAAATTTGTAAAAAATAAAATAGTAGTGAATATGTTTCAATTTAAGCCTATTTTTTTATCTAATTTTGTTACAACGAATTCTTTATTTTAAATACTCTGTCATTTATTTCTCAAGTACTCAATGAAATTCATTTACGTCTTTAGTCACCATTTTATCTTTTTATATTTATTTACAAACTTAACTGTCGTTTAACATAATTTTCATAACACCATCTTTAGTATGATATTCTGGTGTACTAATATTTGAATAATCGCATAATAATAAAGTGACCTAACAAAAAAGTACGATTTTGAGTTAGAGTCACCAAAGTATTTAAAAACAAAAAATATGATCTCATTGCTAACTCTTTTAAAATTATAAACAATAAGTTATTAAAAAGATATTTGTAAATTAATAATTGCAATATGTCATAACAAACGATAAATTATTTTAAGAACATTTGTTTTTTGATTCCAGTTACTGCATTATAATATTGTACCTATATATTAATATGTTTGTGAATTATATTCAATGTACTTTTACTCTTTTCTATTACAAATTATCCTAAATAAATACTTTGTACTTTTAAAAATACATAACATTTTCCTCCACGTTTCGTATTTGATGTTAAAAAATGATAAGTTATGTAAAATTTTTACAGTTTGTGATTACACTTTTTCAATATTCTTTATTGCCTTATCCATAGATTCTAAAATAATTTTGAGTTAAACACAGTCATTAGTGTGTATGTTGGCACTTGGCAGAATTTATTTATCGGTGATTTAATTTGAATAGAAATAAAAAAATATTTAAATAATATAAATATTTTTTATACTCCCATGCTCTTTGTTCTGCCACATGTGTAATAACCCAACGGTCTTACCGTTGGGTTCTTGTTTCATAGCAATAGGTTTTCGTACTATTTTAAGCTCGAAATTACGGAAATGGGAGTTTAAAATATTATGGTTAATATTTCCTCTCGAGTATTATTTTCAATAAAGCAAAATAGCATTTGCTTTTATGCATACACCGCAACAAAGTAATTTTAATGTTATCTTTTGAAGAAGGAAGTTTAATACAAACTACAATTATAGAGCAGCAATAGTCTTAAATTTGACATTGTAATAACAACATTATATGTTTAATATTGTGTTCTGTAATCGACTACAATATAAAAACTTTTGGAATTCGTAAATTTTCTACAAAGTTTTTTAATGCAATATTAACAGCTTTCAAAACTCATATACTTGTCACTGAATGCTTTATGAAATGCAAGCTTTTACTTATGGTTTTATTCATGCGGAATAGCGTAACTAATGTATCTTAAACTAATTTATAATTACTGTCTGATCTCTTGAAGTATATTCCATCATCGACATCATTTTTCCCAACATGCTTACTGACTCAAATGATATGATCTTGGGATAATACAATATAATTGTAATTAAACGTTAAATTTAAAGTTAAAAAAAACAAGTGAAAGTAATTTATATATATATTTATATATTTATATATATATATATATATATATATATACATATATATATATATATATATATATATATATATATATATATATCACGTGACCGTGACCGATATCTAAAACAATTGGAAATAGAGTGATAGTTTAGATATACAGCATTTTTTATGATACTCACCCTACCGGCACGATAATACAACAGTGTAAATAATAATAACGTTTAAAAATAATCTTGAAATGGCTGAAAGGATTGTTTTATCTCGAACAAGGATTATCGAGACAACAAGAGATTAACTCTAAGATTAGGACACGACGTTATCTAAGTCGTGAGATACTACAGTGTGATTTTGTTTATATTTACACCAGTACTACCATCTAAACTAAATCCCATACCGAATAAGTTAGTCTCATTTTTTGTTCTCACAATATATATCTTTGTTTTCAACACCCGAGCACAGAGCTATAAATTACGAACATAACCTACGCTACGGTTGGCCTGTGATACTTCGTCTGTGTTTTATACAGATACATACTTATCTCCTCGTGACAGTAACTTACTATACACTCTTCAGGCGACGTAGATACGAAGTTTATTTTGATAATAGGCGAATGATAGGGCGCCCCTCGGACGACACATGTTCCTTGAGCGAAGTGTCTTGTCATCCTGAGGCATTTCGGGCCATCATGGAGCAGATGTGACAAAGTAGGGTAGATAGTTTAGACCAAAATTACTTATTTAGGATATGGTCTAATATTAAAAGATTTTGTAACTAATAAAATATAAAATATTTTTATATATATTCGGGGCTATTGAATTCCTATGGAATCAAGTTGAGTTATCAATTTACAAATAATATATTTAATCTTGTTTCTTATGAATATCGTTCTGTGTTAATTAATTTTAAAGTATTGCAGATATAAGATGAGACCTTTTTTAAATTTTGGCTAGATTCACAGAGGTTTCAACGTTATTTCTACCATACTTTAAAATTAATTAATTTATATCTATTTAGGGTTCCGCAACTCGTAAGGAAAAACGTAACAACCGTTTCTTTCGGAAACCACTTGACGTAGAAATTTTAAAAGCGTAGTAATAAAACAGTTTAATCCACACATATCTCAATAGTTAACACTTAAATTTATATGTATGAAAATTTTAGAGGGAACCAATGAAGTCTTCTAAAACTTTTATTAATTCCAAAGGTCGTTTGAAGTAGAAGCCTACGCAAAGGTTGCGGGAAAGCTAGAGCCATTATCGTTAGATTTTATAATTTTTGAAATATGCTTCAGTTTTCACGCCTGTGAAAGATGTAGTATGCGATATATATAAGTTGTTAAAAATTATTATTTTGTAATGATTAATATATAAAATGATAGCTATACTAATTACCCGTAAAAGTTTATAGGTGTCTAAATGTGCACTGAACGCTTGATATTGGGAGTTCTACTCGCGCTTGACATATTAATCATTCTACTACCATTGAACATGGGTCTATATGATAATATTAATTTATAACCAAGATATATCGCTCGACTAAGGTAGTGTCTATGTACCACTGAAGTCAAGCTCTCGCGAGATATTGGAAATAAATATTAGTTTGTTCCATTCCTTTATTACTGCATATTTCACTGAGTAGTGAATAGTCTTAAAGTATAATTATAATCTGATAGTAATACAGTGACTCAGAAAAAAGATGATTTTACGAGTAAAGACATTTAATTTTATGATATTACCAAAATGACCCTAAAACTGTATAGAATGCAACTTGGGTGAATGGTAAAATTCATGCATTATTGTTTAAAGTATTCTATCCAAATGTGAATTGTAATTCGGTCTATCACCGAATCATTAACGGCAAAAAGATAGAAACGTATAATATTCATAACTTACACTTATCGCAATGACCCGAAGTGGGTAGCGATGCCAGCGCTTCTAATCTTACAAGTTCTTCTCAAACATATAAAACTACTCGAAGGGCAATGACGATTGCCGACTTGTGTCACTCTTAATGTTGTTTACGACTCGCCTATAAATAAGAATAATTTGTTTAGCGACAAAAGCGTTTAGTTAGCAGGATTTGAATAAATAAATAATTGTTTCAAACGACAAACGCGTGATAAGCTTAATGGATCCGTCTGCGGGAGATAATGAGAACTGGAGATTATTTACGATATATAACTTTTTTTTCTTAAACTCGTCTAGACAGTAGTCGCCTCTTGTTTCATCTTGTGTGTTCGCCTGTATATTAAATGCCGGATAAGTGCACTTCAAAAGAAAAGGTTTCCGCGCACCTTTGAAACCGAATTTAAGTGGCTTAATTTTTTTCGTTGGCAGGTACCAGGGGACTTGTGTGTTTGATAAACTGTTGCACTTTATTTCGGCGTTAAGAAGATAGTTTCGTAAATTTGATAATATTCTAAAACAAGTTGCCTAAAGAAAATAATATTCCATACATATTTACTATTCAATGATCTAAATATATTTAGTAGTTTCGTAAATTTGATAATATTTTAAAACAAGTTGCCTAAAGAAAATAATATTCCATACATATTTAATATTCAATGATGTAAATATATTTAGATTATTTTAATGAAATTTTAAAGAAGTTAATCAAACTTGAGATATGGCGTTATCGATATATCTATCTCTGTAAAATGTTAGATCTGTTAAATGTTTTTTTTTGTCGACAACGAATATCGCTTCCCTATAGAATTAAAAATTGTTAATTACCAATGCTAACACCTGTGATGAAACTTAAAAAGTTTTAAAATCGATTGTTACTTGTTTCGTTAAAAGGACACGTTAATCCGACATAACTTTTCAAATTTTACTCTTTACTAAAGTGAAAATAATTTTAACTTTGTGTATATAACTTTTTCAATTGAAAGTTTAGCAACGTATTTTAGCCATATTTATATAAAAAAACATAATAATAGTAACATTAAAATATTTAGATACCAAAGATTTCGTAAATAATTTAAGCTGTTTATGACATAAACAAGTGATAAGAAAATGTTACAATTATTTTTTCACATTTATTATTTAGTTTGTATTGTATTTACATACATACACTTATGCACATAAATGATGTGATCGAGTCCTAGTTTTGTCACAAGATTGTTATTTAATTATTTTGACACCTTTGCTGCGAAGTGAAAAAAGTTATATTATGTCATATAATTTTCTTTTATCAAATTAATTACTCATAAATATTATCGAAAGGTTTTTATTAATTATGGGTGAGAACAAAACATTTGCCTAAATATTAAATTTATTTCATCTAATTCTAATTCTTTTAATTTACGATAATAATCATCTCTAACAATAACAAGAAGGAGGGAGATGTTGCTTAAATTAGCTTAGAAATTATTCGAGATTCATATTTAAATAGACACCTTACACGTTGGGAAAGAACGTTTGTTTGAAAATGAAGTCAGGAATGTTTATAACTCTAAACACCAAGAAGCTTCTACAAATAACCCAACCCATATCTCTCGCACACAAATACATATGTTTATTAACAAGTACCCACACGTCGCGTCTACTAGAGGCAGACAAAACATGATTAAACTGTGGGATTCCAGCATTCAAGATTCACAGCGGTCCTCAGCCTTGAAGCGATGATTTACGCCGTTTATAAACAAGCGCAGAGTCTCTTTGGCGCTTTTCCTCCACTAGTGACGTGACGGGCACTTGAACTCATGTCAACGTTCATTATGTGTTTATTTATGTTTTAAGCACGTAATCAAGTTACCATCTGTAGACACGCTTGGTTATCATAAAGTTTCATTTACGTTAGAAGATGGTGGGTAAGGGGATGCTGTATCAGTGGCTAAATTTTAGTTTGTGCTTATCAAATATTTTTATTCAAATTTAATTTATACTAGATTCTTCCTCTGGTTTTCTTGATACAGATGTTTTCTGTGCTCCAGCTGTCTCTCGGTATACCAAATAACGATTGTCTATTACAGTAGTTCAATGCAAACAACTATGGAAGGAACATCTCATATTTATAAATCATTTTAAGGTTAAGCCAAGAAGCTAAGAAGGAGTCTTCTAAGGGTAATATATATTTTATAAAATAATAAGACAGATGACCATCACAGAAAGAGAGGGAAAGAGAGAGATAGAGAGAGAGAGAGAGCTGAGAAAAGCGTTTAATCATAGTTAGTTCATTACGTCATTACTGATTGATATCTATTAGAAGCATTGGGAGATCTAATTGAATTAAACAGCAAACTGTATTTGGTCATTATTACCAAATAAAAATAAATTTCGAGTTATAATTTAAAAAAATCTAATTTTTAAGAATAAAACAAATTTTTTACTTTTTTTATTTGATTAGTTTGTCGAATTACAGATTTTCCGCTTCGTTAGTGGTTGCATAATACAAGCAATCACAATTCATTAAAGTTACGAGTATGCATAAAGATTTAAGGGTTAAAGTTATTTAGGCATCATTCCTAATTAATTCAAAAAACGCTATAAATAAAACGAAATTACTATTTTCAGTCTGCATCGCATTATTTTTTAAATCGTAAATTGATAATATATAGGAGATGACATATAAATAAATTGTGGGACTCAACACGGATTGCACAATTAAAACCCTTTTGCCATACGATGCATTAACGAATGTTCCATTACCGCCCCTTATCTTTTTTCTTAATAAGATCAAAAGCCGCCCTAAAATTTCCAGTTAACCTGCTGAATTCCACCATGAAAAGACAAAAATCCTATTCCATAAAATAATTCACTAACCCGAATTTTACTCGACACTGTGGGCGCGTAAATTTTGTGACTTTCGACCGGAGTAAAAAAAGGGAGGTAAAAAAGAAGACGCCCGACTTTAAAAGCTCACCCATTGATTGACTAATGAGGCGACTTTTAACGGACCGCCTTTTCTAAACGTTTTTTTCATCTGACACCCTCTCTCAATCACTTTTTAGCACCTCAGATAAAGATAAACTTTTTCATCGACTATCGGCGTTTATATTTGTAAACCTTTTAACGACGGAGAGATTTATCTCAGATTCGTACCTTTAAAATTTTATTAATGGACGTCATTTTTTTCCTTTGTTACAGATTCGACTATCGGCTTGCTACTGGACAGTGGGAATTTTTTTACGGACGACTTTGGTATGTTGGAGTTAAGTAAAAAATAATAAGGCGTAAGGGTCCAGAAGGAAGTGTTTGAAGACAGGATGGGTTCCATATTGAGAGCGTTGCTGGCGTCAATGTTGTGGGTTTTTTCAGGTAATTAATACTTTGATTTTTTCATGTTTTTTAAATAGTATATAGTATATAAGTCTTTTTGTTTTTATTATTTTCGAAAATATACGTAAAAAATGGAAATTTATTGAAATTACCAAAAAACATGGCAATATTTGTTGGGTATAATTTTATATAGTTGGGTACAATATATATATAACATTGTGTCATGGAGACATTTTTTTCATGGTCATCGTCTTGGATTTCAAATAAAAGCTTATTAACATGCGAGTTTAAAAATTTCATTTCTTTTTTCAATAAAACTCACATTTTTTTAATAAATATTATATTTCTTTTCATATGATTTTTTTTGGTTTCTTACCTGAAAATTGAAAATCGTAATCCTTGTAAGGTTATTTTCGCGCCAGTCTGGGTTTGTCTGTCATAGGCATGTTTTCATAAATTATTCGAAGGAGTAACGTGAAGTTTAGCATATAATTATGCATAACTATATATGTATTTCGCTTACATTTTTACGATTATGTCTAATGAATATTTATAAAAAAACGCTTATAGGGGACCATTAAGTGAGTTCTGTAATGACTTTTTTTAATTTAATTTGTTTTTATTAATACCTTAAAAATAAGACATGACCATTAGTACGCATTTGATTAAACATATAATTTCAGATCAATAATATTTGATTATTATAACTTCAAATACATATATAACTCGGTGTTATATCGGTTTATTTTTAAAAATATTCACGTTTCACGCAATCTGCGAATTCACAATAGATGAAAAATTGTGTGTATTTTTCACATTTTTGAATGCGTGATATCGTTTGAAAAGGTTAGTAATAGGGATATTAGAAATACCTTTTTCATGATTATAAGCTGCATACCTCCATATATATGCGGAAAATCCTGTAAATAATAAATCCTCCTTTTTGAAACCACTGAACTGGTAGAAAATGGTAAGGATTTTAGAAACATACTTAAAATTTAAAGGAAGAATCGTTATCTCGTTATTTTTGGTAATAATATGACGTTATTACATCTGCGACGGATGTACTTGGAAATACGAAAACTATTGGGCGCTAGGATGTAGTTTCCAAGCACTGTGCATTCCTGAGCATGCTACGTGAAATTGGTTTTGTGAAAACAAATGTTAAAGTATGTTTTATGATTAGAATTGGAGAGTGAAATATTTTATAATTAGAATGTAATATGTGGAAAGGCTGGAAAATTCTGAAACTAGGTCATGCAAAGACAAATTTTAAATGAATGTAAACAAATTTTTTTCTATATAATCTTCCTTGGTTCAACACATTTTTTGTAAAGTGCTCTTATCTAATTAAAAATTTAGGTTGCGATGATTCATACAAAATATTTATTTTTTGCCACCTTCATCTCATCATCTATTCCTAATATTTGTGTGAATCGTGTTTCTATATAATTTTGTTTCCTGCGTTGTTTCCAAATCAATAAACATTATTCCTATACATTATATTCTAATCTAGTTTCCATATACACCCAGAATGTCCAAATATAGAAACATGTAAAAGTACTCGCAGGCCTTTTACTGAAAAGTTTAATACGAAAACGTACTTTTAAGGAAAGTAATGAAATCTGATGTAAAGATGTTTATTAAATTTACAACAAATAGTTTGTAATTATTACTAATAATTTTTGATAATTGTTTTTTATGCAACAACTATCAAAAAAAAATGCTTAAATTTTTATATCTACCTACATACGTTTTTTATACAAAATCCTCGTAATTCGAGTTTCATGAGAACTTAACGATTATTGTCTCTCAAAATTTCTTTATCTCTGAAAAATAATGTTGTTACATGTGCTTGACGTTCGCTGCTTAATCGTTCAATGTGTGCAAGCTGCTCTCTAAATTTATTGCACATTTTTATTTAATTAACCATTATTTTAATATTTGTTTAGAAATTAGATTGCTAATAAAGTATATTATACAAAAAATACTACAATGTTCGTAAATTAAAAAGTTCACCCCTTCCCCCTTTTTAATACACGATAACGTCCAACATGTAAACAATATGAGCATGATGATAAAAAAACTATGAAACATATAATTAAATTGTGTAAATTATCAGTCAAAAAGTTTTCACACTTTTTTAGATAGTTCCGTATGTATCGAAAGAAATCCTATCATAGCGGCAATGTCGTCTGCCCGATCGTGTCTATCTGTTAGAGGCTTCTGATTTCTGAACTAAGTAAGAGAGGAAATTGAAATTCTCTTATGATATCTAATTTTTTCGCCCAAATTAATTCGCCTAAAGTTTGGTTTTTAAATTACTTCTATTTATATATCGGCGGAGTTACCAAAAATATGAAGTGTGGACAATATTGGCAAAAAGAGGTCTTTGGGTATAGTATAAATTTGGTTACTTATTTTCATTACTGAAAAATAAGGAATTGGTGCACCGTTAAAAATTGCCATTTTTTAAACCCATTTTCTTCAATTATATCAACAGTCTTCTTAAACACCTTTGACACGGTCCATTATTGTCTGCGTGGTAATTGTGGTATATATTTTCGTTACGTAATTTGTTCTTTATTTAGTTTTTGCTCCAAATTTTATAAGCTTTTTCTGAAACAGAAATTCTAATGACAAAGTCATTATTTAACAATTACTGGAATATTTGGGTTGTCTTAATATTTTGTAACAATAAATATTCATAACTTTTCCATTAAAGCCGATAAGAGTAAACTATAATATAATAATAACATAAGAAGGTTTAATATTAAACATTGCAAAATTTGTGAAACCACGGGATGGTTCACAAATTTTACTTTTGCTATAAAATAATATCAGATCGCGCTGGGGATATACTCACACACTGAATATTTTTTTTTACAAAATTCAATTGACTAGTGTCATTCATAATGAATATATAATAAAATAGCTTTTAGAATTTACATGTATTTTTATGTTTTTGTATTTTTACTGCGTTTCAATTATTTACATATTACTAAAAGGACTTTAAATAAATAATTTTTCGTTATAAAATAAATAATTGTTCCTCAGTCTTATATTATACGGTTTCATAATAAATTGCAAATCTTGTATAAAAATAATGTCAATATCTCTTGCTAAGTTAAAAAATGTCATCTCAAAAATATATTTATATTTTCTTTTTTCAGAATAAACTTAAGAGTATTCTCATGTCACATTTTTTGGGACAACATAATATGAGATATTTCCGACCCAACTACGCACGAAACTATTACTTACGTAATAAGTGGCATATTTCAATAAAGCACTAGAAAATCTAGCTCTGAGCCTCATCTAGCTCTAGCATCTAGCCTTCAAATTGCTTCTATTTGACTATATATTCACTCTGTTCTTCGATCAACAGTTTACTCTAGATCGAAGAGCAAAGTGAGTAATGGAGTAATGTCACCACATACGCTTTCATGCAAGAATCAGATAATCTTGGTTCATTAATATACGGCTTCGCCTCATTGATGAACATCAACACTTTATGAAATTAATTGAGCTTTAAAAAACTCCATCAGGCGTGTCAAAGTTTACTTCAAGACCGGTTATGTAAAAGTTTTGGTATTTTTGCTTATAAATTTTACAAATTTCATTTCAATGAAGTACAAGATTTGGATGAAGTACAAGATTGATGGGAAGTCAAGATGTAAAGAGTTTATGTATGGTAATATAAAATATTTTATATAACGAGAAAGGAATGTAGTTTAAAATGAAAAAGAAAGTAAAAATTCTTTGCATGTCTTAAAAATTTCCCAAGTGACATAAAGATTTTCACAAATGCTTCAATTTTTAAGGGTGCATAATGATTCTGTTAAACTATTTAAAATATTCATAGTATTTTTGCTTCATACATATATGGCTTAGTAAAAAAACTATATGGCTACTAATTGCTGCTATTCTGATTTTTTAAAATTTTTTCCTCAAGTTGAGGTGAGAGGTTAGATTGAAAAATGTATTGGAGATTGCATTATAAATTTAAAAAAAGACTGTTTCGATTACTTACCAACAAACTTCTCGAAAGGGTCTTCGAATGGGAAATTCCATTCGAGGGAATCGGTGAAATGAAAATGTTCGTCCTCAAGGTCGAATTAGGGAGAGGCACTTAAAAAAATATGGTATATATTTTTTAACATAATTCAATTACATCTCTTAAACTGAAAAACTATGATTCTTTAAAATGTGAGCGGATGGGCAGATATACGGAAAAAACTTGAAGAGACTCCTTTTAGTCATTCAGTTACTGGTCTCTAATATGATGATAACAGATAAAAAATACAAAAATGTATTGAAAAGTTTACGGAAATGTGTGAAAGGAAAAAGATATTTCAGGAAGAGATAGTATGGGTGTGAAACTATTTATGTATTTATTTATTCATATAACACTTTGATCAATAAAAATCTGGTGAACTTATTACTATAGGATCAGTCTCTTACATTCTATTAGAATTTATGGAGTGCATTTATGAAGTAAGGAGACAGACAGATAGTAAAACGTGATAATGAAATACAATAAGTAAAAAAAAAATAATAAAAACACAGAAATAATCTAATTTAATGTAGCGGGAGTAACTTGTGGAAGAAAGAAGAGAGATATAGAGGTAGGGAACTGGAATGTAGAAAGTAAAGTCAGAGGAGTTATGATTTTTTCAGACTTCTTTTGAGTGTTTGAGATAATTTATATTTGATTTACAAAATCTTATGAAAACTTCGTCATTCAGTAACATACATTGTCCTCTATTAGCCTTAGTCCTTTATCGAACAAGTATCGTAGTAGAATGTACATATATTCAATAAAACGGAACACAAACTGGTTTTCCTTCTCCATAAGTCCAAATCTCACATTCTTGGGGTGCAGTAACTTGTAAAATACAACAGACCTCACTCTCAATACGCATTGTATATAAAAAAAATAAAACTTTTCAACTCTAGACCATGTCGTCGCGTAGGTAATGTCTGCTGAGACTGTTCAGCGAGCGGTGAAACATGCTCATATATCTTCCGTTTCACAGATGCAACTCCCGGCCGACCCTCCACATTCGGCGTGACATTTCATGCTTCGACCCGCCTAATCGTTTTATTGCAGTCGGTTAGATCTAAGACTCTTTTAGTGCTATTCCCCAGACGATCGCCGCTTACCTATACCTATAAATAGATCCTATACTATATGGCTACAGCGAAGTCTCCGACCTTCCTACATTCGTTCGAACGACGTGTAAGTTTAGGCGATAATTTATACTTTCGGAGCTTTTAAAACGTTATGCGCGAGCTTTTAGAAACGGAGGGGTAGTCAAATATTTATTTATGTGGGGCAAGGCGAGTCGGGGGGCGCGGTTAGATAGTTAGGCTTTTTATTATTAGTTTCGCTGACTGAACAAGTTATTAAGAGGTTAAGAATTCGCCTTCAAACCATTGAGATCAAAGCTCCCTCTTATTTATGTAAATTAAATGTATACTGAATCTTCTACAACTGTTAACTTACGTAAAGAAAAATACGGTTTAAATTTATATAAAACTTAATAGCCCGTCTATCCCTTTTCAGAGTCAGCAGTCCCGAGGGAGGTTATAGATTTTTTTATGAAAATATTATTAACAGTAGAATAGTTATATATACTTTTGTCGATTTTTACTATCGCTCTACAATATTACTGATTTCATCTGAGTACGTCACTAGTAATTTAAGGAACGCGACTGGGCGGCAACAAATTATTTTTCTATTGTAAGATCTTGGTTAACCATATTAACAATAATAGAAACTACTTTTCTTGTTTCTCTGCCTGCCTTGTTTATAGAAAATTTTACTGATTTCACACCACTTTTCTAATATGTCGGCGACATGAATTATGTCAAATCACTGTTTTTGGAGAGACGTTATTTATTAATTTACCAAGATTTTTTCCACTTATACAATATAACTTAGGCAGTACTGCGAAACAGTGTCAAGTAAATTGGAAAAAGATATAAAGAAATTGAAAAAAAGTATGCGGAAAGCTTACAAAAAGGAAATTTTTTAAATTTTAAATACAGAGTTCATTGGATATTCACCGTGGATTAGATATGAAAATTTTGCAAATTAAGTGCAAACAACAAACCGTGCGCAATTAATTTTAGAAACTACAGAGATCAATAGAACTGGCAAATTTTCATGTTTCTACGCAAAGAAAAGATACTGTTTTCTAACTATATGAATTCGCATGTTTAAGATCAAATTTGTACATGTTCTAGATTCAAAATTATGGTGATTGTAATTCGGGCAGCAATAAAAAATAATTCCGTTTAACTGCTGAATAGCATATTGTTTCAGAACAAATGTAGGAATTTAGTCTTTTTTATTTAAGACCCTTCAGTATAAGTTTGTACCTATTTTCAAAAAAGGAAGTAATACTTCTGTTGTTATTTTTAAAATTTTATGATATTTTACTGACAATCTATGGCAGGACTCCAATGTTGAAGTACATATAATGGATTACCAATACACTTAGCTGAAAGATCATGTTATCCTTATTGCATCTCTTTTATACGTTGCATTTATTACTAATTAAATTAAGATAACTCCGCAAAAACATTCCCATCTCAAAAGTTTGGTATTATTTTATATATGGCGCCATAATCGACCTAGTTTTTTACTTCACGATCAATAAAGTAATGAATTATTTGTTTCTCAACACATCCGAGTACTACTCATAGATCAAACGCAGACGCGCGGTGGTACGAAATATTATCGCAACGAGAGCAGATGTCATATAAATATTTTTATTGTGTTATGACTCTTCGCTCTCGCTACGGTTCGAGTGACTGGAATCCGAGAAACGCACATGGTTCGAATTAACGAACATGTCGTCAACGCTAATGTCACGGATTAATATAACACAACACAGAGTGTCTTGTTTTTTGACGTTTATTGTAGCATGGAAGTGTAACGTATTTCACAATTATGTAATTGTAAGGATTTTAGCGCAACAACTTTTTTTATGTTATTTTTTATTAGCTATTTTTTCGGCTGATGCCCAAAACGTGCCTGCAAGATATGAAAATAGTGTTACTGGTTTTATACTGAGATATCGTCGTTTTTAGATCCTCATAATTAAGTTATATATGATATGTTCACAGTTATTATAAAATTCCTTTGCAGCCATTTTTGAGAACTATAAAAATGTTTGGTGTTAAATATCCATTTCAATTTATTGCAGTTATATTGCATTTTGTATACAAATATTTTCAATAAATTATATATGTAATTTATTTAATAACAGATATAAAAATCTTCTTTGTTTTACTGATCTAACCAAAATTTACATATGAAACTACATTGAAATTAGCAAAAAGTAAAGTCTTGCATAGTTCTTGAAGAAAATTGATAGGTATAAATGCTAATACATTTTCCTAAGTAAGGACGCATATGCCGCATACGAAGCAACTACAAGGTTTTCGCTATGTTTAATGTACGTGATCCGTTCGCTGTTGATTATATATAATATAGTTTTCCATCTCAATACATGGATTCATTATTACATCTAGTACTATATGAAATTAAACTAAATTTTCTTATTTAATTATAAAAAATGCAGCATTCATTTTTGCATAATATTTAATAAACAAAAGCAGAATAAATTTAACAAAAACTAAATTAATATTAAATGATTGACAAAAAAACCGAGCCTTTCTTTTAATAGCTGTAAACTAAAAAAATATCTGTTTAAATTTGTTGCAATTTTTTCTAATTCTGTATTGGGCAAATATAACAAATCTTTGCTAATGTGATCGCAATTGTATGCTTATAATTTGAAATATATGTAAGTTTGTCAATAAAGAATTGCATAATATGTTAGTGACATTTTCACTTGAATCCTGCGATTCGATTTTGATATTATCGGCCACAATTGAATAAACTTATAAATTCATAATGTTAGTTTGTCAGTTCTCTATTGAACTTTCACAGTTCTTCGTTGATTTGCGTAGTTCTTTGTTGTTTTACTTGATTTTCTAATAAAAATTATATTTACAAGCTAATTCTTAGGTTCAAAAAGATTTTGTTGGTTTAGTTTTCAAAATAAAAGACAATTTTGATCGTCTACCGATTCTATTGTGAAAAATGTACCAAAAGTGTAAATGAAATATGATTAAAAAACATTTCATCAACAATTTTTAAAGAAAGTAAGATAACAACCGGAGTCTAAATGTATTCGTATTGATTATAATTCTAAGACTACGATAGACGAATTAAGTTACGCAACAAAGTTTTAAAATTTATGTACTCAAATTATTCAGAAATTACATCACATACTCAGATATCGACAGGTTTATTAAAGAAATTGTAACGAGAAGTATTTATTCATAGAGTAATTTTTATTAAATTTCATATTTAATATTAAAAAAAATTAATTTGTCAGTAATCAGATGTTCGCGTAAACTTTAACAACGTTTTGTAAACAGAGCGTTGACACGCAATTTTGGAAAGTGACCAAACGCACTTTATTCGTACGTCACCCCGCGTTGCCAAGATATAAAATGTTATTAAAGTAGCAAAATATTTCTCTCTGGCAAATTAAAATACATTCATTTCTATATAATCACAAAAGGCAAATTTTCTCCACCTACCACCTCAAGGATTTAACTAAAACATTTGACATCATGTATTCCGACCCAAACTACAAGCAAACTCAATCCAAATTTTATGTAAATTACTTGACCGCCTTTTTGACCCAGCTTGTTAGATCCCTGAGTAGGCCGATACCCTGGGACCCAACGTAGTACCTGATGTCCGACGATGACACGGCAGATGGCCCTAAGTGGCCTGCTTTATTTACGACAAGTTTTTGTCGCGGACATCTGAATAAACATTTTGTTTTCAAATAGCTCGCAAACTATCCGTGTAACGATACTGCGGAATATGCATCGGTATTAGATTGCAGATACTAGGGATGCCTAAATATATCGATGTTCATAAATATAAATCAGTTCAATTTATATTTTAAAGATCTTAATTGGAAAATCGTATTTTTTCCACTTAATCTCGTAGCTAGTGTTTGATCCTACAACGAATTATTATACATTAAAGTAATGGAAGTGATTAGCAAAATCTAATTACTTAATAGTCACAAATCATCCACCAAAAATTTACCAAAAAAATAATCACAAGTTGCAAATATAAATATAATTCTAGGCATTTTACTATCAAAAAAATATCAATTGAGATTGTTATAAAAATTAAAATCAAATAATGTATCATTGTAAAATCATGTTACATAATTAGGGGAGGTGTTACAAGAATGTAAAACTTCTTCTTGTGATATTTTTGTGGCTACGGTGTTATTTTTGTTCGTCGTTTCTCCGAGTCAAATTCATATTAAAAATATCTAATTCTCAGGCGTAATACTAATCATTTTTATTGTTTGGTTTATTATAATATTTACTTTATTTTACGGTTTCAGTGCAATGTTTTAATAATAGCTTCGCCTCGGTTTAGGCACCACATCTTACAAACCAAAAAGCAAGATAGACTACGGCTTAGTCTGTCCTTTTTATTTTTTATAGCTTCATCTCTCTCTACTAGTCATGCACGATGAATGATGTGGAAATGCTTAAATACGCGGTAAACGGTTATTACTCAGATACCTTTTAACATATAATTATAAATAATTAAGTTTGAAAACAGCATCCAAATCTATTCAGTAGTTTATACGGCCCAAATGAAGAGACGTTTAGAGAGTTTGGAAATTTAATTTTTCAATATCAACATAAAATTACGGAAATGTATTATATAAAATATACAAATGTTAATTAGTTTTATTATAGGGCTAACTTTTCAACATTATGCAGCCAAATCAGAAACTCTTGTAATATAACTAGATTAATAAACATCCGTTCGTTAGTCCATCTTGACAGAATCTTACGGTTTCTCTCTTTTTATGCGTATTTGCATATTTTTTATTCCTTCCTTAAGGTCAAAACCTTTATATAGGTAGTGGTCTTAATATGTAGTAAAATATAAAAATTGCTCTTTGGTGTGTACATATAATGGTTTTTTCTTAATCCATCGAATGGGGTGTCATTGGATAGGTATAAGGTTTGAAATGAAATTGAGAATTTACTTTTGATTCATCATTTTCATTTTTAAAGGTTAACAGTTGTGACAGTTAAATATCGTAATTAAACTCTTTATTTAAGGTTTTCTAATTTTATTCTACAAATGTACCACCAACTAACTTATGTAAAAATACTTTTTACAACTTTAGTCTTGACACGAAAATGAAAAAAAAATACAATACCCTAAAAGTTTTAAACAAATGGATAAAAATAAATCGTTTTATTAATATTCTGTGGTTATCTCAATTTGGGATGTATAGACGATCGTGGTATGATTTTTGCGACAAATATGTAGAAATTACATAATTAACTAACCTTAACTTAGATTAAAAAATTACATTAGAGTTCTTCATAATTCGTCAGATTTTGTTTTTCAAAATTCAGTGGATATGGATATTTATAATATCGCCGTTCGTATCGATAGTGGATTACCCTACCTACAGTCGAGCGAATGTTTGCAATTTGATATGAGGCGGCAAACTTGGTGATGTTTGTGTTTCGGATTTACTTTGATTCTGTCGTGTTGGTACATCCGTATTTGGGTACATCAGGTTGGGTGTAGGTTGAATTTCTGAACGTACAGTTATAGCAAATTATATTGCTTATGTCTTCGTCGTGTTTTAGTATTAACTTCAAACTACTTCCTTGGGATTAAAATTCAAAATACTATGAAGACTGGAACTGAAATGTATATATAAGGAATGAAAATGATTTCATCTTATTGCAAAATTGTACATTTATAAAAAAAATTATTCAAACGAATTGATTTTTAAATAATGTAGTTAATAAGGATACACCTTGACTGGCTAAGTTGGAGTTACCGTTGCACACACACCTACACACACACACACACACACACATATATATATATATATATATATATGCATATACATATATATATGTATGTATGTATGTGTATATATATATATATATATATATATATATATATATATATATATTATATATATATATATATATATATATATATATATATATATATATATATATATATATATAATACAACGTAATCAAAATAAGAGGTGACAAATATTTTATCGTGAGTATCTCAAAAAATATGACATCTAGAATTACTTATAGGCTTGCTATAAACCTTTATGTAGGTTTGTCAAAACATTGTTTTTCTTCATAATTTTATATTGCTTTGTGAGTAGGGCATTGCGTTTTATTCCTTTTTTTAAGAATTTTATCGTTTCTCTGAACTACCTAAAATTACGAAAAATGTGTTATATAATTAGCTCTTTATATATTAATATCTTTATATATAATTAGCTCTTTATATTATCTTTAGACGCTTATAAATAGCTCTTTTAGCCTTATAATAGCCGTTGAGCACTTTAGACATGTGTGTAATGTATGAAACATTACACACATGTTGAAAGTGCTCAAATCGAAAAAGTTCTCTTTTTATGAAGAAAAGGTTGTCAGTTGGTTGTCAGATATCAAGTTAATAACTTCTCTTTACGCAATGTTTTTTGTTTCTTCAATTTTTTTCATTTATTGGATATATTTTTTAATGTGAATTGGTGTTTGTGTTTACATATTCATATCTCGTTTCACAAATAATAATTGGTGTTATACTGACATGTCCCGAGAGAATTAAATAAATGCAATGACGTGAACATTCTGGTGTTAATTTAAAATTCGAAAAAATTAGAAACATATTTCTGAATTTATTTAAACTAGCCCGCGACTTCGTTCGCGAATTCGGAGTAAGAAAAGTTATTACGAGTTTTTTCTTTCCTTCTTTCTCTTTTGTCTCAGAATTCTTTGAGCATAAAGTTTACTAAAATCGCTAAAATATGGCGACGGTAGCCAAATCTGTTCCGCTGGTTATATTAGTGTGCACAATGAACTAAAATAAGTTTAATGTGTCTTTTTTATTTGTGAATCTATTAAAATAAAACCGAAATACCTAAATGTTAGCTCTAGCTAATCTAATCCCTGAAAACTACATCCATTTTTTTATTGATTTAGACATTGCTGAGATTAGTTTATAAAACGAAGGTGCACACAGACAAGCAAACAGGCAAATATACTAAAATTTTTGGTGTTTTAGGCTTAGTAGCGTGTGTTTAATGAGTAGAACTTAGGTGCACTTAAAAGTATTCAATGTACAGACTCAGTTTTTTCATGATTTTATTATGTGCATATATTATATTTGTACCCTAAAAAGAATATTTCCAAGGTGGTGTTGGTGGAATGGCATTTGTATGTGAACGAATTTTTTGCAGGAATAGGTCCAGATTTGTTGGGATGTACAGATTTAGGGACGGGCTCAGGCAATTATCTGCCTGCCTTATAAGGAATAGGATGAAAAATATTCTACACGGATCAGATTCTACGTTCCAATAATACCACTTTCAAAAAATTATAAAATTGGGCAACATGTAATTATAAAAGTATACCAAGGGAAGGGACACATCAGAAATTATTGACAATAATATTTATAAGACAAACTATACATTGTTTTACTTCACAAGTTCAGTTAAGTTATTCTAAAAAGAAGTACATGTTTATTGAGAAAGCCGTCTCAATAAAACCCAGAAATAAATTTAAATATGGCTAATTGACTTTCTTTGTATTTTGCCGAGGTTTTCATTAAATTATCATATAATGTAATCTCAAACCAACTGAAGTGATGGTTAAAATTGTTTGTTAGCTTCTATATCATACTGCAGTACGAATTTTGTTAGATCAAAAAAAATCGTAATTACTTTTGACAATATTTTCAGTATCCCATGGGTTTCAGATATGCCTATATAATAATTAAAGAAATTTTATAAATATGATAAAGGATGGAGGTTTTTTGGTGTACAAATTCATTCTGTCCGTTCCTGTATGAAAAGTGGGTTTAGTTTTACTTTAAGATGGACCAGTGAGAAATAATGATAAAAATTGTAAATAATTGTATTAGGTTTAATAAAGAAAATATAAGTAAAACAAATAAATAAAATCTTGGAGTAACAAATCGATTTTCGAACAATTATTATAGCAGTATTTCAATAGCAATTTATGTTACGTATTTTCTTTTTTTTAAATCATACACGTGTCCAGGTTTCTCTCTGAAACTTCATTTTTCAATGTTCACAAAGATATAAATTTAAGAAAATTTGCTATGTTTCCCACCTCATCAGCATCAGCATTCAGCAGTGAAGCCCCCCACATAATAGAGCAACCGCTCGACGTCACTGTAGCGCGTCACCAACCTGCTACGCTTTACTGCCGCGCCGGCGGTCGGCCCGCTCCATCCATTCGCTGGTACCGCGATGGAATACCCGTCCAGCCTGATGCGCACCGCGTTCTGCTGCCGTCAGGAGCTCTCTTCTTTCTAAGAGCGGCACATGGAAGAACACACTCAGATGCAGGAGTGTATTGGTGCGAGGCTACCAATGCATACGGAACAGCCAGGAGTCGAAATGCTACGTTGCATGTTGCCGGTGGGTACTATTAAAAACCTTGATTTTACTACTCCCTAGGGTAGAATAAATAAAATAATGATAAAGAAAGAAGAATTATGTGAAGGCGTGTGTATAACACATTAGGTATCTGGCCATGAAATAAAGAAAATATAATTGTAAGTTGCTCTTCTTTAACTTTCTCACAATTCCTACAAAATGAATAGGTTTACATTAATTTCCAACTACATAATATTCAGAACAGAATATTGGGTATTCAGGTAAATGAAAATTCTAATTTTTTGACCTTTAATTTCCGTTTAGAATCGTGAGAATCATGACACGTCTCTTTCACGTTTTGCATAGTGATTAGCAGTAAACAATATTTTGCATTATAGATAGATTACTAGACTGTTTTTAATTGTAAAGATGTGATATCACACCGGTATGATCAGAATAATAATTCCTTAAACTCACTTCGCAGTCTTAAGGGAAGAATTTCGCCTGGAGCCCGTGTCAACAAAAACAGCGCAAGGCGAGACTGTACTCCTAGAGTGCACACCTCCTCGCGGTACTCCGGAACCAACAGTCTACTGGAAGAAGAACGGAGATATCATGACCCTTGACAGTGACTCGAGGTTAATGTTTAATACTTATTGTATGTTCCCTAATATATCTGCATCTCATTTAATTGCCAAATTAGTACAATACAGTACTAAATAAAAACCATCCGTAAACATATTTCGTGTTTAATAAAATGAAATATTATTTATCCAAAGTTTAATATATAACAAATAAAATAACACCAATTAATTCAGTATTGGAGAAAGTTTCAATATCGGTGAAGAAATAAAAAATTTGATATTTATAATTTTAGTTCGACATTTATAAATAGTCATTTTATATTTTAATTATAATTTTTTATAACCATTCTTGCACAACACTATCGAGTAATGAAAATGATTGAATTTTTCCGCGTACTTGACATGCTCACTATTCTAAAACCACAAGCCACAAGCCTGATAATGGTAAGGTTGTGGGTGTGTATTTCCACTACAAGCAAAAAATATGGGGGATATAATAAAAATTTATGTTCGGTATAGCTAATCTGCTCCTATATCCATGATACTTTTGGGCAGCTAAATATAATTATTTATGTTTATTTATAAATTAGCCCTAAAATTAGAAAAAAATCACTGCACAAAAACTGATTGAAACAACATGTAATTCCAGATATCTAACCAATTTTATTAGAACCAAACTTAACAGTATCAAGTGACAGTATCAAAATAAAAGTAAGTGCATTCTCTACCATTCTACTTCAATGAAAATATCTTTTTTTTTTGTAATTTTTTTCTGAGAAGATTTGATCCCGTGATTTAAAGAAAAATATGTTAGCTTTTCAATTAATAGTTAAGTCGAGTGACACTAAATAACAAACTCGTTTTCCTCTGTCCCTTCCGTAGGATGCAGCTGGTAGACGGCGGAAGTCTAGTGATCCAAGACACTCGACAAGGAGACGCCGGTCGCTATCAGTGCGTGGCACGTAACGCTGCCGGAACGCGCGAATCTGCTGTCGCTACTCTCAGTATACATAGTGAGTATTATGTACTTCTATTGATATGATATATTTATGTTACAACTAACGTCGTTACCTGTACATGCTAAAATGCTAGCTGCAGCTAAAGTATATACAGCTATAGAAAACACGTAAGCTTTTTATATTTAAAGTGACATATTTTAACTTTCCAGTCACAATCTTAAATTGAAATACCAATCAACTCGTTTGTTCATAATAGAATTGGCTACTTTGACAAATCTTCTTCCATTTGTATGACGCAGCAAAATGTACAAAACGATATAAAATTTAATATCTCTATAATAATTAAAACTATTTTACCATATTGTAGTTATATTGTCAAAAAGTAGATGCTAAAAAAGTGACTAAGAAGTGTGTATCGGACCACGCATAAATTAATATTCTATTTTTCACAAAATATCCAATTCTGTACAAATATTTAATAAATTGTTAATTTGTGTTCATGCTTGTTAATAAAGGTAAATGAATAAGGATTCTAACACCCCAGCAGTTAGACTGGTTTTTGGGATTTACCTGTATTTTTTATAACTTGTGTTACAGATCATATTTTAACAATTGTAACGAATTTATCTTAAGTACATTAGCAAGTTCAGTCGTCCAGTAATTTTCGTCTACGTTATTTCCGCGTAAGTAGATTATATAGTTAGATACGAGCTTGTTCCAAAACTAATAAATTTGGATTACTCAAAATATTGTTTCAAATTTCCTCCACTTGCCTAATTAAGAAATGGGGTATACCTTAAGCATTGGGGAATATTTTGTGCTACATATTAATTGAGATCTAAATAAGCTTAAACTTACAAATCATATGCACGATGGTATAAAATTGTAAAAACTACGCTTATGTGATAGAAGATGAATGTACGAAGAAATGTTTGAAAAGTTCCAAGTTTGGCTATGGACCGCTAGAAATGTTCTTTTTTACGCTGCATTGTATATTATATAATTTTTCGATAGGTTTTATTTATTTACTACCATTTATGTGTGAAATTGTTAGACTGGCGAATACATTCGAAATAATAGATAACTGTTCAAAGTAGAGTTTGTAAGGCATTTCATTCAATAAAAAGAAAATGGTTTGTAAATTACATAATTGTGAAAGGAGACATGAATTTAAATTTAAATAAATTCGATTTTATTAGCTAGGATTTTTATGTACACAAAAATCAAAGAGAAAATTACGAAAAACGTGTCACGAAGATTATATGAAAAAAAAAAACAAATATTTAAAACCTATTTAGGAAAATATGTGTTTGATTTCACAATTTCAGTAAAAGTATACAAATGAGGAATTGTTGACAAATAATGAAAGATTTATTAAGAAGAATACGATGTAATACGTCATTTTTTGTTTTTAAAAGTTGTCTCTCCATACCTATAAATGCAAAAATAGTCTCTCCTTTAATTCAATTGTATCAGTCCCTTGTATTCGGCATGACTCATTAATGTTCGGATTGATTTTAGACTAGTGTTAGTAATTCAAGGCAGGTGGTAATGGTAAATAAATTAGCTAATATAAAATTGGCGTTTCACGTTGGAAGCAAACTGCCTTAATGCTGAAACAAATCGGTGTTTCTAGTTACTTCTATTACCTAGATCGGGTCACTATTTACCATCACCCTCACCTTTGTAATAGCAAATTAATTTATTCATACATTATGTCTTTTATGGTTTAGCGAAAGCAAGACACGGTATTTCTTTTCTGATAGTTTTAAAATGTATTATTGCTGTTTATTTCCTATTATTCCTATATTATATCTATTTTCAACCATGTATCAAGGTTTAAGTCAGTAAAAACTTAATCGACATCCGTAATGTTATGACACACATATGTACACATATATATACACACATATTTATATTTATATATATTTGTTTATATCTTAGAATATCCTGAATCATATTGGCGATTAGTTTATTTTGTGTGATTGTCTAAATATATTTTGTCATGCTCGTCGCAAAATATATTTAGACAATCACACAAAATAAAGTAAATAGTGACAAAATATATTTAGACAATCACACAAAATAAAGTAAATTAAAATTATATTAACAGTAATTAGTATACGAATGAAAACCAGACTCAATAAAATTTAAGTTCTTTACATTTTTTGGTAATCAAATTGCTCGGTTTCGTACACACATAAATATGTATATGATAAACGCATGCGCATATACGATTAATGTATTCGGCGACATACTATGCTAGTACAAATACCACTTTATTTCCATGACCGCCTTGCACATTTAGCTCGCATACACCTGCATTATCTTACTGATTATAAATAAGATACGATAACATACTTAAATTAAAAATTATTGCAAAACGTAAACGTAAATTACCATAACTATAAACTCAATTAAAATTAGATAAACTATGTTTTACTCTGAAAGCTAAGAAAACATTTATAATGGCAGTGATAAATTAAACCGCCATCAAGCATTTGAAGGATGCAATGCCACTGAACATCTGTACAAATAGGAATACAACAGGGCACAAGTACCCCTAAAACACGACGCTGTAGAGAGCTAAGTGCGTACACGTTGCTAATGCGATTTGAATTGCTTCGACTGGGACTTTATTTTAAAGGAAGTGATTCCTCCCTCCCCTCCACGCTTTAGTTATTACCTAGGCAGCTTTAGCTATTAGCTCGCTACTCTTAATTGCTTTAAAACAGTTTAAGAGTAAACATTTCAATGCTGGGGTCGAGATTTTGATTCTTGCGATGATTGATGTCTCTGAGATTATGTGAATTTGATTAAAGAAATGTCATTATCGTCTGTGTATGATGGTAACAGTTGGACTGGGGCTAGGGGTGATTTTTTATTTATAAAAGAAGATCTCAAATTGTCAATTACGTCAAACAGAGTTGAATAACTTATTTAATGATGCAACGTTTGATATCGTCAGTTAATTTAGATTTAAAATTTAAAAGGGTTTAATCACAAAGACGAAATTTTGCGATAATATAAAATAAGAGTTAGCAAGAAGATTTGGAAATTAAATAGTACTAATAAAATTATGTATGTTTTTGGAAATATCAAATCTAAATTAACTGGAAGATAACAAGTGTATTAAAGGTTAAATTTTTTTTTTATTTTCTATCCATTTATTCGTATTTTCTATCCATTTATTCGTAATATCTCATAATTTTATGTAGTTATTGCGTAATTAATCAAAGCACTTAAAATTTTGTCACACCAATCAGGCCATACGTTCGTTATGCCACACCTTTGTCTGTCAATAGCATAGATATATAGACTGAAATACGTATAGACTCTAAATGTATGTCAGTTCGTAAGTCCGTCAATCCATATGTCCGTCCTCTAATCCGTTGCTTAATCACAGCTTCTCATTTTTTTTATTAACTTTGTGTTTCATTCGGGAAGTTCATGTAAACATTTTTACCATTTAGAAAGGACTCGAATTTAAATTGGATATAAATTTTTAATACTTCCAAGATATTGAAATTGATAATTCATCTTCTTTCAATCGTTTTTTTAAGGTGAAAATAAATTTCGCTTTAACGGTATTTTGCTATCCCCTGTTGTGTATTTATGTATTTAGCGCCATTTTCTCTTCATTGTCTTGTATGTATTTCAAGGATGCTATCATAAAATAATAATACCTAAAGTTGATACTATGGAAGAGATATTTTTAAAATGAGATTTGAAAGAATAGGGCGGTAAATAGATTATTGGAAATAGAAGTAAAACGATTATACCAAACCATTTTTGAATGCAAAACTTGACGACAAATTTATTCTCCGATTTCTTAGTAAAACCGTATCTCATCACCGGTCCCGAGGACATAATTGCTCAAACGGGCGGAAGCGTCACTTTTCAATGCCGAGTGGGCGGCGATCCGTTACCTGACGTGCTCTGGCGGCGAACTGCTGGAGGAGGAAACATGCCCTTTGGGAGGGTAACAATGTTAGAAGACAGAAGTTTACGAATAGATTCAATCACGATCAATGACGAGGGCGAATATAGTTGTGAAGCTGACAACTCTGTTGGAGCAGTGACTGCGAGTGGTGTTCTAACAGTGTATGGTAAGTGGCTGCCCCAGTTCTGTAAAGAAATCAGGAAAATATAGATTTTCTCTATTCCTTTACTCACAAAAATTATGTACATACCAAAATACGTACAAGAACACTACGCTACCATGAAAATATCTTTAAAAAGGCTTGATCATAGTTTTAATCAATTTTCTTAATTGATCAAAAGTTTCAAATGGAAAAGTATCATCATTTGAAAATTTTCAGAGTTTCTTATTTACACAATTCTTATTAATAGCCTGGATTTTTAATATTTTACCTGTTTTTTTAAAACTCATTAACATATGAAATTATTATTGCTACTTGTCACTTTTAGATTTTTTTAAATGTTTTATGACAGAGGCCGTGAGGGGTAATTAGCTATTTTTAATTTTGACATTGAGTCGCGTTTGACTTTGACTCCACCAACTTGCCGGTCGAACTGTCCCCTAGAATAAGTTATGGCATAAATACGGGAAAACGTCTGTAGCCGATACGCTATGACAGAAAATATAAGATAATAGTTTAAAGCGATGTTTTCAAAATATTTACTGTTAACACATACCCTATATAGGGACAAAAAAAGCCATAGAACTTATATAGTGCCTCCTAAAATTATTCTGTTTATTATAAGAAAAGTTCTTTTATAATTGATTTATTAAAATATTATTTTAATTTTACTTTTAGAGAGAGAAAGATGGGGGGGGAGAGAATAAAAGAATAATTTTTATATCTTTTATGAATTAATTTATTCGAAATTATATAATGTGTATCTTATAGTAAAATTTACACATATTTGTTAGTAAAACTTTAAGAATTTTATGAATCGTATTTATTTGGTTTCCACATGTTATTAAGTTTTAATAGGATATAACTGAATCAATTATAAAATCTAATGAATAAAAAATATAAATAACTTCCTGTTACGCTGCCTCTATGTTATAGTTAAAAAAAATTCATGTATTTTATTAGATAAAGAGAGTCTCAACTTAATACCTTTTGTAATTTTAGATCCACCTACAGTACAATTGCGACCTTATACTGTAAGCGTCGACGTCGGAGAGGTTGCTACCTTCGAATGCTTGGCAAAAGGCCGACCCGACCCCACAATGTTCTGGAGTTTGGAAGGAAATCGCACCCTAATATTTCCCGGAACGACGAGGGATCGATACATGTCTTCAGTTATAATGGACGGAGTTTCACGACTGACACTGACAGCGGCAAATAAGTCTGACACCGGAAGTACGATTGTCTGTTCAGCTGTCAACTTTGCTGGCAGTGCTTTTTCCAGAGCGAAATTACTTGTAACGTCTGACGATGATAGACCTCCACCCATTATAACACACGGGCCATCAAATCAAACTTTGCCCATTAAATCGATGGCGGTTTTTCATTGCAATGCTATCGGTACACCTACACCAGTTATCTCTTGGTATCATGAAGGAATAGCAGTAGTTCAGTCTCATAAAAGAAACATATCGCAAAGTGGAACCCTTTTGATCAAAGATTTGAGTAAAGATGACACAGGACTTTACACTTGCGTAGCATCCTCCAGAAACGGAAAATATGTTTGGAGTGGGAATTTGATTGTTGATACACCTACAAATCCTAGCCTTAATTTCTTCAGGGCTCCAGATATGTCAACCTTACCAGGTGCACCGACAAAACCTATAATTGTGAACGAATCTGATACGAGTGTTACACTGTCTTGGAGTCAGAATAATAAGATTGGAAGTTCATCTCTTATAGGGTATCAAATTGAAGTGTTTGCAAGAGAGATGTTATCGGGTCAAAATACTCCAAGAAACAGTCACGGGTGGATTCCCATAACACAAAGAGTACATGGTACTGTATATACTGCTCGCATGTTAACACCAGGGTTAACTTATATATTTATGGTACGAGCTGAGAATTCTCATGGTTTGTCGGCACCCAGTCCAGTTTCTGATCCTGTTACTATAAGCCAAGATTCAAGAAATATTTGGGAAATATTTTCTAACATTTCGGATGTGAGGAGTAATTTATTGACTGATGATATTGTAGAGTTAATTGAGGCATCGCCGATTGATTCGGAGACAATAAAAGTTATGTGGGAGGTATGTAGCTTCATATATTTTGCCAAACCAGTTTGTGACATACTACACTTAATGTTATGTTATTGAGTTATTTACTTTTCATTTTATGTTCACAGGTTTTGAATTTTTATTATTTGGAAGGCCTATTTATATATTTTAGAACTATAGATGACACATTTAATAGTTCTCGGGAATACCAAGTGAAAAAAATTCTTCACTCGAATGATGTATCTGGATACGAGATATCTTCACTAAAAAAGTATACGAAATATGAATTCTTTTTGATACCATTTTATAAAAAGTTTGAAGGGAAGCCGTCAAATTCAAGAGTATCACGTACTCTAGATGATGGTAAGTATAATGTACATGCTCATCATAATATTTATTGTCTTGTAAGTAACTTAGAATGTGTAATTTTAATTTATGTTAGTAATTATGACATAACATTTTAACTGTAACATCACACAGATATTTACTGTGTCCACTTTCATTATTTTTTTAAAAATATTATTTTATACTTTAAAGAAGATTTAGCAGAGTGAGACATTTAATTTACAGTGACTTATTTTATTACTTTGTCCAATTTGATTTGTCAAATGTAATTTGCTTCAAGATAAATTTCGGATTACACGTAGTAAGAATTATTTTGATTAAAATTTTTTTTGAAATATGTGGATATTTTAGTGAATTTACTTTCACGTTCTTCTTTTTATTAGCTAAGTGCTGGGAACAGGTTAATCTTAAACAAGAGTCGAGTAGTATTGCACGCATTTTACTTTGCACATCCATGGACGAAGCTTTTATATATTTATGATATGTTTAATAGAATAACAATTTTCGGCATATAATGAAGTAAATGTATGATAAGAAACAGGTTTTTTTTAAAAGTGTACTTAATATGTGAGAAAAAAAACTTTTACAAGTGTGTTGAAAATACTTTAATGTTAATCACCATTTAAATTGTATCTTAAGAGTTTGACAATGCTTAGACTGACTTTGGTATTTTATTAGTTCCAGATGGTCCACCGACTGACATTGAATTATTTGTACTCAACACGACTACAGTGCACTTAAAGTGGGCTGAACCAAAAGCTCATCTCCAAAATGGTCTCATAACCATCTACAATGTGATCGTCAATTGGCTCGACGTCGCTGCCAACAAGTCTACGGTAGCTATAAATACCACAGTTGAGAGTGGAACCAGTTTGGTGATGACAAATTTGACTGCCGGAGTGACGTACACAGTACAGATTGCAGCGGCAACTGCCGTTGGATTTGGCCCTTTGAGTAACCCTGTGCTTCTTTGCATTGATTCGCGGGGATTAGAGAGCGATGTGCGATTAAATAGGTAGGTTTGTGAGAAAGTACCTGATTCGTTAGAATTTATGGCATTTACATCATCATTTTAGTCATCTATAATAATAAAGAATGCTTAATTTCCACTCCATTAGTTGTATGCTGAAAACGAAAGCCGTTATCAGATTTCTCTGTCATAATAGAAACAATTTTAAAAGATATTATATTTTATTTTCAGATTCCTAAAATAAGATATATTTTCCTTACTTTTTTGTTATTTTGGATTTTGTGATGTTCATAATTGGTTACAATTTTTTTCTACCCCTTTTTTTCTTTTTATTAAATAATTATGTTAATAACATCTTCAACTTTATATTTTTAATTAAGCATGTGTTATGCCTCCATACGAAATCATGTATTATTATATGTATTTAAAGAACACACGAGTATTTTCGGAGTAATTAATCTATTGTCTTTTGATTTAGTGTAGAGATACAAAGTTTTTGAGTAATTCTTATTTTTATTTACTTTTCTGGTATGGGATGTATTTACTTTAAATCAATAAAATAAATTGCTTCTTAGCAAAAAATTGTTTGATTGTCTTACAATATATTTTAAGTAGGTATATTAATTTGTAAAAACTTTATGGGTAGAAGAAAAGAATATTAATTTAAAAGTTAATTCTGTCCGAAATGTCTATTAGTGTAGTTTTGAAATATTAATCAATGTATCTTACGAAAAAGCAGAATTGTCTTTTTACGTAATTTCTTGAAGGTTTTTATTTTGCTTTAAATTGTTACAAGATAAAAAATTAAATAACACAAATAAAAACTGGGAAACAATAAAGAAAATGTATCATACAAAAAAGGAATAAACTTTTGTGTGAGAAGTATTACATACAACATCTACGTTACTTACAAAACCTGATACACTTACAAAATAAGCTTATTACATTTAATTAACAACTTCTTCCGTGTCTTTTCTGTTGATGGAAACGTTTGTAAAATTATATCTTCTGGTTCAAAATTTTAAATAATTACTTGTTAATTGCTGTATTGAGCACATAAACAAATTTATAATTTTTTCTCATGATAACACTAAAAGATAATACCTGTGACGTTATCTTTGTGATATTTTAACTGATGTTAATTATTATTTATAAACAAAGAAAGAAATTATAATGAATATCGTAATTAATCAATGAAATAAACAAATAAACAGTATAATTTAAAATTAAGGTAAACAATTTAAGTTAAGAAAATAAAATGAAATTTTAAATAAAATAAAATACAATACATTTTTGGCTATTCTATGCTAAAGTTGGCTTATAAATACAGTTTTTGATATTTTTTTGACCGTGACTTTGAGGATCCAATAAAAACTACATATGAAATAAATTTATTATGCTATATATAAGTTTTTATTTTAATAATATATATCGATTTATTTATAGGTATCCAAATGATAACAGCGTATCCATTGTAGCTGGGGATTTCGTTATGGAAACATGGTTCCTATTTCTAATAGGAGCCATCGCCGTTTTCAAAATTCTCCTAATCGTAGCAGTTTTCTTTTTGAGGAAACATAATTTCTTCTCAAAGAAAGGAACTTTGCCTAATATTTATGGTAAGTCTTCATAACTTAATTTGTTTCATATAATTGTTTCATTAGACAATTCAAGTTTGAATAAAAATAATTAAAACTATCTTAATTCTCAATGATTCAATCTACATTATGAGTATACCTCGCAAGATAACAATATTAATATAAGTATTCTATTTTTTCATATTAAACCACTGCATTTGCAGCTTCATGTTATTTCCCAGGTTTGATAGGAAATTATATCAAGCCATAAACTGGCAATAAAGAGTCTCACTAAAGAAACAGTGCAACTATTACCTAGTTGCCACTCAAATGAGAAGAAATATATACTATATTGTAATTGTTTCTGATTTCAGTAGAACATTGGAATAGTTATAGATACAAATTAACGATTTTAATTTTCTGTGTAAATTATATATATTACAAATAATAATAATTATATTATAGTTATTTAAATAAAATACGTAGGTCTCAGGTACATGCTGTGATAGTTGGTTGAGCCTTACTGGTCGCTAGTTATTGATTAGTTAAAAATGTTTCTTTAAACCAAGCATACTAGTTACCAGAAAGATTATATTTTTTTATATCCTGTTAGGTGGAATTGAGATTCTGAAGCACATTTTTGAATGTATTTTTGTCCAATATTACAGTATATATTAGTAAATTAATTTTTAGATACCAACGGAACATCTTTAGTTACTCAGATGAACATAAAGGCAGCGGTCTCACTGTCACATCCATTGTCTAGCTGTTACAACAAGAATAGCGTTACGAAGACCGAGTCACTTCTCTGGATGGAGAATCAACCTGGTCTTTGTCTGGCAAACGATAAACTGGATGCAAACGAAAAATCAAATCCCGAATACGACAAAGTAGCTAATGTTCAACCTGCACCTGAATATGCAGAAGTGACATCCTCTAGAGTTACTGGCAATGACTGGAATGGAAGCTTGAATGCTACCTCTCCAGCGGCTTATGCTTCTGTTACTCTGGTCGCTAATACTAGACAATGCGTCAGTTCTTTGGTGAGTTTGTTTATGAAATTTTATTGACTACTGCTATTGATCGTTTGGTTTAATATTTCTTGAAACCTAACTATTGGATATAACGTGTCATGGAAACGATTGAATATTTTCCTTTTATTTGATCTCTGTGATTTCGAATTGATATTTTATTTCCATATACTACGTTTTGCTGTAAGCAAAAATACATTTTGCATTATTTAAAATGAATTACTAACTAATTTTTCTACGTCATTTTTGACATTTATCAGTGATTGCTGAGTGAATAACAACAGATCAGAAAAAATTAAGAAAAATAACTAGTAAATAAGTTATTTTTTGGTTTCGTCCACATGGCTCATTTTTTCCAAGTTTCAATTCTATTTACTCATATCTCTGTAATATCAGTGTATATTTTACTCAGTAGACAAAATGTTTTTTTTGTACATTTATGTACCTAATACAAAATAACTTATAAATAAGTAATTTTTTGGTTTCGTCCACATTGCTCACTTTTTCCAAGTTTCAATTCTATTTACTTACATCTTTGTAATATCAGTGTATATTTTCCTCCGTGGCCAGAATGTTTTTTTGTACATTTATATACATAATACAAAAATTATCGACCTTTTAGATTATTTTCCTGTTACATAAAAATAGAACCAACCATTATGTTATACATCGTTCAATGCTCCTTCACGTTTTGATTTATTTATAAGCTTATACACGACATGAAACCTTTATCATGCCAGGGTTGGTTCCCCTCCACCAACAAGACCAACGAAACGTTCGACGCGCGCTTCAACCAAGAGGAGGAGATCTATCCGGCGAGCAACGGCGGCTACTACAACCGCAATGTCTACGCCGACAAATACTACCAGCAGGGCCAATCGAACGTTATTAAATTCTACGATTTTCCAAGCGCGGCTACGGGCGGAAACAAAGGACAAAAGGCTCAACTACGCTACAATCAGAGCCTGGACGGCGATAGTCAGCACATGAATATTTCATCGTACGATGGGTCGAGATTCGCGAAGGGGGACGGCGTAGAGCGTACGCCGCATTCCCTCGCGAGTCAGGGATATGGATCGATGCAAAGAGACAAAGAGAAAGACGAAGCGGCCGAAGACGGCGCGACTTATCGCGTGGGGAGCGGAAATAACGGAGGCGAAGAATCGGAAGAGGAGAATTACTTTGGCAGTAAGGGGAAAATTAATTACGGTAATGTGCAAGCTATGAAGCTGCTAAACCACCACTATGCGAGACCGACCTTCGAGTACGAAGCCCCTTCAGCTACGGTGAACCCCTCGCGTACACTCTCGAGGTTTACTTCCTTCAAGCGGCCCGAGGACGGTGGACACAGGACCGAATCGGTACCGCGGTAGTGGATTCGGCCGATTCGGTTCGATGACTTGTGCCAAACTGACGTTTAATATTGGACCGAATTTGCACCGAAATACAATGAACTAAGGTACTAATGAAAGCTATTCTAGTTTTGCTATAAAGACTGTATCACCGCGCCATTTATTTATTTGTAAAAGTTTTATTTATAAATATAGTGCCATTTAAGTTTCAAAAGGTTCTAATATTTAGTACAATTAATTGCATAATTATTTATTAAACGATTATTTTTATTTAGTAGCAAAATAATTACTGTTTTATTGGGTATCGATTGGAGAAGCATTTTAAAATATTGTGTTAATATTAATTGGTTTATGTTATTACTCCTAATGATTTTTCGTAGTATAGAAAATTATTGTTATTTTCTATCCCAATGAAATTAATTCATATTAAAATAATGACAGAGGATAACAATTTTATAATAAATTGAATAAGTATCTTTATTTTCGGTTAACAATATTTTATTTTGATTTATTTTTCAAGTGACTAAAGAGGATTCCCTTTATGTTTAAAATAAAAATGAATTGATTAACTATTGCTAGTGAAAACGTTAACATAAAATATTATATATTACTTAATAATAACTTGTTTAACTAAGAATTGTTCAATATGCATTTTATACCCTTCCATAATTCTTTAATATTGTGAGATATCTATTAATTTAACCACCTTACTGATCTTATATTTTCTTCAATATAAAACAATCAATTCCCTGTAATTAACGCGTCGCGTTTAAAATTTATAATATACATTATTGTTACGTTCGTGAAATAATAAAGCTTAAACAATTTAAACTACAAATATTTGTTAACGTTAAATTTTATAAGCGTCTTCGTAAGCATCCTATCCTGAAGTATATAATTAAAATAAATATTTAATTAACGAAATTTGTAAACGAATTTTGTAAATATTAATAAATCCAACATAATAAAACTATCAAGACTTTTAGATAACCTTTATATTTGTGTAAGCTGAGCTAATGTGATATCGAAATACATATGAAGAGAACACTTGTTATTCGTAGTTAAGTGCACGTATTAATTAAGTTGGTTCTAGTTAAGGAAAATCATATCGTAATAATTATTTTCTGTACAAATTAGGTTGCTATGCGAATGAGTTATTAAAGTTTTGGTAAGCACTTTTTAAATATGTAATTGACATTTCTGAAAGATTAGACTATCCTTTGAAATATATTTAAGTCGATAAATTGATATTACATCAGTTCGTAAAAGGTAACTAAGCTTCTTTGCCGTTCATAAACAGAGTTAATTGTTTACAAACGGCAACGTGTAACACTGGTGTATTTTTACATTGCATGCTTTAGTTGAAAACTTTAGCTGGCTGGTACTTCCATGCTTTATTTCCGGGCACTAAAATACCTGTACCTTGTTCGTCGTCTACTCGGCTTTAGTATATTTATTACTCAAGACAACGTATTATAAAATATCGCAACAGTCTGTATGCTATGCATTTTGTACAGTAAATCCAAATTTATATCCGTCTAAAGCATTATAAATTTGTTATTTTTAATCAACTCCATTTAGTATGTATCGAAAACATCTGATCTGCAACTTGTAAATAGATCTGTAATATAAAACAATAATATTTATATATTTATACTGAATACCCACATCGTTGTTCTAAAATCCAATGTAAAAACATTAAAATTATTGTAAATGAATTTATTTTTATACTGAAATCACTTTTAAAGTTAATTTACTTAATTACGTTTTAAATCTCTAAACTCATCCCATAGAGTACATTAAATAAAAAAAATATACATTCGGATAAATATGAATGTGCACAATCTGTACGTGTCTTTACTATTAATATTAATGTAAACACTTCTAGAAATGTCCTTTTCATTTATTTTTTTAAGAGAACCATAAATATTATGCCTATTAGATTTCCGAAATTGTATAAAATTGTATATAGTAAATACTAGTTGAATTGCGTTTGAAAATTTCTACCAAATGTGAGAATTCTATAGTATATTGCGGTTGAGAAATAGGGCCAAGTTGCACCATTTGCAGTTAAGTTACCACTAACGGTGCTGTTTGTGGTTCGGTAATACGCTAGAAACTTTATTCGGGTCATTATAATGTTAGCCTTTTGTTGGAGCATTAAGCGAAGTTCGTATATTTTACGGGACCATCTCGTCCTTTCTTAACTGTGGTTTGTGTGTGTAGTAGGCAAGATCAAATAAGAAATGTTATATTGTCTTTCCCTTCAGGATTTTATTATATTTTATTATAATGTAATACAGATAAGCTAGTATCTGGTATTAAAAGTAACACGATATTTAAATTTTATAACCGTAAAATGTTTTTTGCCTCAAATCAAGAGAAGTATACATTTGTCCTACATCAAGTTTATACGATATAATATTTATATACTATAATAAGTATATATATATATATATATATATATATATATATATGAAAATTTCCGCTTGGTAGAGAAATTGAAACGAATAAATAAGATTTTATTATGGTATATCCTTATTGCAATAATATACATAAACTAGATAAAAATTCGTAATAAGTATAATATTGAATGTATATATAGATAATACATACCCAAATAATCTTGAAGGTAGATATATAATAAGTTATTTTATTTTAAGAATGTAACTATTGGTACATAATTACACTGTGCTACATGCTATTTATCTAATAAGTCAAGGTGTCTGTTGAACTTATAATTTCAAAACAAGTTATGTAATGATCACTCATAAATGAATTTTACTACTATTTCTAATAAAACTGTTAAAAACTTAAATGTGTTTATTTCATGTCTTTATTTAATCTTTCGTTTAAGCTCGTTGTATTTTTCCCACTGGTATGTTAGCAGTATGACTAACAAAGCAGTGGGCAAAATATATTGTAATATCGGCGTCCGCATTTGTGACAACTCAGTCAATAAGCGAATCGATATTTTAATGGCTTGATGAGCCAAGCAAATAGACAGCCAGAAATAATAATTTTAATAAAAACTATGTTTTTAATTCCTTCCTTAACTGTTTGTGTGAGACGAATTGCAACGTCATATCTAGAAAATCACTTTTATTGTCCGTATAAAATGTGTAAATCGTTTTATATTCGTTTACATAGTCACAAACATACAAAAATTACGAAGAAAATAACGTTTTCTTCTAAAAACATAAATCGTATCTACCCTTTCAATATTATGATGAAAAAATTATGTATTCAAAGGAAATATATTATTATTACATTTACATCATATTGTCACTTTTTTACTATAACACTTATTTAATTTTTTTTTCGTTTGGAGTGGAAAATTAAATCTTAGGGGTTTTATTTTTCTTCGGACTCATTATGATCTTAGTTTCTTTACACGATAATGTAATTTCAGTAAGTTTAAATAGAGTCAAGATATTGGTGGAAAAAAAAACAGGAACAGGACGCTTACTTGCCATTAATGGCTAACGACTGCACAAAGTATCTTAACGCTCAATGCTCGTAACGACTTAATGCTCGTAACGACTGCACAAAGTATCTTATTTGTTATTAAAATGCATGAATCCATTATGTTAATATTTGTTAACAATAATCGATTATTAAATAACATACATTGAAACGTGGTAATTAATGAAAGCAAGGTATGAAGTTTCTTGGTTTAATCAAGCGCAGATGTCGACTTAAATTTAGAAGAACATGAAATTCATGAAAGACTTGTCCCAAAAATATACTTAATAAATTTTATAAGAAAAATGTCTCCTTATCAGTGTGAAGCTACAAGTAGGAGAAAAGTACTTTTTAGGATATCGTACCTAAATATTTTCAATGAATCTTGTTCCTGTCGCAACGTTATCTATCTATCTGTCTGTCTATCGTTATGTTGAAGGCTTCTAGCAATTAAAAACGGAGTAAGACATGGATTTGAAATTTACATACAATATGTAGTTCCTAAGTTCAAAACTGCATATAAGTGGTGTTCAGAGGAGAAAGGGAGTGTGGAAAAAATTGTCTTCTCTGCATTCTCATGTAGAGATGACATTTTTTTAAATTTTTCAATGGAATTTCTATGCATGAACATCATTAAAAAGAGCTTTTTGAGTAACGAGTAAATCTATCAGCCCATCAAAATTGATAACTGTATAACAGTTAACAAGTTATGAGTATGTAAACCACCAAAGTATTTTTGAGAAAATTAACAGCATATTTACCTCTGCGAAAGGTATAAGAGGAAATACTTTTAAATGTTAATAATAGTATTAATATTTGTGAATTGTTTAATAGAAATGCAATGTAAGTACCATTAAAATTTTGTAAGTCCAAAAATGCATAGAGGACCCTCGTGTCTACACGTGCTTAACAGGTTTATTTTATTATTGTGCCGAAATAGAAGTGGTAAACTCGAAGAATCAAAAGTGTTATGGTAATTTACTAATAGGCGAAATATTCAAAAGTATGCAATTCCATTAAACTTGAATCGATGTTATAAGACTTGTCTTAGTAAGGACTATATAGTCCTTATATTATATATATTACTTAGTAAGGACTATATAGTTCTTATATTACTATATATCCTTATATTACTATATAGTCCTTATATAACTTAATGTAGCTTATAAACCGTGTTGCGGCCGCTCTGAATAAAAATACTCGCGGTGTCCACTACTGGTGTAATTACAGTTGGATTGACCACACATACACACACATACACACACACGCACACACACACACACATATATATATATGTATATATATATATATATATATATATATATATATATATATATATATATATATAGTTGGAGTTAAGGTGGTGGTATTATCAATGTGTTTACAAAAACAGACGTAATAAGACGCATAAGAATAAAATTCATATATGAATATGACATCGCAATTACTGCCAAGGGTACTCAAAGGACTATATAAAGTGGCTTCTTCTTGTCCATCCCCTATAAACCATCGACGTTGCGATTTGACAGATTTACACATAAGTATTAATAATAAATATATCTCAACTTATGCGATCTGACTTTATTTGTATTGTTGATAAGTACTAGAGAAATATGAATAATTTATTTGTATTGGTGATAAGACAATTATCATCATGATATGGATATATTCTAGCTTTGGGTTAGAACACGAATAAATTAGAGTTTCGTAGTTGTCCTTAATAACTCTTGAAACATTGATATGTAAATTAATGTTCATAACATTTGACAGAAAGTTTTAAGCCAATGAAAGATATTTCAAACCTTGATTTTTAAATTTTTGTTAAATCGATAGTTTAAACATTTGAATTGTAGGTATCATTTCAAATTACTTTAAAGCCCAATACTGCGAAAATGGGACTTAAAAATGAAAAATGTAATAAAACTTCAATTCAACCTTGAAAGATGTGTATATATTATTGATTACTCAATAGTATATGCATAAAACAAATTGTCTCCAATTAAACCTATAGAAAGATATATTATCTTTTCTTTTCATTTTGTTACATATTATTAGTTGGGGGTTCTGTATGAAGAATTTAATTGCACCATTTTATGCAGATAGATCGCGAATGTAGAAACAGTAAACCTAGAAAGTCAATTCGGAATGTCAATGATGAAGTTATGTATAAGGTTTCCTTAGTTCATTACGTAATCATAAAAAAAACATTTTTTTGCCTTTTAATTGCATCTAAGTTTCCAAGTATATATTCAAGATATTTTTCTTTAAGAAGCTTGGTCGAGATTGAAAATTAGTTTAAATTTATATGTAATAATTAGACATGCAGTAGAAAATTCAACAGACATTTTCAATAATCCATCTTCATTTCTCACATCACTATATAAGGACGAGATTCTACGATTGTTCTTCTATATTTTGCATACCGTGAAGAAATGGCTTACGTGAGTAGCTGTCGAAACAATCTCGTAATTTTAAATATTTCATAAAAACAACAATACCCAGAATCTCGTTCCGTAGCAAAAACTTCACCAATAAGCCGGCAATATTTTCAAATAGAATATTTACCGTTACACCCAAAGTCAACTGCACGCGGGTCGACCATTATAATACTACAGCCCCGTCGCACCTCCATTCAACCCGTAATAACCTCGATGAACGAATCTAGGGAGGGTAACAAGCTCTGGTCCTTAGCAACCTTTTACCTTAAACAAAGACTAGCGTCCTGTGTCCAAAAACACTCGACGGTATGCAGTTTGTAGTGGGGGGAAGGTGGTAATTCAAAGGGATTATAAATGTCTACTCGGCAGCTGAAAGGGCGGGGTGCTAACAGATATCGCAGGGCAGATGTGTGGGTGTATACAGTCGTGTATGAAACTATTGAAGAGGTAATGGGTGATTAGGAACGCGAGTCAATTAATTTGCGCGAGTGAGGCTGAGAATTTCAATTGACCATGGTGGAAATGAGGTTAGTCGGGGTTAATGATAGACCTTTTCTATGATATCTCTGATTGTGTGCACTGTAAAGTATACATTAACATTTAGATCAGGAAATAGGACATTCAAATATTGATGGTCAAAATTAGATAATTTAGAATTTTCATTGCTTACGTAATCAGTGATTCTCGTTTACGTTAGATAATGTTGATATTATATTAACAATGTTAATTTAGCATTGTCTGTTAAGATCATCTGTAAGATTTGCTATACATTGAATTTATACGAAAACGAGGAAAAATATAAAAACCTTTCACTTATAAAATTTTTCATATTTTCGTATACGATATCTAAAATTATTAAGAAATTTGTATCAATTAATTCACAAATTCAAAAAAAATTGCAAAAAATTTAAATATCAAAAATTTAAAATTTTAATATATAATATGTGTTTTTGTTTAATTCACGCATATTCCATCTGATGTACACGTGTTTCTAAGCCAATTGGCATTGACCTTTTCTCACAATGCCTAACAGTCCGATTTATTAAACCTTTTGTCCCTTTTCTCTGTGTGTTATTCCCTAACGACGTCATTTATTTTGGTGATACGTGAGAAAGTAAAAGATTTCAGAGACAAAAAATAAAAGGTTTGCTGAGAAACTTTCCACGAGTTTTTTTTTATTTATCGCTTTTGGATTCTGGAATATAATTTGTCATAAAAGCCTCGTAGATTATTTTTCTTGAAGGTAAATATGGAAATCAGTTGTTCTTTTATTTTTTATATACTCCATATTATGTTCTAGCGGTTTTTAAAAAAATAAAATGTCTTTTTAATTTTTGACTATTTTATTATACTAAACAAATCTCCGCTTTTGGTCAAATAATATTTAATGGAAACTATTTTCAACATTGACCCCTATTTATACTATACTTCACGATACTTCCGTTGTGATAATTAGAGTTCCTCATAAAATTTGTTATAGATAATTGTATGTAATTTCAATATAATTTTAGTCAATGTTTCGTAGCGATATTGACTGAAAATATATTAAAATTACAAATAAAAAAGATTAACTTACTTTTTTGGAAAATTTAGTCCGTAATTTTAAGTAAGTAATTAATTTTTTTTTTGTTTTTTTTTCTTAAGTTTGTTTTCGTTTATTTTTTAGTAACTTTTTCTCGTTGTAATAATGAATATAAATATAGTTTTATTAAATTGTTTAGCTTATTCGACCAATTTCTGGATAAGTTTACAGGCTTCAGATTCTTACATTTTATGGAGAGGAATACTAACGAAGAACGTTAATGAAGGAACGTGTATTGTTGACTGCCTAAGTGCAAGTAAATTATTGTGCATTATTACATTACCTTTAAAAATGCAAAAGTATAATATATACTTAACTAAATTCTGTCGAAACAGTTCAATAATGGGTATGTAAATTAAGCAAACGTCCCAACTACTCACGGGTGCTCTATACGCTAAGTCTCAAGTACAAAATTTCGCCTAGTTCTGAAGAAAACTGTTAAATCTAAAAATATTAGATGACCTTACTTTTCTCATAAAACCAAAAAACTTGCATTTATTCATTCGAGATGGAACAATTTTCACGTAACTTTAACAATGGAAATAATACGAGGATGGAAATTTTAATGAAATATTTAGAGTGGTATTTTTGAATTGAAAATATGATTGGTTCAATCACTACTGTCATTATGAAAAAATGTAAATGTTTCCATTGTGCGAAACACCTCACGCCATGATCGGAATTAAATCTATTGAATAAAATTGTTTTTTAAACAGATCCGATATTCGAGCGAGCTTTTTGTCAAGCAAGCTTTATTTAAAATTAAGTGAAGAAATAGAATGTTCATTTCAAATCAACAGTCAATCTTAATTCAATTTTGGACGTAGGCCTTTCAATTTGTGTATTATTAGGTAATTGCCATAAATGCTATGCTGGGCAGAAGGGTTGGTAATCACTTTGCGTAGCTTCTCGCACTAGTGACCCTGGTGCCCACCACTAATCTATGGCATTTTAGTTATTCGATTATAAACACCACTTCCAGCTCCGTTCGACTAGCAGAATCGAACCCAGGTTCCCCAATGCGTTGTGACCATTCAAAGCTATAAACCTTGTTATCAACCTAACATACTATGGTGGCGACGAAATTTCAGTTAGTACTTGAAAATTTATATCTTCAGAAATATGTTTGTGTAGAAAGTGTAGAAAGAAAAGTATGGTGTAGAAAGCTGTAATAATCTTTGTCAAAGTTTTACCTACCAAAAATGGAAAAACTTCATCACACTTTTATTTTATACCGCCGACTGTACCTTTGATAATATTCCACACAATAGACATACTCAATGAAAGATAGCGTGCTCCAGGTTTGAACTTACGTAGTTAATACCACTGTCTTTGTGTCACGTAGGACCGGTAATAGGTTTCATTGTCCCCCGCTTGTGTTTATATCGAACCAACTTATCGGACGGTAAATAAATAAATCTCTATTCAAGTATTTTATGATGTCAACCTAAAAGTTGTTTTTGTTAATATGCTTTACAAGCTTGATAACAAAATGTGATATGGTATGAATACTATGCGTAATAATTCTGACTAGCTATGAGATTTGATTTCATATATAACATTTATATTTTTATAACCACAAGTATCAAGTATTATTTTGTTCACACGAAACAAATTTGACTATAAATATATATATATATATATATATATATATATATATACTATATATTTTTTCCAGGGTAATGTTTATATTAGCGCAAAGAGTATAAGAAGAAAATACAGGTTACTTGAACTTAACTTGATTTTTAACAATTATATAATCTCCTAAGAAAATTTTACCCTTACTGTTTGAAAAGTGCAGGTGGATAAGTAATTTTTACATATCAATTCTTATATGTAAAAATTACATAGAAAACTTTGAAGGAAAATTATTAGTGCATGTTAGTTATTTCCGATTTTGTACGAAAGGTTTTTCCATAGTTAAATTAATAAAAAAATATGCCAGACTCATTTTCGTATAAATATCTTTTCATCAAAAATATTTATTAACGCTTATACCTTTCAAAAATTAATAAATTTTACATCGATTTATTTTCTATATAAAAACAATGTATTTAATAAGTTACATTAAGAGCTAGTGTTTAAAGAAATTGTTTGTGTTTCCTTATACATTTCGCGTTTATAAGCTACACTTTTTCCCTTTGTTGTTAAGCTTATTACGATTGATGTGTTGATTTTACATGAGTTCAAGTTCGTTTTAAGACTTAAATGCGATTCATTAATTTTCATTGATTTTCTGAAGGTTTAGTTAATTTTTAAGTTATTACGTATAGATACGTAAATAAATTAACGTAATTGAGGCAAGTTACACACGTATGATTTTTTTATAATTGTCTAGTTAAATCTAAACTGATATCTGTTTACATCGCACCGTGACAGTAAGTCTCGGTGTTCATTATTAAAAGGTTTAATTACTTTAACACAAAGATTTAATCCTCATAATTAAAAAAATATGTGTAGAAATCTAAAAATTTGACCAAGTAAAGAAAATGTCATGTATTAGCTATACATTCATTTTACCATTGAAAACCGCCCCTTACATTTTAATTCCAAAACAGTTTTGTGATATTTTTAAACTTTTATTCGAGTATTATAGCTTATATAAATATTTTAAATAATTCTGTTCGATTTTATCAATTTTAGTATTTAAAATAATATAATAGGTAAAATATTAATTTTGTTATTTTATTTACTCTCGTCTCGGGCCCAATGTTTGACATATATCATCTTATTTGCAAAGTGCACATTTCAAATTGAAATTGTAGTGATAGGATACAGTTGTTTCATTATCGCTAATTATATTAACTGAACTAGTGCCCAGGTGCTTATTAACGAATATACGCGGAGCCCAATAAAACTGAAATGAAATCGCGGCAGCTGCAACGCCCAAATGTATGATAATTGCCAATTAATTGCGGAAATTTCTACAATGACAATTATGCAATTTCTACACTTATGCAATTTTCTACATGTTGGAATGACTTCTTTATTTGCAAATATATAAAATAACATAAAAAAATATTATCAAATTTTGGAAAGACCTATTTCTCACTCGGTGCTCCATTATTTGATAATATTTCGCTAACTAACGGATAAAAATAAAAACAGAACATATAAAAATAAATGCAAAAACAGATAAAAAACAAATTTTTAGAAATTAATTTATTTAGAAAACTAAATTTTTATTATCAATCAATTCGCGAGTGGGAAAATATGATTTTGATATGAAATATATTCTTATAAATTATGATGTACCACATTCGTTAGAGTATTAAAACAAAAAAAAACCTACTTTTATCTCATTTCTATCTAAGCTTTGGGATGTTAAATATAAAGAAAAAAATTAAAATGTATTAAATTAAAAAGGTGAAATAAATATTGATAATTGATTATTAATTTCAAGAGGATATTAAAATGAAAGATTTTCATCAATATCTAAGGTGGCTACAGCAATTGACCGTGACAGATCTAGGGAAAACGAGTCTCACCAATAGGGTTTCATTTTGATTTATTGAGAAGTTTATAATAAAACTGATTTCTTTTATTTCATGTGTTGGATCAGATTTATATTTTATTTATGAATTTATTACTGAACGATATCGTCAAACGAATCAATAATCGAAATGTTTAGTATAAATATAAGCAGTGAATTTTGAAGAGTGAAAAATTCTGCCAAATTTTATCGAGTATAACCGCATTTCACACTAAGACTTATACAAAGTAACATAGAGAGGAAGGTATAGATTGATAAACAAATGGATAAATAGTATATGTAAAACTAGCATATGCTACATATGTAAATAACAATAAACGTATATATTTATAAGTACGAGTACAATTCTCATTACGAGCCAGCCTCCGGCAATGAAACTCGCGCGACGTCGGCACGCAGATTGCACGATGTGTCATGGGAATATTAACTAACAAAGAGGTAAATAATAGAGCAGAACTATGTAATAAAAAATGAACAAGTTTCGTGTAGGGTTTTCAACGACTTTCTTTTGGTATCTAAAGAAAAACGACCATTAAGGCCGATAAGCCGATAATCATTAAGGCCGATAGCCCACAATTTAAAAATCACAGGTAATAATTCAGTCATAACATTAATTTTATCATATATAGAGAACTCGTTGTTCATAATTGTTAAAATTTATATCACGAATGTATTCATAATATTATAAGCGATTTCAAATTACGTCTGTTTGAAATAAAAATATAACGCAAGAATAAATCTTCAATTTTAGTTAAAATTTTCCAGTTCAAATCTATTATGTATACATTATGTAAACAAATTTAAAATTATCAAAAGAAACATGAAAAAAAATTAAAATATCAATTCTTATTCACCGATCGAATTAAAGGAAACTTTAACTTTTAATCAATATTTCGGCAGTAAAATCAAAATTTAATGTAGTTGTATAAATACGAAGATGTTTTCAAAATGTTACCAATTTTTAATTTTAAGTTCAAAAACTCTAGCAATAGTATTGTGGCTTTTTGATGTAATTTCCAAAATACATTCTGAAATTTTTTGCTTCTGTTTTTGGTAATCGAAAATCCAAGTTAAAAAAAATTAAATTAAGTATTAAAACTACACTTAAAATTTATTTCCCTCGATATATGATTATATGGTTTTTTCATAAGTTCATTCATAGTTCAGTTTCCCAAAAATTTAAATTGCTAATTTTACTTTAGCCCTGAATTTTGCTTATTATTTTACCTAATCTGAGTGGATTATTGAAATAAAATCATGACAAATGAAATCTTAAACTAAAATCCTTTAAATCATTGCAATTTTATTCATTTATTAATAGAGGGTATCAGTCATCGGTATTAATTCAGTTTGTACAACTTCTTTTGAAAATATATTGTTTGGAAAGGCCTAAGACGTAAAAAATACATTGTTTTTCAATAATGTTACATTTTGGTACCTAGAGAATCAGTTACCAGTTACCATACAGTTATATATAAAGATCATGTATCTAATTGAGAGTACATCGAATCCCCCTTCTATATTAGCACGTATTCGTATATCAGCTAGATTAAAGACCAGCAATTTGAGACTTGACACTTGGCATTTCAAAGTGAGGGAAACCTGATTTTATATTAAAATGTAAAGTATAAAATATCAAAAGATATTTATGACTTATGCTAAATAAAGGCTTGGAGAAGGTGTTTAAAGTCATATTACAACCTTCTTGTGGATATAATTCAGAGATAGGAGTAAATAATTTATGATGTAATGTATTACACTGGTATACTTGAAAAGTAAACCTTGAGATATATTTTATTATTTCGGTTTACGTAAATTCAGATTGATCATTTGAAATGCGTTGTAATTTTTTGATTCTAATTACCTTAATATTTTCTTCTCGCATTCTTAATTCACTTCTCTATTTATGGCGTTATTTTTAAGATTTTTAAGTAAATTGTAATAATATAATTACTTCTATTTAAGCAAGAGCAAGCACGACTCTTTAATTTTTTTATAAAAATCTCATATTGTGAAAAGTATAATTTGTTCAAATTATCATTCATTTGTTATATATTTTTTATACCAATTATAATAATGACTAGCTATTGGATTAACATATTACTGGCAGATGCCTTTGATAACCATGACGGTTTAATAGAAAATGTAAGATAAATATAATTTTTTGTACATAGGAAGTCCATATATCTTACTTAACACATTTCCCCTTTTTCTGTTTTGTCAGTTGCCCGCTATTACATAATTTGTTTATAATTTTGTTGCTCTTTGTCGATTAGTTTGTATAAAAAAGGTCCTATTAATATTCATAGGATATATTTGAAAGTTCTTGACTTAATATTTTTGACATATTGAAGGATTACCAATTATAAATTTAGTCGCGCGACTTAAAGGTTTTTTGTCTGAACTGAATTTAATTGAATGAAACTGAATTTAATTGTGTGCTTCTATAGTTATTCTATTTCTTTATAACTTAAACCAATATGAAGAAAATTTTTGAAAAAGCTGAAGGTTTGTTTCTTCAGCTTTTTTAGATTTTTCTTCATTTTGCGTTAAGCTATAAAGAAATAGGATAACTATTTGACGTATAATATGAATAATTTTTAGATTTCCCATTTTACTAGCTTTCACATGAAATTACACACAATAGGGTGGGAAAAAGTTTGATACACCACCAAAGTTATGAATCAGTCATGATCGTTAAAGAAAATGTGATCAACAGAAACGAAGTCGTTTTTTTTATAATTTTAGTGTGGAATCTATAAATAAATAAAGGCCCGTCTCTTTAATTCAACAGTACTATTTCTGTAATGATACGAAACTTGTATTTAAAGGAACAATTTATTATGGCTTACCTTTTTCTTCTTTAATCGTTCTCCATTTCTGAGGATGTTGACAAATAACAGTAGGTACCGTCTTAGATTAAATTGTTTGGCGTCGATCCTCGCAATCTTGCAATAGTCTTACGACTCATGGATGATCATTTACAGGGTGCTTATAATCTGGTTAGATTAAATATTATTTTGTACTATTAAGTTTTAAGAAACATTTAAAATCATCAGCCTTCTAATTATCTTATACAAAAATATTAAATAGAAGTTTATTGATCATAACAGAAAGTTGTGTTTCTTTATTAAATTCTCAAAACTCATAAAGTGGTTTTAATAACAATTTCATCACTTTTAATAACGATACAACAGTAAAGCGAATTGTTTGTATATATTAATGTGGCAACTAATGAAACAATATTATAATGATAATATATTTCTGCTGTTTTTGAATGAATGTCTCTGCTGGGATAGATAGGTTAGATCTGGTAGGTGGGTTGAAATTCTAGAATATCTCTGCTAGGGTATATAAAGAGCACATATTCGATCTTTTATACAGTTAGTAACTTCAAAGTTTCAGCGAGTAAAGTAAAATATGGTAAAATGATGAAGATAATATCGAATCATGTTCCTTAGTTACTTCCATTTAAGATGAAAAGAGAGCATGCAACACGTAATTTCTGTATGCACAATAATGGTTAAAAGTATAATCTCCTATGAGATAGAGTAGCCTTGGTTCCAAATATATTAATAGAGAATTTTCATTTCTCAGTTTATCTTCTTCTTTCTAATTTTCTCTCAAAGTGACCTCCTACATTAAGTTGAGAAGAATCGAAAAGTCTTATTGCAACAAATCCTGGTTTAGGTTAGCGTTATCTGGTAGATCTACTATTATCATGCTCTCATACTGTGATAAAAAGGCAACTTTTTGTTTTGGAGGAGAAATGATAATATTCTTTTCGCCTACTATTTGAAGACCTAAAACGGTTATGAGAGAAAAATTATTAGTTTTATACATGACACATATTCAATAGTATTATTAACGTATTAATTATGTAATTAACATATTTTCAATCATTTAATAAATCTGAAAATATAAAATATTGATATTAAATTTTAATTCACTTATTAGTATGATTAAAAACAATTTTATTACAACCAAAACGCGTTAAACATCCCGATGCTACATGGTTCTATAAAATATCTCATAATTATACATAAATAGCGGAACTAGAATTAAACAGTTTTAGAAAAATATCTCGGGCTGTGATGCGTAAAATTTTAAGCAATTAATTAAAAGTTTATATTTATTTTTTACCCTAAATGTATCAACAATCATAAATATACTGTGTTAAAACTCACGGTAAACTTTATTAAAAAGGTTTTCAACATGTAAATCATTTTTAAAACAACAATCTACTAATTCTGAAATAATCTAAATTGAGATGCGTGAGTGATTTAAAAAATCGAAGATAAAAAATTTAACCAATTTTTTTTATAAATATAATAATTTCTCTCAGATATAATGTATAGGAACGGGCGATAAATACAACTAGTATTCAAAATCAAGGAACTAGCATTATACAAATTCCAAGTTCATACATGGTTAATACCCAAAGGCGGCTAAGCCAATATAAGCGACAACAAACTTCGTTGCCATTACAGCTATTTAGTTAGTTAATTTGTATAAAAGACAAAAGCGCACCGTCTAATTGGGAGGATCCCCCTCACGGCTGCCGGGCATAATAGACGCAGTTTATCGCACAGACGCAACGACGCCAAGCACGAATGCGTCGGCATCGGCTTACGCAGCCTTGGTGTTGCCAGCAGCAGTGGAATTCTAAAATGTTAGCATTTTAGAACCTTTAAAATTGATACAAATTTTATTGTTTAAAATTTGACAGCTTATTGAAATATTACAGTCTAAATGTATTTAAATATTTTTATTTTTACGTCCAAGTAACGTAAATATCTATGGAAGTCTTATAATTGTCCCAAAATTTGAACTTGAATTTTTGGTGGAAATCGATAACATTATATTGAGAGTCTACAAGAAAACGAAAATAAAATGTGTTTATATAAGTGCACGCGTATTTGATCTAGATAGAATTTAGTATTCATTCTGAATACGGAATTTAGTATCCAGCATTTTTTTATAAATATCTTAAATTTTTTTAAAATACCGATGTATTTCCCATAGAAAGAACTTAAACATTTAGTTTTTTTTTAATTTTTTCACGTTGTTAGTTTTTTACAAGTTTAATAATATGGCATAATTCGTTTTTAGGAGAAAAAATTAATGAGGATACTTTTCAAACAGAATTTTAAGAAAAGTACGGCCATTTTTTCTACACAAAAGTGATGGGGTCTGGGATTACCAGAATTTCAATAATTGCTACTCTATGAACCGAACAAAATGAATACTTGATAAGACCAGTAATAGTATTTCATTGCGACATTGCTAAAGATATATCAAAATATTGTGTTTCGCCAGAAAGTATATGCAGGGTAATAGTACCATTTATTTATTAACGCCGGAATAATTTTACATTTTTATGAAAAATATTTGTGTAATAATTTTATAAAGTAGTTAATAGGGAACATAAAGGTTTAAATCTGAGATGATATCAATAATTTTCGAAATAGTTTTTGGCCTTCTGTCTTGTTTTCTATTTGGAACAAATTATTCAATTACCATCTGTTAACAATTAGTTAAATAGGAATTGACGAACAACACTTTTTGTATTGAATATATTTGGCGTTAATTTTGCAGAAATTAATTATTCACAATTTTTCTTTCCTAGGTTTCGTTGTATTACAACATCTTCAGGTTAAAGATTCTATATTTTCTTTTACAAAGATCTTTGCTAATAGCCCACCTGAAAATGTTGTAATACAACGAAACCTAGATCGTGATAAAGAACTTAAAGAAAGTAGAAATAATACTACATCACGTAGTTCCATTTAATTGTGAACACTTTTTGTATTTTTATCCGGAGTCTATTCTCAATTCAGTTGTCCGGTTGACTAAATAGTCGTTGAGTGTTTATAGGTTACATAACATTTTTTTGCTGAATTGAAAGTATCTTATATTTTAAATTATGAACTTTCAAACCCATATAAAAATACAAAATGATGGTTATAAAATTACTAAATTATTTAAAGAATGAAAAAATTAGGGTTGTGTAAAACGTAATTAAATTTTCATAAGTTCCGACTGTTGTTGTTGCTATTTAACTGAAATATTATTTACAGAAACTCGGAGAATTTTATATTGCGTTGGGTAATAAATATTACCGATAAATAATTAGGAGGTATCACGTGATTTAATTAAAATAATCACCAGTCCAACTGGCAACGTTAGACCACACGGACCCCCGCCGTCGACTCTGTCCGTTATCAACGGGCTGCAAGCACATTGCTAATTGGTAACCGCTAATGTGGGATTATTGCTAACGTCTACCACTAGGCACCACATCAAAGCTTTGTCCTCAAACGTCAGACAATAGCAACCCGGTTATCGGGGATACCATTTAAATTCGTGAATGAGTTTTTGGGTTTAAATCAGTAAATTGTTAGCTCGATGATTTGGCCCTTGAATACGGCAATGCTACAATGTATGATTGCATAGTTTGTGAAGTAATTCAGTTAGTAAATTTCAGTGATTGATTTTCATTCCGATGATTTTTATTTATATTTCGAAGGATTCAGACTTTGAGGAAAGTGTAAAAATGTTAAAAGAAAAAAATTGTAACACTTCAATTACATTCATAAATTTTCGACCACGATTTCCGAAAGATTTTACTTAGTTCTATTTTCTTCTATCGACAACATATGCATTGTACACATGTGAATTTTGAAATATTTGAGAGTATTTTGAGAATGTAAAACACTTAATAAAACTGAAATCATACGACGATCGATCGTGGAACAAGTTAATCAGTCGTGTATAATGTACAAAAATATTTAAGTGCAATAAATATAGCAAAATAATTCAACAGATAATTAAACAGTAATGCTGCAGTAAAGTGAATAGAATGAGAGCGATACGATATAACATTTCATATTTTTGGCACTTCAAGTTATTTAAAATAGCAATTCGAAAATGTATAAATCCAAAAAATAACAATATAATCTAAAAATTTCATTATATATATATTTTTTTTTTCTATGACAACACCTAAACCAAGCGTGATTAATTTGGTGTTATCATAATTATATAATAATATTTATAATATAGATAAGGAGTATTTCAATTAATTTCAATAAATGAACAATATTGGAGTTAGTCAATAAAACGTACATTAAAATTTTGAGTTAATTATGGTGAATTAAGTCAATAATCAGTAAAGGAATCAATCAATAACACATACAGTTAAATAAACTGAGAACAAGAAAATTGAAGTAAATAAATGAATTGATTGAATTATTGTAAATTAGACATAAAATACACTAAACATCACTTTGGTTTACGTAGAAGTTACTTGCTTTTGTTATTCATAATAAGTTTATTTTTAAGTTATCAAATAAAGGACCCAAAGAAATTCACAGTTGAAGGAAGTTTATTTAAGCTACGACTCATTCTATTTATTGAAGTAAGAAAAGAAAAATCCTAAATTCGTGTGACACTTTGATACAAAGAAGGAACTATATATAGGTGGTCTACTTTTATTGCGTGGAATGTTAAATTGAAAATGGCGAAGAAGTGGATTGATGTCAATTGCATTGTGGACAACTTATAAAGAAATATGCAGTAAGTATGTTTTTTTAATTGAGTCGGAGTATTTAATTTGAAATATAAAAGATACTATTCGTAACTGAGTAATTTTTAGCTTAATCCAGCTTTGTAGGTGATGTGATGCAAAAATACCTTTTAAAACCTTTCCATGCGTTCAAAGTATTTATTGGGCTCCATACTATACACTCGTGTGCTCGAGCTGACTGCGTATAAGTGAATTGTACGAAAAAAGAATAGTTTGAACATTTTTAAGATATTTTACTTACCTTCAAAAAAAACCTAACGTCTTCGCAAACTTTACTAGTGGCTCACGTGTTTTTCCAATTTTAACTTATTATCTACAATTATTCTTAAATCCTTAACTGCACTATGTTGAAAAAACTTTACATTGTCGATGACATACTGACTATTAAAAGCTTTGAAATGAATGGAAAATTTTACGTAGCAACATTTATTGGGATTTAGGTACATTTTGTTCTTCGAACCAAACTGGCAGAACGCCAAGATCTTATCGGAGTCATACAATATCTAAATCGTATCCTATTATTTTGTAAATTTTAAAACCGTCTACGAACATAAGAAGCTCAACCGTTCCTTGCTGAAGTCATTTATAAAAATTCTGAGTGATAGAGCTCTGTGGTACGTTAGATTCTGATTCACGTTCACAAAATGCGAACAACAGAACGAATACATCTTAAAAAGTCACCATGTATATCGTAAGATTGCAATTTGTGTATTAAAATATCGTGGTTTACTTTATTAAAGGCCTTACTAAAGTCAGCGTATTTTGAGTCCACTTGCTTGTGTTTACATTAAGCATTTTCAATATCCGTTGTTTATCCAACCATATTTGTTGACGTATACTTTTTTGGTAAGTAACCTTACTGGTTGGGATTGAAATATGATAGTAAATAATTCTATGGATAATGAGCTTGAAAACTTTCCCGAAAATGGATAGAATTGATATAGGAAATGATTAACCACATATTTAAGTCACCTGTTTTGTGAATAATTGTTACTTTGTCCATTTTCAAGCATTTGGAGAATTCACTTATGCGTGATATAATTAAATATGTAATTAAGTGGAGATGCGCATTTGTAGGCACTATTTCTAACAAAGATGGCAGGTATTTGATCAAGATGAGTTCATTTTTGTACGTGCAAATTTATTTATTGTTTATAGTATGTAAATCTATTTTCTATTGACTCAACCTTATTGAAGAAAATGAATGGTGTTAATTTGTAGGAATAATAATTATTTATAATTTTCTTTCCGACGTACTCGTACCGCATGTGTTCCACATATAAATTATGTTGGTACTAATTATTATGGCAAAATGTATTTATTTAGGTGATAAATTAAAGGAGGATCATGTCAAATTCAATTTTATTTTATCGATAATTTTCCATTGAACGCCTTGCTCGACTTGGTTAAAGAAAATTAATTGTGTTAATTTGTAGGAATAATAATTATATATAATTTTCTTTTCGACGGACTTGTATCACATGTGTTCCTTATATAGTTTATGTTCGTACTAATTATTATGAAAAAAATTATTTATTTAGGCGATAAATTAAAGGAGGATCGTGTCAATTTTATTTTACTGATAATTTACCTACAATTGCAGTTGAACAGAGTTTTAATATTTGTTGTTTCGAGACAAAATATTTTTAATATAAATATCTATTTTCGTGAAATTTGGGCAACTTTCATCTCTTTATTTTTGAAAGAAAAAAATGAGAATGTAAATATAACCATTTTAATATATACCCGTAATAAATAAACTACGCTACGTGAAAAGCTCTTTTCATTGATATCCCCACAGGCACAGATCGAAAAAAAAATTGTCTTCCTCCTCCCTACCCTCCTACAGATATGGGCGCTGCACCTCTTTGAAATAAATTTATACATAACTTTAATACAAGTTTCGGTTTTGGATCAAAGAATAACACGACATGTATAAGATCTAAGCTTAGAAGTGGTTTAAACCTAAATTGCGCTCATAAGCTAAGAGTATTTGAAAGACCATGGCACCAAAAAACTGTTATCAAAAGTATATGGTTTGGCTCAGAGTATTTAGGTACGAAACTATTGAAATGGTTAAAAAACCATTTTAACTTTCTAAGGTGTTTTCAAAGTATAATTCCTCTAACGTTTAATAAAATTATAAATTTATATATATATATATATATATATATATATATATATATATATGTATGTATATATATATATATATATATATATATATATATATATATATATTTATATATAATGCGCAGATATAAATTATACATTTTTGTTTTCCTTGTATGGGTGGAAATATGAGAATATATCAGCAGAAACGTGTTTAATGAAGAATGAAAGGCTATAACTATTATCCAATTCTAATTAGATTTTAGGTTGACATATCCATTCATTGAATGTAGCACTTTATTTTCTACCTAATATTTAATAATTTGAAAGAATATTTAATTTTCTTTCGAAGGGTCACGCCAAATTAGAATACTGATATTGCTAATTCAAAGCCGAAGTTATATCAACCCATATTTTGGCAAAGAAATTTGATAAATTTAAATGACAAATACAAGAATTAAAAGCCATTTGGCAAATAATTATCAACATAAAACAATTTGCAGTTATTCTTCTGATTATTCTCCATTTTTAAGCAATTAACAGGCTAGCAAATTTTTTAAATAAAGTGGTTTAGGGTAAATTTGACAGTGGTTGCGCTGGAAACGCCCCGTGCTGTTAGTTCTGGCGGGACGATGCAAAAAGCAGATGCAACCCCTGCGCCATAAATAAGACGCTGCGACGCATCCATATTTTACTTCCACAGTTACTCTTACTAACTGTTGAATTGCTAAATACGGTTGGATGAGCCATCTAATAATTTATGGTAGGTTTTACGTTTTGATATAAGCGGTATATTTAAAACATATATAAAATTCAAACCATAAACCTTTCCACCATTATTTAAAATTTTCCACTATTTATTCTTATGATGGTCCAGTCCAGTCCTCGAGTCTTTGTTATCACAGAACATTGAATAGGCTAGTTAGTATTTTATTATTGCCATCCAAAGTAGTAACAATTGGACTTGACAATACCAATTTAATGGCAAACAACACTATTCAGTGTGAGTATTTTAGGAGACATTTAATAATACTGTAAACATTAATAATCGTCATTGGTTCTCGTTAAGATTTAAAAGTCTTAAAAAATATGTGATCATTATTTTTCTCCAGTTTTATTTACATACAAATTATATAGTTTCAGACACTGGTTCCCTTAAAGCCCTTGTTTAGTCCATTACATAGTTAGCTTTCCAACGTCTGGTGTAAAATGGGTGACTGCAACGCCCGACGAGTTGCATTCAAATAACAATAGACTTAACGTACGATAACAAGAAGGAATGTGTGGGACGACACAAACTTGCGTCGTCGCCTCCGGAACAATGCAATTGATGGTTTAATAATGGCGTCCACTTTCCACTTGGTAAATTATATGGTAAATTTAATTAAAACTACATATGTTGTTCAGTTAAATATTTGTAATGAAAGTGGAGAAGGTCCAAAATAAGAAAAAATGTAGCGTGAAAATTGTTTCACTGAAGCCACAAATATATTGAATCTTATATGAAATAAAGATTTAAAGATCAAAAACTGTCATAAGTATTAAATATATTTTAATTATACATTAAAAATATTTAACAAATATGTGTAAAAATGTTTAAAAATAGATATTGAAACAAAAACGTCAAAAAAAAGTTAGGTGAATTATTTACTTATTTTAAATGGAGACGTTTGTATGGGGAATTTTTGTATTCCTTTAATAAATTGTAGATTATTAATAAAAATAAATTAGTGACAGACCATCAAAAAAGCAACAACCATTTTGATGAGATAATTCATAAAATTATGCGATCTCGTCGTTATTAAGCAAACAGCACATCTTAACAAATATTTTGGCCTTGCTGATTAATTTCCTTTAACTAAGATAATTCTCATTGAAACTTTAAACTCTATTTCTAACCATTTATATTTTTAATTTAATTTTCATTTGCAGAATAATTGTCTAATGTTTTTCAAAGTTTTTCAAACTTGTTTACTTTATTTATGTCACCCTATTCGACCCAAAATAAATGGGTTTGTTTTGATACAATTTTATAAATGTTAAAAACCTATCTTTAACTTTCCTGTTTTTTATTTATTTGTGTATAATCCTTTGCTGAATATTTTCATTATCTTTTCCGTTTTTTACACGGATTCCTTTTATATAATTAATTAGTGGATTAAGGACGTGCATACCAAACTCTATACCAACCTACCCAAGACGTGTATTCTATACTCCCACTACTCGAGAATAGACTAGCCGTAAAAATTACTAATAAATGCGTAGTGATGTCGCTCTAGCGTGCAACAAATTTATAATCTATTTTCATTACCTTGATCGCTTACATTATAATTAAAATGAAAATACTTGTTTGGTAATCAATTTTATTTATTTGGTATTATTAAAATTACGTTGATGCATCGATAGATACCCACTGTACAATGATTATTTTCCACATGTACAATGAGCGGCAGGTAGCAGTAATTCGTGACTACTAATTACTAATTAGTGTTTACTATTATTTGATCTAATTGGTAAATGAAAAACACAGCTTATAACCACTATATATCATATTTTTACAAATATAAAAATTCAAACACGACAAAATGACTGTTAATACTCGTGAGGCGCTTGGTGCTTCGTCTTTTTCAAAACGCGCGTAGCCTGGAAGTAAGAAACTTTCGATCCATTTAATATAAATAATTGATTTGTTACCATTGATAAATATGATTTTTAAGGGTACGATAATTTAGGGCTGACTTCTAGTAATCTAACATATCCTAGAATACAACTATGCGTTTTAATGAATCGTGATAAACTATCTCAATAAATCAATACTGTGGTGGCAATAAATACGACATTTGTTGTTTTCATTTGTAGATACTCCCTAAAACTACCTCTCGACTATTTTAAAAATAATATTTGTAAGATTAATATACGTAAATATTTAAAAAAAATTATAAAAGTATTTTTTAAGTGAGTATCATTTATATTGAAATATCAAATAGCCATATTTCTTTTGAGTTGGCATATTGCGATAAAACATAGTAGCATATGTTTTATCGCAATATGTTAACTTAGAGTAATCCAACAATAAAACTTCATCGAAATTCTTTTATTTACTGCTGCGTGGTGTATAAACTAATTAGCAGGTATACAGACACATAATTCAAAAACAATATTTTTATATTCTGTTACTTTTTTTAGTAAATATTTCCATTGTACAGACAGGTCAATTCAATTTATATTATACATTAAGTTTTATTATCTTGACTAACGTACTGCTAAAGTATGTTTGCTTTTCCTTCTTTCACGTCGCGATGAAGCAAGGGATTGATGTTATTTTTTGCAAAAGATAACTGGGGCCGATGCCCCCGATGGGGCCGATGCGAATTACCCGATGGAAATTCGGAGTAGTTTTTAGATTTTAGCTTCAATAATTTTACCTAACTCGGAAGACGTTTCAACCAACCTACACCGTCTACTTCTTCTGGAAAATGTAGATAATCGTTCGTATCTTACTCGTCAAAATCGAGCAAAAAAAGGAAAAGTACTGTGTTACTTCATGAATACGGATTTGAGCACATCTACAATGATATATTCAACGTTCGATAGGAGAAGAAATAGAGACAAATCTTGTGGAAACATTAAGGATTACTGACAATTCAAATAAGACCTTATTCTCTGGTCTCCTAGAAAAATCAAATCAGAAACAAATTCTAACGGATGAAGAAGCATTGAGCGTGTTGATGGATTTAGATTTAACGAAAGTATAATATTTGTACTAAAGAAATTTAACAAACAAAAGAAACTGTTTTATTTATCATAAAGTACAAGCAATTAAACAAACCTGCTAATTTAACTATCCACCACCTTCAGAAATAGAAATTACAAATACAACTGTAAAAATAGTAAAACTTCAAGATTTATTTGATTACACTGCAGCGAGAATTTTACAAATTAATTCCGTGTACAAAAATGAATTGAAACATTTACTTCTATACAGTAAATGGGGCTCATCTGGACGAAGCCAGTACAAACAGAAACTTCCAGAATAGTCTGAACAGATTTCTGATGCAAATTTGTTTTACATGGAATGTTGTCTGGGAAAATCCGGTACCTTCTTCTGTTCGTTTTTGTCGGTCTGTATCTATAGAATTTAGCAAAGAAATTCTCGAAAAAAACTAAAGATGTTGTGGATGAAATAAGGTGCCAAATAATTTTTTTGAGCCCAACATTAATTAATCAAGAACTCTTTCTTACTATAATGGAGTAAGTAGCTCCGGCATTGACGAATACACCTTCTGGTTCCACATGTACAATATGTGGAGCTACTTTGTTGGATGGCAATAATACTATAAATTTTTCACAATCTTTCTTGCCAAACATGGACAGCTAACAGTGAAGAAAAAAAACGACTAAACGAAGAGAAGAAACCCTGGCACAAAACGTTTTGGTGACGAGCTAGGATTGATTATCGATCAACCATGATAAGGAAGTGGTAATACTAATGGCGATAATACTGCCAGAAGATTTTTTTACGAAGCAAGTTGCTCTGCTGAAATTACAGAGGAGATATAAATTTCATTAAACGACTTTATATGATTCTGCAGGCTCTTTCATCAAGTGTGATGATAAATGCTGTAAAATTTGGCAGTTACACTACGGAAACTGCCAGTATTTATATGTGTTGCTACATGCCGTCTTCGGTTTACAAAATTTTGATTCATGGAAAAAGCATCATACAGCATTTTATAGTGCTTCCTATTGGTCAATTATCGGAAGACGCACAAAAATCCCGTAATAAAGATTACGAACACCTACATCATGGTAAAAGTATGGGTCGCCTAAGTCGTAATAGAAAGTGCTCCCGATCAGCTACAAATGAGGATATTTCATACTCTTCTTTATACTTCAGATCCGTATATAACCAGCATTATAAAACCGTATAATAAAAACGTGATAGTTCATGATGAGAATACCCTAGATCTTCTGAAAGTGAACGAAATAATAACAGATTCCGAAGTACTTCATGTATAATAACAGCGTATATAATTACATCTATAGGAATAATCAGCATAATATAATTACATCTAAGATCTATTTTTCCATATTAAAATCCATTTCCATATTAAAATCCATATCTTATCCTAGATTTTAGAAACTTGGAAAAAATTAACGGTTTTCGTCAAAAATATAAACACACCCCACAACTTTTCTGAGAAAAAAACTTTATGTATGTCTCACAATATTGATTTTCACTACAGCAATCTCTTCTCATCAGTTAAAACAATTAAGTGGAAATAATTAGTTATGTAGGGTTTAAAAGTCTCATTAGTAAACACGAAGAAAAAACTATAATTAACTTAAAACTTAGAAACCTCTAATATTTTAGAAATATAAAAAATTAATTTGGAGTATGATCCTACTGATACTAAAGGTATATAAATACTTAATTGATGGAAATATTTTAATTTAGTTAAAATATTTTCATTGCCGTGGGAATAAAATTTTATTAATCAAGTGTTTAGTTATATTAAATTTGTTTTTTTTTTCGTTTTAATTCTAGTACAGTAGCTTTATACCAGAGGATTATCTTTTGACGTGGTAACACTACGAGATCTTTGAAAGTACTAATCGAATATCTGATGCAATTGAGATAAGCAGAAAGCAACATAAATATTATTTCTTCAAGTTTGCTTTAGTTTATTATCTAGAAATTGTTGCTTGTTTATTTTATTTATAATATTATAAAAAAATCCAATTTTAGTAAGAACTTACATTTTTTTATATTATATCCAGTTGAAGTGTAATGTTTAAATAACACTGTTTAACCGAGAAGCCAAATTTATCTTCAGTATTGCTGCTTAACACTTCCCTTCCACGAATAGTTTGGGTTCCCCCAACGCTGTGGGTGCATAATAGACTCAATTATTATAAATTTAAAGTTAAAATCTGCAATGAACACGACGACTAAAGAATTAAATGAAAATGAACGAGGCCATTTTGACCCCATCGACTAGCGCCTTGCTTGCGTTAATTGCATAACGATCCCTTCCATGGGGGACGGTCAGCGCTATCCTCTCCACAGTCTTACAATTGATCGATGTACCTCGTTCAAAAATATATTATTTAATTAAGTTTTGAACGCTCACTAACGTAATAATCACTAGAAGAAATGAGCCTGTTGCTTCTGGCAATTATTGATGGTGGGATGCTTGTTGATCCAAGCTGGATTGAAGCTTTTAGTTAACGGAATGAGATTTTTTAATTTTCAAAGCTCTTGAACAATTTAATTCTGTATCATTATAGCAATGTAGTTTCTAAGACAACACCGTTTTATTATCAGTCCTTTAATTTTAAAAGATTATTTATTTCATATTTATTATTAAGTTTACATTTGTCTGTATAGAAACAATAGTTACAGCGTTTACTAATTACAGCTGTTTGAAATAAGGAAGGTAATAAAAAAACATTAATTAGTAAATACATATAATATATTTTTTTTTTAAAACTACAATATTTTAACACCATTATTAAGGGACACCATTTGAAGCGAGATTAGACGATAAGCGTCTTAATTGTGACATAACTCCACCTACATGCCTCCCCTCACATCCTGTCAAGATAGAACAAGTAGCAGTTTATGAATATCACATCACGTTAATATCTCGGCTATCTAATGGTTTCATCTTATGAGACAATTTTAAATAACTAGCTTTACATCCTAATGTTCATTACTACAAAATATTTACTTCCGATTTTATTTTAGTTAGATTGATGAAGAAAAACTTACGACTTACCGACGGATATATGTACTAATTTAATTAACCAAAATTAGATTAAATATTAAATACTTAAAATACATAATATAATGGTAACAACTAGTGAATAAAGAAATAGGTATAATTTGTACTTTCCAATTATTTATAGCAACAGTGTAATATGATAATACTTGTAAGGGTATTTCAAAATTTTGGAATATTTTAAATTAAAATTTTCGAGAACAGTTCGCATCTTTTTTATACTGAGAGCAGCAGCCGTTGTTCCATAAAGTTATATTAACGTTTTAATAACTATAAAGTTAAAATTTTGTTTAAATGTCTTTTGATGTATTTTAAAGAGAAAGATTAATATCAGCTATTTTTTTAGTCATTAACAGTTGGTCGTAATTTCGATTTAGACATATTGATTATTTATATTAAAATAAAACTATCTCAACTGGCATTGTACTGATAATTTTTCTTAATTCGTGTTTTATTATCAACATTTAATTTTTGCTTAATTTTTCTGGTTCAGCGTTTTTATAATCAGGAGTTTTATTACAGAGAAATAACATTTAAAAAAATCAGGTAGCTTTAACACGCATTTTAATGAGCTTCATTTCATATATAAAACGATAAAATAAAAATAATTAGTTCCCCTCTCATTTCTTAAAATTGTCTCCCAAGATGGCAAATCTACTCTTCAACGTAGGTAATATCCATTATTTCTATTACTTCATACTTTTTACAGTGTACCCAATTTTAGTTTTCCATCTCAAATCATTATTAAAATATTTCTGTAGCGGGCAAACGTCTAGCTGATTCCATAATTGTTCTATTTCTCCAATTTTTATAATAAATACTAAAACAGCAGTTGATACTTTCATTAATAAGCGTTTAAGTTCTATAACTACATCATATCGAAAATTTATTGCAAAATATATTACTTCGTTACAGTAAACTTGTTAAAACTTATATTTAAGTTAATGATGATTAGCCATAAGCATGTTCAGCCATTTTTTAGGCCAATATTTCAACAAAATATTCTCACAAGTCAGGCGTAAAATTATGTCTCCTTTCTCAGTCAATACATAGAACATGTGAAACGAGGAAATGACCCTCCCGCTTTTGAAGATTTTTCATAATAATAGAAAATAGTATTTTGTATTATTTTTATCATATTATATTGTTCTTAATATATTTATCGCAATTTTCTAATCGCTAAAGTCGTGTTATTTTGATATTTGATAATATAGAAACTATGACGTTATGAAATATGAACATGACTTTAATAATCAGGGTATAATATTTCTTTAAAATGTAAACAAAATATGTTTTTCTAAAATTTAAATATTTACTTCTGTACTAAAAGGAGATTATTTTTCTTTTTCTAAAACGCTCATAAATACTGGTTTAGGCAATTTAGATGTAAAACAATTTAAGGATTTTGATGTAAAACCAAAAAAGGAGTGTAGAATTACTGAAAAAAGAAGATAAAATTTAGAAAATGTATTATACAATAATCAACGGCAAACAATTGAAAAATAATCAGAAGCTCTCGACGTTACCATATCGGCTGATAACAATTGTTAATATACAATGAGAATTATCTTCGAGAAATGAAAGTGGATAACATATAAGTTCTTTAATAACATGAAATATCATTATTCTGATTATTAAAGGTTATATTTGTAATTTGAAATACGTCAAAATAATAAAAATATTTTAAATATGTAAAAATACTTAACAAGAGAACGATCTATGAAAGCTTGTTGTGATATTGAATAACAAAAGTCCATCCGAATACAAGAATATGATGCTCATCGTTGGTGTTTTCTGTATCTAATTGGAAAACAAACGTAAGTTTAAATTGGAAAATAAGTTTAATACTGTATTTAATTTGTCTTCACTTTCTTTTTGAATGATTTGGTTAAAAAATTAAAAATTTATATTTTTTTATCTTGACTTTTAATTTTTTTTACACATTACGTATTTGTACAACACTTAGTTTACGTTACATGAAACTTATTTTGCCTATAATTGTTGACACTTTTACGTATATACAACCATTTTCTTCACTTTTTTCTACATATTATTTTTTTTCACTAGTTTCATGAGAATACCATGCATTTTGTTCACCTTTGGACTTCATAACATATTTTTTGATTTTGACAGCAAAATCTTAATACAATCAGCTTTATCCTTAATGACATTGCCAGTATTTGTTTCACACAACGTTAATCACGATAAGTGATTTTTATAAACAAAAATCACTTTCCATTTATCGTTTAACAATTATCACTTTACGCTTATCGAGATATATCGATATTTTTCTAGGCATTGCTAAAATCTTATTTGCTTAAACTTTGCTTTTAAATCAGAATATATTGTTTTTGCGTCAAATTTCTTAAGCAAGAATGACAAATACAAGAGTAACGTAATTTGTATAGAATTATGTCTTTTTTGCTAAGATACGAAGACTCAAAATTTAAATAGATGTTATCTCACCTATTTAAAAATGACAAAAAAGAAAAACTAAAAACCAATATGTGGAAAGAAAAACCTCTTCCCTCATCTTAATCACTTAAGATTTACAAAAAATGTAAGTTACGAAAGCTTTTTATAATCAAAATACAGAACTTGTAACAAATTTAATTTTTTAAATTTAATTATCTCCATAATATCACGTCGATCGTTCATTGCGAGTATATCTTATCTTTTATAAACTAGAATACATGTAAATCACACTTCATTATATTTAAAACATAACGTACCGAATTTACATTTCCAAACATTTTGTTCATTCCCTGCCACACAGTTCATATAAGTCCACATATTGTCTAAACACCACATCTGTGAGGTTAAAACGAAATCTCAGCCTAATGAATATGCATTGGTTGACAAAAAAGACTTAACCCAGTATATTTACATAATACCCGGCAAATATATTTATATATCTGCATATTACGGACATTTTTCGCCAATTAAACATAGTCTCGCAGAACCCAACAGTGATTTAATGCCCCTCTTCAACCCTATCGCTGTGTCAACTGCCGTAGTAAGTGAGACCGGGAGCAGTCACACCCACAAGTTTTTAATGAAAGTAGCACATGTGACCGTCGGGGACTAGGAAAGTAATTTTATTAATGATCTCATAACTGCATCGTCAGACGCAGCTGTTGTCGCGGGTTGCTAATTCAAACTAGAGGATAGAAATCGTTTTTTGCCCAGCACAAACTATTTGCGCTGAGAAAATGTAGATTTTCATTTAAGTTATCTTTGAAATAAATTATGGGACACTTTTGTGAGGTAGTTTTAATGGAAGAGCAAATTATACTGGGTTTTGAAGATTTTTTCGGGTTCAGATTTGAACGAAGTAATTTTATTAATGATCTCATAACTGCATCGTCAGATTCAGCTGTTGTCCCAGGTTGTTAGTTCAAACTAGGCGATAGAAATTGTTTTTTGCCCAGCACAAATTATTTGCGCTGAGAAAATGTAGATTTTTATTTAAGTTCTTCCATTAAGGAAGAGCAAATTGTGTAGGGTTTTGGAAATATTTTTTCGTGTTTATATTTGAGCATTTTTATAACAAATAACAAAAACGCAACCTTTATAATTTTGTCCTGTCCGTCTGTCCGTCTGTCTGCCTTTATATCATAGCCATTTTACTCTATACTGATACTACTGGCACTACATAGATGAAATTTGGATCGTAGGTCTTTTCTATGAACCGCTACACAATGAAATGGAAGTATTATTAAATAAAAAATTATGTTAGGGATGGCACTCCATACTTTTAATCGAAGAATGAAAAAAAATCAGTACACATAGGCTTGTATGGTTAGATAGGTCTCAAAACTATGACAGAGGTTTCAAATAATTTTTTTTATTTATGTCAATAGTTGGCGAGATATGCGCTTCTAAAATCATTAAAAATGTAACCACCCCCTCTAACTTTTCGAGTAAGGTGTGTAAAATTCTGAAAAATAAAGATAGTAGAACTTAAAATAAACTTCCAACGAAAATTGGTTTGAATAATATATGTCGTGTAGTTTTTGATATTCGGGGTATTTTCCGTACCAACTCCAGGAATAACTTTATTTCCCGCAGTGTCAGAAATGCAAACTTACAAGTTTATATTTTAATATTAGGGAACCCATCATGCGGAAGGCCGACTCGCACTTGGCCGGTTTTTCAGATTAATTATTTGAAACATTCACATATTATATATCATATTTGCTCGGGTAAAATTAAGCAATATAATATTCTATTCTCAACTCATTGATAGTTTTATGTTAATATGTTAAGCTGTATAAATGCACTAAGTAACATGATATTTAATACGTCTGCCTAAATAATTTAGAATTCTGATTTCACTGACCTTTTATGGCTAAATAAAAAAATTGTCATTTTCAATTTTATATATATGTAGGTATAAAATCCTGAAAAATGTAAAGTATATAAATAAGCATCTCGTTATTTTTTAAAAATATGGTACATGTTCTCCAGAAATATAGGAAAAAACTGAAAATCTCAGTTAAACGCAATTTATGATATACTTTTGATAATTAACAAACTTATATGCTAATGACTACTCTGGTAATTGAGTAAAATTACTCATAAGAAAATGTAAGCGAACCAAAATTTATCATGAAGTTAAAACAAATTAAATGAATTAAAAACAAAGAATTTCTTTCTAGTAATGAGTGGTGATTATAGTGGAAAAATAATATTATATTTTCAAAAACGTATATTTCCATATGTTGAAATTAATAGAACATTAAAAACAAAGGAAAATAAATACGAGACTCATATTATGATAGCAGTATTTTTAGAGCATTGTCCAGAACTTTATAAGTTTTTAAGCAGTTTTTGTTTGAATAATAGCTTTATTTTCTTATTAAGCAATATAATGGATTCTATTATAATAAATTTATAATTAAGCTATTTATAATGAAGTTAATTTTTATCACGTTTGAATTAAATGATTTCAATGGTAATATGTACTTAAAGTTTAATTACGACGTGAATAAAAGAAATGAATTGAATAATATCCTAGCGACATTATAAAGATAGCCTTATTACCTATGTCGTTAGAATGGAAAATACTGATTTTTTCCCCGGCGTTTAACATGATGATAACTTGTTGAAAGCTACTTGTTTTCAAATTATGTACTTTTTTATATAATATTTTCACTATGTTATAAAATTCTTCAAAATATATTTATCAAAGGTGTTTAAGCCATATGTTTTTTTCATGGAGTTATAGGATATAAAAAAACAATATTTTTAAATGTTACATCTCTTACCCTGTAAAATAATGATAGTAACATAATTCTTCAGTCATCATTTAAAATCTCGATATATTACCTAATAAAAGATGTTTCACAGTATTTAAAAAATAGGCTTTTTTTAAATTTCTGATTTCATAAAAATCATCATTCTTATCGTTTTTTAATTAATTGGCCGCTATTTTCATAAAAATGGTGGAACCAAAAGACATGCTTTTTTTTTAGTTAAATACAAAGACATAAGTAGCCTTAATTTTTTCTTCTAAGTTTTTTTATCATAAAAAATCAATTCAGTTAAAGGATCACTTTTTGTTTACTGCATATCAGCAGAATTACTGATATTTTTGAACAGTTAAAATTTAAGGGGCCATTTCTTTTTTGTTTGTCTATTTATGATTGAATGATGCAGATGAAAAACATTTAATGAATGATTTTGAAAGCAAAGGGGCAAACTTTTCAATGATCCCTTTTTTCTTGTAGACGTTCATTATTCACAATTAAATGAAACTACGTGATGTAGTATTATTTCTACTTTCTTTAATTTCTTTACCACGACCTAAGTTTCGTTGTATTACAACATCTTCAGGTGGGATTATAAAAGATCCCTTTTTTATTAAAATCTCATCGTTTTCCTCGTTGTTTACTGTTTATTTTTGGCGGTTCCTTAATTTTTAATTTAATTATTTAAATATTAAATATTTATGCAATACTTAGTAGATGTACATGTCATTGTATGATTTTAAATATTTATTTATCATGCATATTGTTTATTTGTTTCCAATATTATATTATTATATTTATTAACGTGAGATCATTTTTTCTTCAAAATTTTGTATTTGCATATAATACAGTTTTTATTAATTGATTAAAAACAGACTTCTCAGTCAAACGTGATTTATAATATTAGAAATTCGATTTATTTCACGGTTCGATCGTCACACCCTATAACTACATAATTAAATCATCGACGCCTCATGTTATATATCCAATGAAACTTATAAAAAACGAGAACAAAAGGGGTTTCCCATTACACAGACGCGCCGTAATAGTGTATTATGAACGCTGCAAAAAATAGTGCAGA